>VWZE01007091.1:844661-897164 GCA_013396675.1 Eubucco bourcierii | reverse complement strand
GCAGCTCTGCTATGAGGACAGGCTGAGAGAGTTTGGGCTCTTCAGCCTGGAGAAGAGAAGGCTTCGAGGGGACCTGGTAGTAGCCTTCCAGTATCTGAAGGGGGCCTACAGGAAGGCTGGGGAAGGATTATTTACAAGGTCCTGCAATGACAGGACAAGGGGCAATGGGCTTAAACTGGCAGAGGGGAGATTTAGACTAGATGTTAGGAGGAAGTTCTTTACAGTGAGGGTGGTGAGGCACTGGAACAGGTTGCCCAGAGAGGTTGTAGATGCTCCCTCCCTGGATGTGTTCAAGGCCAGATTGGATGAGGCCTTGAGTAACCTGTACTAGTGGGAGGTGTCCCTGCCTACGGTAGGGGGTTGGAACTAGATGATCCTTGAGGTCCCTTCCAACCTTACCATTCTATGATTCTATGTACATGCACATGCACATGTACATGCAGCAAAGTGTGTATGTGATGTCTCTGGTAGAGAGCTGAAGAGGGTTCGTTTGTTCTTTAAACTATTTCCAGTTACTGGGATCCTTTCCAGGGTTAGATCTCACTACTTCGCTACCTCACTTAAACTTACTAGTTCTAACTCAGTTTATCAAATCACATTGTTGATGAACAGCTTAAATCATAGTGAAGCAAGGCAATTGCTTATGTCAAAATCTTATCTCTGTTTCTGAATTTTTGAATACTAGTATTTATAATAATAGTAATTATGATTTATAGTTCTTAAATCCCTCATTCCTTCATTTGGAATAATTTCTCTGTTATATATAAATTTATTGTATAAAAATTATGTATAGCTCCCTCTAAAGGCAAGTCAAATAAATTTGTTGCTGCGTGGCACAAATTTTGTGAACAAAAGTGAACAGGCTGAGTGAACATGCAATAGAAGACCAAATATACTTTCCAAAGTGAAAAAAAAAATGGTAAATGGATGAAATCCACTGATATTTCTCCTGGTTTAATGGATGAATAGAGAAGCCATGGAAATTTGGGATTACCTTTCCTCTCTGTGGCAGCTCTCAGAGTCTGAGGCAGTTATAAGATTTCAGTTGGAAGGAAAAGACTGGATGTGTCTTTACAAAACCTGGATTGTTATTATACTACAGACAGGGAAGTATATCCATTCTTAAACTCTGTAGGGTGAAGAGTTACAATAATGTAGAACATGTGAGTAGTACAGAAAAGATTCTGGTTATATCTACGTAAGTAAAGCAATGCAGTAAGGCTGGCCTTAGAAGACAAAACAGGCGGGACTGAGGAGTGGGACTCAGCCCAACCTCCACGTTTCAGGATGTTTGCTTTGTACTGATTTGATAGCAAGGACTGAACATCCATTAGTAGGTGGAGCACAATGCCTGAGGACCTCTAGAGCGTGTTCAGTTTTGGCGTCAGTCAAAGATAATTTAGATAGTGCATTTCGCAATACAAAATGTGGTTAGTGAGGGTGATCTGCAGATATGCTTCAAAAATTAACTAACTCCTGACTAAAACAAAAGTATTTCTCCAACACGAGGATTTGACACCTAAAGAGAAAGCATTGCCAGCTCTCCCCAGAGAGAAGGATTCAGTACCAATCTGTCTTTCACAAGAGGGGCTTGTTATTCTCCAAGGGATGTAAAAAATTGTTGTAGAGCACTCCAAATTCCTTCCTTCTCCCCTCGCCTCTCTGCCTCCGGAGCTTTGAATGGGGAGGAGAAGAAACTGCTTTCCCCACCCCCTGCAGGCTTGAAGGGGGAACAGCAAAAGGCACCTTTCTCCACGTGTACTGAGCCATGTGGCAGCCCACGCTGGGAATCAGGCTGGTGGTTAGCTGGGTTCTTCACACCCAGAATAAAATGGCAAATGGACACTTTGTCTAGAAAAGCATAAAAAGAGCAAGGGAAAAGGCACAAGGTTCCCTCCTTGACAGAGCTCCTGACAGGACAGGTTCCCGCCTTGACAGAGTTCTTGCCATGACAGAGTTCCCATTTTGGACCATCTCTGCTTTTGGACAGTTCACCCTACTTTTGCACCATTCTGTGTAAATATGCAAGCTTGGCAAGTTGTGGGGTCCATTTGAGAGAGCTGCCAGCAGCACCCGGTCTTTGCTACTCTCAAACCACATCACAGCTGACTTCCTGGTTGCTACCATGGCTGGGAAGATGCTAATAGTTTGTCTCTCCCCTGCCACTGCTGTGGTAGCATTGTTCCATGATCATCTCACTTGTGGAAGAAGTGCTTGAGACACTTCTGAGTTTGGTAGTTTTCCACCCACCTCGGACTTTTGCTGCTTGGATCCATGATTGGATATTGCTTGCAGTGTCAGAAGGCAGCCGAGCCACAGAGAAATCCAGCAAGGGATTATCTCCAATTTCCTATCTCACCTCCATGAGTAAAACCTGCTGTTCCCTTAATTCTCTGCTCAGCCTAAGTTTTAGTGGGGTAAAGCTGTGTTTGTAGCTTAGCCTTTTCTATTTTCTGACTTCCTAATCTCTAAATTTGCCCATAGCATCCTGTGAAGATTTTTCCCCATTGAATTGAGCCTGTAAAAAAACCTAAACTAATTCTGTATATAGTTTGGGGGCAGGGTTTTCAGGAAAATAAAATAATTCTATTTTTGTAATTCCTGACTTGGCCAATTACTTCCCTGCCTCCATGACAAAAATTTACACAAGTTGTTATTTTTATTTGAAATTTGGTTTCAGGAAAGATAAGTAGCAGAAAAAAAACCCACCAGAAATATGATAATAAACTACCATCTCACAGTGGAACTCATACCCCTTCTGAGACCTGAAGTCTCTCTTTGAGTTCTCTCCTCTCTACTTTGAACTTTGCTGTTTATGAATACTTCAAGAATGAAGATGCAACATGTTCAGAAACCCTCCACCCCATCATACTTTCTGGGTTATTCTTAGCAGGTTTCCCAGTTCCTGACCTTAATGCTAATACCTTTTTATTCCCTGTTTTTTTTACCTTTGACCTCCCTCTCGCTACTTTAACTAGAAGGCTTGGTTTGGAGAGCTAGAGCAAAGAGAGCTTGATCTTCACAATCAACTCCAACCAAGGAATATGGATGTTCTTCAAAGGGATGTGATGGTAAGGCAAGATGTTTTATTGTATTAACTACAACTGAATGAATATTTCCAATGAATAGTTTTTCAGATGACTGTGCCTTCTTTCTTTCCTCATATAGTATTGCAAACAGAGTAACACCAAAATACAGAACTAAATTTACTGCTCTTAGTTCTCTTCCTTTTAGCTACTCCTTCCTCATTTTCATAAGATCATAGAATGCATTGGTTTGGAATAGACCTAACTAGATCAAGTTGCTCAGAGCCCTATCAAGCCTGATCTTGAATGCCTCCAGGGATGGTGCCTTGACCACCTCTATGAGCAACATGTTCTAGTGTCCCACCATCTTTTTTTTTTTTTTTTTTGTTTTTTTTTTTTTTTTTTTGTCTTTTTGATTTTTTAAACACCTCTGCCTTGTGGGGACCCTTCTCATGTAGAAAGCGGGATAAGAGTTTTCACCCTGAGCTTTCTTTCATATTCAACAGTGTAGTTTAGGTGCCAATTGGAACTGAGTTTTAAGCTGCCTTTGAAGACGTAAGTGTTCAAACCTTGGTCCAAGTCTGTATCTTCCAACCCTTTGACACAGTACTTTCAGCCCTTGTTGCAGCACAGAGGCCAGTTCCTTTCTATAGGTTATATTTATGTAAGATGAATAACCAAGTGAAAAGTTAAAACATGTTTTTGTTCTGTTTTCAGCTTTCAATTTATGAAAAGTGTTTTACCTCACCAATGTTTATCTGCCACTACAAAAGTTAAATGTATATTCAAGCAATAAACAGCTGAACTCCTTGGTGAAATTTCAATTGTATGTTAGAAGGTTGCTGAAAATTAGGAATAACTGTTCTATTTGTGGCTATGCAATGCAAATATAGCTGTACTGATTGCTAAAAAAACTAGCATTGCCCTTTCTGCTCATCTTCTTCCACTAGATGCTCTCACAGCTTTCTGACTTCTTGCTTACAGTGTTTGAGTTAGTGACAAGCGACCTATAGAAGAGCAAACACCATTGTGAAATAGTACATTGCTGATTTTGAGCATTTGTGTAAAAATTTTCTGCATTGCCTTTCACAAACCAGTCTCTTTCCAATATTGCTTTTTACATGTGGTCTCACAATCTATGCCCTACTCCACTCCTTAGCAACAGGACATTGATTCAGTTTTCCTACTGTTAATTACTTAGAACATGGTACAAAATTTACACCTTCTTTACGGTATTCTTCTGGTTAAAAGGGAGCTGCATTTTCTAGTCCTGATTTTACAGTGTGTTCACAGTGTATTTCCATTCTGTATGTGGGATTTGTAATGCCACCTTTAGAGTATCATTTAACGATGGCCATGGAGCTTAGATTTTTTTTTTGTACTTTCCTAAAAAATACCAGTTGCCTTCTGCTTTCAAGCTTCAATACAGAAGCTAGATATGCTTCTCTCCTTTTTAACAAAACCTGTCTAGTTGTGTTATCTGTGAGCCTCTTGCTTAGTCCAAAAGGGACTATTTCAGCTGTACAAACATGTGGCCTTGAAAAGTGATGACTGTGGAATGACTTCACTACCTGGCTGTTTTCAGCAATACTTCTACTAGGCAATGCAATACTGCACAATTGTAAGGCCTTTCCTTGGGCCAATATATTTACAGGTCTAATGAAGGGGTTCTGTCCTTGGAAAAAAAATAACCTGGCAAGAAGTGACTTGTTTGTTATGTTCTGTTATAGCAGATACAACAAATGAAGAGCCGGTGAAGTGCTGACAAGTTCTTAGTCATTGCTTGCTGCCTTAATTTTTTTGTAACAGTGCAAGCAGAATGTCACCCTACACTTTAACTTCTTGCCTTGTTCTGTCTATAAATATATTGTAATATTACTGATACTGGGGCTGCTACCCATTAAAAAATAATGCTGTAAAGATGGCATACTAGCCAATCTTGGCACTGCACGTTGAAAGGAAATAAATGCACAGACTGAAAAATAGCCAAGTCAGTAATGGGGATAAATCACCTGTAGAACAACACACTGAACAAGTAAATAATGTTTCTTGGCTCGCTTCTTTCCATTTCTATATAAATAGTAGGATCTGATCTAGTGGAAATGAGCAGCAATACCTCTGCCTTGTAACAATACTTTGTGTTTCTTTCTTTTTCAACTATGTAAATTGAAAATCCTACAGTTTCCCTTGTGTGCAACAACACAAGTCCAACTGTTAAGATAACCCTCATGCTTTTTATTGCCTATGGCAACCTCTATTTACTCATTCCATTCAAAATTCAATTTAGGAAGTTGTTGTTTTTGGGCTTTTTGAGAACACTGTCATCAACAGTGGAACTACTATTCACTCCATGGCTTACTTGGAGAAGATCAGAGATGCTGAACAGAGCTTAGGAATTGGAATGTGGTTTTTATGTGGGATATCTATTAGACTTCCTTTTTGCCTCTGATTTAAAATGTGTAGTGAGGATGCTGCTGCTTAATTACCTTGGTGTCCACCTGGATCTTTTTTATTTGTTCTATGCACTTGGTTTATATTCTTTTAACCATAGCAGTTACAGACTTTTCCTTTCTATTTGTGCAATTGAAACAAAAAAAATGTATTGGTACATTTTATTTCTTTCTAAGTTGCTGGCATTCCTTGAGCAATATTATTATTCTTTCTCCTGAGCATTTAGTCTTTTGCCATGTCATAGCTCAGTCTTCTGGGATGGTTTGTTTTACTGCTGTCTCTCAAATCAACAGTTCTATCCCCTGACAAACAATAGCGAGGACACAAGCATTTTATTATTCACTCTGTATACTTCACTGTCCAAAACAAAATAAATGTAGAATCTACATACAGAATGTATTCCCCCTTCACACATTCTAAGAGCTCTTGTACAGTATTGGAAGAGTGATCAATTACCTGTATGCAGCCCCCATAATAATGAGCAAGTACTGGGACACACTGGCCATTCACCCAAGATAATGATCGAGTTGTGATATAGTAAACACATTCTGCATCCATCCACAGTATGTCATGTATTCTGTATAATATAAAGGGAATGATCAAATATAGAGATATACAAATACTGCCAGTACCACCCAGGCTGGAGACATGGATCCTTAGCAAGTACATTGGTATATTGTGCAGCTGCTCAAACATGTTTTCAGTAATGTGGATCAAATACTATTTTGCATAAGATTAAATTAGAGTATTCTGCTATATACATTTTCCCCTTTTTTTCCTCCCTTTTTCAGGTGATGATTTTGAAATTGGCTTTCTAACTTTGCCTGCTTTAATATTTTCCCCCTGTACCTCTTCCACTGTCACACAACCTTTTATTCTGTCTTTGATTTTCCTGTGTCCTGTGTATAGTTCTTGCTAAAATAATTCTCTCATTTTACTTTATTGTTTGCTTTGGAAAAGAAAGAGGAAGCATGACAAACACAAGCACACTGCTTCTGGTTCTCACATTAAAGCTTGCTTTAGATTTTAAAATGTATTTTTCTAGCCAAAAATATTTTCATTTTAAGAGTTTTATTTTTCTCTTCACTAATTTTGCAGTATGTCTCCTATTTATCTGTGGGAGACGAGAACAGAAACAGGTAGGTGAACTCCATTTAGTCTTTAACAGACATGCTGAGTGGGTGGATGACTGAAATATGAACCAGAAACATCATGGCTTTAGCATTTATTCTAACTGCATGGAACTGGTGAAAATATATTGTCTGATTTTCATAGGAATCAGATTTGAGCTTTAAATAAAAAGAAAGAATATTCCTCAGTTTTAATCCATGCTGGAAGCAATTACACTGGTCTTTGAGAAAGCTGACCCATTAGGGTTTCTGGAACCCCTTTCTGGAGATGTCTCATCACCAAACAGGAATCCTGTTGAGTTAGCTCTCTTCCACCTTCCTTGTTTGTTCATCCTGTCTTGTGCCATGGCTACAGTGAATGCAATGCATCTGAGTACTTTAAAAGCGCTCAGTGTTAGCGTTGCACCACTGCCTGATATTACTAAAAAATGTTACTACTGATTTCAGTGTGAGTTGATTTCTGTTAGTAGTTAGAAAATAAAAAGTTGTAACATTTTGCCAGTGAAGACTGGAACTAAACAAGAACTGAGGGACACAGTGGCCTAATCTAATATACCGAGCAAGCTGTAGTATGCTGACCGCTTTCTGCTTCCATCCATGGAATATTATGCAAATAGTTTAATTTGGGACTCGGATTTGAAAGAAAGGTGTTTCAAATCCCTCTAAGTGGCCTCAAAACAGAAATAGAAACATGGAAAGGCTGAAGATTCTGAAACCTTGTGTTCTGAATAGAAAACATACACAAAGGATTATGATAAATAAAATAATAGTATAGAGAATGTAAATCACTCTGCCTCTTTGTCCTTTCTGCTAGTAAATGAGCATTTTAACAACATGTAGAGGTATGGCAAAATGCATTGCCATAAGACATCATTGAAGCCAAGAGCTCAGCTGGATCCTGAGAAAGAAATAGGCATTTACACAGATAATGCAAAAATCTACAGTTTCGATGTTTCTTTAAATAAAGTACATGGCTCCTTATGTTCCACAGCATCAACCAACTGCTGAGAATGGGAGGAAACATTCCCTATGGCCAAGTTTTTTTTTTTTAATTATCCACTCTGGGATTTCTCATACTTTCCTCTAAGGCACCTTTTACTAGCTTCTCCCATTGCCAGTGCCACCAAAAGTGCTCATTTTAACAAGATGGCTACCTGTAGAGGTAAGGTCTCTGAATGCCAAATGGGATAGCTCTTTACTTTCAGGTGCCTTGTTTATTAAAAAAACGATTGGATTCACCAATTTTTATTACAGCTAACCTCCCAAACTATCAAATTTAGAATCAGCAAGACATTTTTATCAAACTGAAATAACAGTTGTATGAAAACTTCAGTTCTTTGTTTTACATTCAAGTGTGTTTTCTTCTCTTTCTGTTTCAGAATGCTGACCTGAGCAAAAATGGCTGTCTTTTTCAACACTGGTAGGTCTAAAAGATGTAAAAACCACTTCCTTAGCTCTTCATTTCTTATGCATATACACAAAATCTAGATAATCGTAGCCATCTGGTTCTTGAAACAAGTAACTCAATGCTTGTTTCTCACAAAACATCAGAGAAGTTCAGTGCTGGCATTCAGTCCGTCATGAGCAACCTTTTGGTAGCAAACCCATTGGTGACATATGACAGTTTCAGAAGTAAAATGTTTTTGATTTGAAGATTTCACAGGGTTTATTAAAAATAAAGGGGGGGGGATCTAAATACTTTCCCAGTATCTTCATATGCATTCTTTAAAGAAATTTAATGGACACTTTAAACTAGATGTACATTTTACAAACATTTAAGTGAGTGTCTGCAATCTCAAGTGCATCTGATTTAAAAAATGGGACAATTTTAATGTTCCATGTTCAATTATTAAGGAAAAATATTCCGTTATCAGATAGTTAATTAAGTGGAACTGACTGTATTCATTAAAATATTTGTTCCAAACAAATGTATTTAACATTCAGATATTATGCAGAATAGGTGACAATTGCATATCTCCATGGAGATCAATAATGGGATTCAGATCATTGTGTAAAGAGTCTGCAAGTTTAATGCAGAGAGAATGTCATTATTATTTCTCTCTTAATGATGGTCATTATGCGCAAACACTGATTGAATTCCATTTGTTACCTGCATTTGAGCTGAGAGGAATAATTACAATTTAAGTGTCTCCATTAAAATTCATAAAAGAATATGAATGCAAAAATTATACTTGAAACTGACAAAATATACTTTGAGGATATAAATTGTGTTTTCTGATAGGCCTCTTAAAAGTATTAAAAATAGCTTCATTTTAATAAGATGGCATATAAAGATCATGCATTATCATCACCTTTATGTTAATTCTCATAATACATGACTAATACTAAAAAGTGAAGAAATTAACTTTTTAAAGTAGAAATTAATGAAACAATAGGCTACTCATCATACAGCCTATTGGAATGGATACCTCTATATTTGGGTTATAGTTGCCCATCTTCATAAAACCCAGTTAACTCATCAGCAGCTGTATATTGTGGAGATTACCCTGCCACATTTTCTGTCACATGTTTCAATATATTTTTTTGCTAATTAAATGGGATGTTAATAGTGCAACCATTTATCCAAGAAAATCTTTTACATGTGCTATGATTTACTGCGTTGCACTGACTGCTTATTGTATGTACTATGAGAGTGATTCAAGTGCTTACTACAAGTACTGAAGGGCCTGATCCAGGATGGTGCTCAGCCTTTCAACAGTTCTTTGTGCCTCTTGACTTCTCATTGAGGTGCTTAGTTCTTTATAGGATTGAATCCTTAAGCTATAATTATTAATAGCAGCAATACTCCTGTGGGACTGTCTGATGACATATCTCCTGAGACAGCGAATGATAGCAGAAGACACTTCTTGCCATCTTCACATACTGTGTAAGAGATGACAGACTGGATGGTGGGAGTAAGGTCTCTTCATTAAGGTTATGTTAGTATGAAACACTTCTACCCATTATAATTGCCTGAGTAAATATGCAGGGTCCTTCTGATGGAACCTTGCAATGGTTGTTTTCATTTTTACCTTTTTCTTTCTTTTTTTTTTTGTTTTTTCTTTTAGTACAGGCATAGCTATTTTAGGTAAGCATATTAAGTGTACTGAACAACAGGCAAGTTGCTCTTGGTGGCCTTTTCATATGTGCAGTTCACTTTCTAGGATGAGCAAGTGATCTCTGGCTGTTTGCATTAGAACTAAATTTTGCCTTCTTTTGCTGGGGGTAGTTGTGATGGGGAGTGGAGATGCCTTTGGCAAGGCACATGCTCATTGTCACATTATTATTATTTAGAGCACCAGCAGAAATCTGTTAATTAGATTATATGTGGATATTTTTTTCTTCTTGGTTATTTGCACTAGTTAAGAGATGAAGTCTTAAAAGTAGTTGACAAATCTTTACAACTGCAAAGTACTCTGCTCAGCATGAACACAAAACAAAACCAAAGAAAAAGCTAGGATATTTGCAGCATTTCTACATGTATTTTTCCTTTCTAGTGTTTATCTGGCACTTCACTATTAAAACTTAAAAGGAGAATCCAGAATTTTATAACTATTTAACACTTGGTTAAACACTATTTAAGTATTTGTCACCAGGCAAATATTTCCCTATTAAGCAAAATTTATGTTAAAATGGTTCTCATTAAGCAGTAGTCATTGCCATTTACAGTTGGTAAACTAAAGAGTTTCCTTGGAAGATATCTCAATTAAGCGGCTGTCCAAATGAAACATGTCATGATTAAATGGTGTTTGCTACACTATCATACTTTACTCTTCTGACTTAAGAAAGTTAAAATATATCTCAGTTGCAAAACAGTAAAAACTACTTCACAAGTACAGCTTTCACTCTTAGAAGAGGCATGAACAAATTGTGTATACCACCTGCTTTGAAATAAAATTCAGGGTTTAGCATAATCAGTAACAACTGAATATGCATGATTATTGGCAGAGCAAGTTTGTAAAATTGGCTTTGCTGAACTAGGATGAGAGACACAGAGGTGATAGTGCACATAAAATAAGGAGTGAGCAGTTTCATGTAAATAAGCTTTCTGTGTCCAACCTAGAATCTGCAACCATGGAAAAATTGGATTCTGCAAACCAGTTAGTTCTTGCTGAATCAGTGGGCAGAGCTTCAGAGATCCATATCCTCTCTGCAGTGCCTCTTCCTCTGGACAGAATGATTTTACAAGAATTCGTTACAACTCCAAATTCTCACACCTTTGCTGTAACTTTATTAGCTTTTAAAGCACTTGTGATATAGCTGAAAAACATGCTATAAGAGTTACTAGAACTTTGATAGATATAATAAGCAATTATTATGGGACTGGCATTCTAAATGGGAAAAAAGACCTCTGTCCCTTTTAAAGGAATGTAGAATACTTACGTTACACGAGTATGACTGTGCTTCACAGTCTAATATGTGAATTTGACCTAAGCTTTTGATTCTCTCAGCAGCTACTAATGGCAGTTCAGATCAACTGGTATTAAATCACAAGTATAAAAAAGCATGGGGAAAATAGCCACCAATTGAATTTCTTAACTAGTTACTCCTGATTGACCTCACATTCTCCTGCTTGAACTGCTGTTTCTCAGGTATGCAAATTGCTCCTTGATTGTATACTTCTGGGTAGGCTACTTTCTAAATCCTTAGGGGAGTAAAAATCCTTTTTCATAAACGTTCAAGCTAATCAAACACTACCTTCTCCCTTGTCTTATTTCTTATTACTTTGACAGGGCAAGAGAAGTTCAAGGCAACAATAATTGCCCTTACAATACTTCTGGAACAATTCAATGCATGTAGGTCAGGCAATGAGAAGTGGACTGTTTCAGAAATGAAAAATCATACTTAACCATTTTTTTAAAAATGATTGAAAATTACTTTGTTAAAATAAAGTCATACTGTGGTACTAGAAGATGTTTTCTTTTGGTGACATTATTTGATAGTCATGTGGTTCAGTCAATAAAGCTTGAGAAATATATTCAGTATACAATCATGAATGGATGCAGAAAAACTCCCCCCCAAAATATTGCAGAATGAGATCACTGTCACTCCAGTCACTGCTCCTTTCCATGATGGGTAAACTATGAAGTAGAAAAATATCTCTACTTCATGTAAGCAGTGATGCCTCTACCAAAAAGTGGTGACCCTTCTCTACATGGACCTTTGGAAACTAAACAGTGTCATATGCAATTAAACAAAGGGTTTTAAAAAAAACCAAAACAAAACTAAACAAAACAAAACAAAAAAAAAACACCCAACAACAAACAAACAAAAACCCCACACATAAATCAAATTAATTTCTCAATAATTCTGACATTAGGAAATTTGAAGTAACACAACAGTACAGTTTTGATACATTCTTTCTGTTAAAAACAAAATATTCTGCTCCAGAGGAAGGGAGGTCATACAATACTTTTCCCTTGTTCCCAGTGGTTGTAAAGGTGGTCAAGGTAGAATCAAGAACACAGAATCAAGTTTGCTCTAATTTAAGGCTGTGTGCACTCAATATTTACTTTTACAGTTCTTAAGTATCATAGAGTGGCTCTGTGTATTTTAATATACCCTGGCTTACTTGTAGCAACTCAGCTATAAAACTACAGGAAAACAGCATATAGAATACAAGAACTGCTTTGCTCCCTCTCAGGTCTACACTTACACTGTCTCACCATGATGTTTTATCTGTATGCATTGAAAATCGTGTCCACTGTTCAGTGAAATTTTTATGAAAGTCAGATACTAGAATTTGAATTTTTTCATGGCTTATATTGATATATTGCCTTTCCATTACCAATAGCTATTTCTAGATGTATTGTTACTTTAGGTTCTTTTTTCCCTTTCCAATTGAACATACAAGAGTTAATCTGAGCCTTTACTACAAGCAAAATACTCCCCTACCTATTCAAATCAGAGCATATAATTTATATCTTGCATTTTACCCATATGCATCTAAATATAAAACAAATGATCAAATATTTCAGCCCTTATTAGGGCTCTTTACGGTAATGCTATGCTCCTTTTCTGACTAGCTTTGTGGCATTTGTGCACGTGTTTAACATTATGTCAAATTTACACAGCATGTTAATGAATGGTCCTGTGTTAGGCCTAGGAACTTTGTACTTCACAGTTAGGAAGCAGAGACTCCACTACAGTCGTGGCTCTTGTACCTATGCATAAAAGACATTAATTACACTAATTAGGCTTTTAAACCCTGGCATAACCAAATGGCCAGCAGAAGTTGCACGAACACCTGTGTGTTCAGGTACCCCATTGTTAAGATATGCTGTCTGTCAACAATTTATCAGTTGTAGGCATTTAACTTACACTCACTCGAGCAGAATTAAGAGTGTTTACTTTCCTCATAAGAGGGCAGTCAGATATGTACCAATTTTGTTTTAACTGTAGAGAGCAGGGAGCTGGGAGCAGAGCGGGGAAGGGATCCAGGAAGGCCTAATCAATCACTGACAGATTACAGCTAAAGCCACTTCCATACCCATTAAAGCAGGACAAATGCAGAATTGCAACTGAACAACTTCTAGTTTTAAGCCAACAGTGGGACTTCCTAGTTATTTATCAAAGTCATTGCTGGTAAGCAGCATGCCTCGCTGCTCGATTGTACTTCACAGCAGACAGAGCTGACTGAAGCTTCAGCCATGAAAGAAGTGTTTATGCCCTCAGCTGTGGTGCTGTCAGCCCTCTGGAATTTACTGTAAATCACACAGCTTTTATTGCAAGATTTAGTAGCTGATCCTCTGTGGGCTCTATTCACTGCAAGCTTGTTACTATTTGGATGTTAGCCTCAGTCCATAAAGGGACTTGCTACACATCATCAAACAGCAGCGGAAAACCAAAGGTTTCATTTTTCAATTTTCTAAACCCTAAACTCCTCAACAGTCATTGAATTTCATTGCGGAAAGTGGAAGTCTACTTTATTATGGTACTCAATTTCCCCAATGGAGTTATACACTTATAACATTACTTTTATTTCCAATGACAGGATCTGGCCATCTGTCCTGGCTGTAATTTCATAACACACTCACTAGTTTTTATTTTAAGGGAATTTCTAGATATTACATTGAGCTTGTGACAAAATTGTAATGTAGATATAAAGACCACAATAATGATAACTGCATTCAGTGCTGCCTAACATCTTAACAAAGTAAATTTTTTTTTTTTTATTCCAAGTATAGAAGCATCCGGATAAGCGTCTAACACAATTGAACTGACAAACAGGGGAAAAAAAAAAAGTTTTGAAAAGCTGGAAAATACAAAGGGATAAGGGCTTTCAAGAGTGAGCTTCAGCCAGGACAGCATTATTCCACAGGCAGCATGTATTTTATCAAAAATGATGCTGTGTATCAGTTTTATCAGTCATTCCTACTAAGATCAAACGAGAGAATAAAGGAGAATGGTGAAATGTTTCATTGTAATCAGTACTGCTATTCCCTGCAAGGCAGAGGGACCTGACAAGGCATTTAATTGTGTTTGTCACACAGTCTGCAGGAGGCCAGGCCTGTGCCTTCCACCCTGAGCCAGGGGAAACATGCCCCAAGCCTCTTTCAGGGCCTCTCCATCACCTTGTGGTGGAAGAGTTAAGGCCCTCTTTGCCGCACAGGCTCTTCCCCCCTCCATGATTCTGCCCTTCACATCACTGCCTTTTGGTCACCAGCCAGCCATCCCTATTTTCCCAGGTGGTTTCCTCCCGAGGGGCCTGTCGAGTGAGTCAGAGGCCTCCCTGTCCTGCAACACAGAGGGCTGCCTTCTCTTGGGCTCTGGGTAAAGGCAAGGTGTGATGAGGAGAGTAAAGGCAGAGCCTGTGCTGTTATTTCTCTCTTGGCTGAATGGAATAATTCATGAATCAGCTTCTCAAGTAGTTTCAGTAAGGTCCAGCTTGCCTAAAGTCAAGCAAGTTTTCTAACTGGCTTCAGATGAACAATGTTTCTTGCACTCCATTCACTATCAAAATTGCACCATTTGTAGTTAATTTCAGCAAAGTTATGTGGAGCTATTATTTTAACCATCAGTTAAATCTGCTGCAGTTCCTGTGTTAAGAAAATATCACAATAGCCTTGCTCAGAGGAATAAATGCAGCAAGAGATTCACATTTGCCCTTTCTTTCTTCAAAACTCTCAGAAACTGGATTCACTTTCAGATTTAGGAATGCTATTTCAATAAAATAAATAAATAGCAAAGACATGTATTAAAAAGATAATTCTTTCCCCCACCTCAGCTTTATAGTAATTCCAGTTTCATTATTACTTTGATTTCACAGGGAAAAATGTTTGTATAAATTAAATTTTTAATCTTAATCCCAGCAAATGAGTCAAAATTGACAGTTTATTTCTGTTTGATGTATTATGTATCAGGTGACTTATGCAGACACTATCCTACTATAAGCAAAGATCATGACTCAGTGTCATTATCAAAAACCTAACAAAGGCCACAAAAAGACCTATGATGTCTTGTGCATACATGTAGTGATTATATTTTAGACCAAAAGCAAAAGTTATTTTGCCAGATATTGATTTGCTTGTGTCATAATCCACAACCTCTGCTTCTTCAGCAAGATCATGAGTATTAGGCTAGTTACACAGCTCAGTGAAGTACCATGTTTTTAAATCTTTAGCATTTCTAGCTGCCTCCCCTGTTACCAGATCTCCTCCATTGTTTGTTTGTTTCAATTTCAGAAAATATTTCTCTTATGATTGCTGAACTCTTGCAGCTTGCCAAATTCACGTAACTGTTGTGCTGGTGAACAGTAAAAATTTCAGCCAAAGTTTCGGCTAGCAGAAGAAAGCCTGCCTGGTCAGTCAGTCCAAGGCACAGAAAGAGGTACAACTGCATTTCCTACTGACTATACGCAGCTGCACTGTTAAGACAGCATAAGAAATGCTCTCAGTTATGGTCTCAGTTAGCATGTCCATAGGACGAAAGATATATATACTGCAGGCCAACTACCTCTGGGAGACTCCCTGCAGTGCCATGATATGCTGGAGCAGTCTGAAGTGTTCTTTTGACCAGAGCTCTTAGGGGGCATTGTGGTAGAAACCTGACCTAGAGAGGCACAAGCATCTCCATGATAGTGGCACCTCTACCTGAAATAGTTAATTCTCTTCAGGATACTCTGAAGGTACGAAATAATCTTTACTAAAGTCATTCAAATCTGTTTAATCTAAATTGCCCAATGCAGAGAGGCGATCCCTCTTATACGTTGCCCAATGCAGAGAGGCGATCCCTCTTATACATTGCCCAAGCACCAAATTTATTTGCTTCTGACAAATTTAGGGCCTGAAACAAAGCTGATTCACAGAGGAAGGACTCACTAACCTGCACACAAGTTTCATATGGGGAGCAGCTGTACTGTGAAGAGCTTTCCTGTTTTTAAAAGTAAATTCACCTCAAGGATGTGAAGGGTCTTTTTTATTATTGATTTTGCGAAGTTTTTCCTTATGCTGAGGTATCTTTTCCTCCCCAACATTCCCACCACCACGCCCCATTTTTTTTTTTTGGTCCCTCTTTTGCCTCTCCTGTGTTTATGACTTTACAGTTTCCATAGCTGCTTACTTTTTGCTGCTGTTTATAGATACTAGAGAGATACTAGAGAGCTTTTGCCACAGGCCTGGGATCTCCTCTGCAGAAAGGTGGAAAGATTGGTCAGGCTGGAGAAAACAGTGAGTAGTAACTGTTAATAGGCTGTTAATAATGGAGTCCAATCTTCACTGCACATTTGGGGCCATGTTACCCTTTCTGTAAAGGTAATTCCTGAAGACTCAGCAATTTTAAATCAATACAGCAAACTGTGAATATGCTTCACTGGAAGGATGTGGGTGTTTTATGCTTGCATGAGTTCGGTGAGTGAGGGCTACATCATAGAACTACAGTGGCTACAGGGGTTTTCCACGCACAGGGGATTGCGTTGTGAAGGTGGTCACTAAAAGCCCTGGCAAGTCCAGAGACACACAAGCCAAGAATAATAAGCAGTTTGTGATAGGCCAATACAAGGAGAGCTTGTCCTCTCAGTAGCATCATCTTGTCAGTGTAATTCTGATTTCTTTCCACTACCATAATGACACCAGTTCCAGAGAACATGCTAGTGGTTTAATGAGAAATGATAATGCAGTCAAGTTTGTGTATGGCCTGTATATATTATGACTTGGATATTTTTCACATCCCAGTAATCATACTTCATAGTTTCTTTCCTTGTGACCTCCATCTTATGATCATGAATTCTTTCCTCTTAAATCTGACTAGGCTAATTCTCCTTATGATAATAATTACCCAATAGGTTTCTAAAAGAAATGGCTTAGTAGTTTCTTACAAAATTGTCAAAGACACTAAGCAAATGAAAATTATTGTATCCTAAATTATCAAGCTTAGGAGTCTACAATAGAAGAATAATTTACCAATGCTGAAAGAATAGCCAATTTGCTTTGAAAACTTATTCCAAGTAATTTGTGTGCGTGGGGAGCAAGTGGACACACAGTAATTACTATGAATGAAATTAGGAAAAAAACACCTTTTTTTTTTGTTTGGTTTGTTTTGTTTCTCTGAAAAAAAAAATGGCTGGCATTTGAAAATGAGTTTATTACTGGCAGTCCCAATTTATCAGTGCCTGAAACTTACACTTCCATAGATTAGACAGACAGCTTTAACTCTTCTCAGTGTTTAGGAATTGTATGTAGGAGATCCCCTGGGATTTACTCATGCTGTAAACCACATTGTGATCACATTTTGTGAGCTCTCTGTTCACTAAAGCCCCTCCAGCCTGTTTGTTGCTTTGCTGTGCCTTGGTCCTAAGGGATGTAAACTCAAATAAAGGGTAGTCTTGAAATATAAAGGTATTTTTAGCTTAGAGGAGAAATAAAACTGTATATGTAAGGGCCAAATTCACTGTTGTAAGTGGATCCACAGTCATTTACTTCAGTGGATTTGTGCCTGCTTCTGCAAGTCGATCGGTGTGTTTGGCTCTAGATGTGTAAAAATAAATCATGCTTGTATGAGAGCTAAACATACAGGGAGACTCTAACTTGTGCTCTCTCTCTTCCATGGGGTTTTATACAATTCCCATAACTATGGATTTTCTCAGTGCAACAAATGTTCTGCTTCCCAGGAGATTTACTTTTCCTAAGTGTATAAAACAATAAATATTTTAACCGGTAAAGTTTCAGACAAAATATTCTGAACATCACCCTGTTTAATTTTTAAAATGCCAAGTGTACCAATTTAGATATTTTTTCTGAGTAAGCTTGGAAAAATATGCTAATAAAAAAAAAAAAAAAAAAAGGATATTTGCCTTAGAAGTGGGTACAATGCCTGATTGTAATTGAAAAGCTTAATATACATAATTAGGTACAGAATAAAGAATGAATATGTAACCATGTAGATAACAGTACAAATAATGTAGAGAGGAAGGTATCGTCTCATACAGCAGAACTGAGTTAAGCAAAGAGAAAGCAATGCAGGAATTTCCTTTCCTTAAATTAAAAATTTCAGAAATCCTTCATACTCCTATGACAGGAAGGTAGGTTACTCTTCTGGCCAGAAATATCTCCACTGATTTCAATACTTCTGATTCTGATTTGGCCTTAGATTTCCCCTTTCTTGGCTTCAGGGCAATAATCATTAATTATATGACCACTAAAGATGACATTTTTTATAAAGTGACTGATGTCCTTTTCATCTGCTGTATGTTGTTGTGTTTTGATCTGTCTTGGAAGCACATGGCTGTGCAGCAGCAAGGAAGCCACCACCTCTGTCCTGTCCCAGCTGCTGCAGGGGGCAAGGTCCTGATGGAGGGGCTGATGTGCCTCCCTGGAGAGCAGCTGGCTCTTTCTGGGGATAGAGACTTTTGCAATGAGGGGATAAGCTGGGAGGAAAACTCAGTCAGCAGGACTTGATCAGCAGGGAAGACGGATGAGAAAGGCAGGCAGTGAATATCCAGGCAGTCCTTGGAGTGATAAAAAAGAGACTTTTGGACTCTCGGGACTCTGTAGACTTTGAGGCTGAGAAGTTCCCGGTCTGAACCCAAGCCTAGAGCAGTGGCTACAGGTCACAAGGCTATGGTACACTCCCTCTGTGGGGAGGAGTTTGCTTTTAGCCAGGAATCTAACAAGCTGAGGCAAGTCCACCTAATAACTCAGGCAGATTCAAGGTCTCATCTCAGAGGGTAGAAAAGATGTTCACTGTGTTGTGAGTGCAGATTTGATCAAATTATTCAGGTGTGAGTAAACTACTTCCTAGTTAATCAAGTGAAATTACTTGTTTGACTTCCATTTGTAAATTGGAAGGATTTTTCAACCAGCTTATGAAACTATTTTGTATTGATTTGCCATTAAATCCTTCGTATAGCTGTAAACTATTCTCTGTGACCATAAAGTGTCTCTAAATCTGTTAGTACAACACAATAGGCTACTTAATTATTTCATGAGTTTTTATTTTTCTTAAGATATGAGAATGAATCTGTCTATCTCCAGATCCTTGTGCATACAGGTGCTGCCACATTAAACATCCTTTAATCATTCAGTCAGCTATTAGGAGACTTCTCCACTTTTACACTCATTTTAAGATTGTTTTACACCAGGCTTACATTTGCTTAAATGAGGATGAGGCCACAACCACCTGTGCATACACCATTAATAAAGGAAGGCGCAAAGATTAATTCATACACCTGAGAATTTGCTTGTATTCTGCTGAACTGAGCTTCCTCAGGTTTGATCAGATTTTGACTCTGTGTAAGTGCAAAAGCACACAGCTGCCATGATGCTGCTTTGCCTATTGCACCACTGGTGAATGGCATTTGCTTTAGCATTTCCTGTCAGCAAAATTGGCAAGCTGTTTGCAATCAATTCTAGGCAATCTGACACAGCTTCTAATTGAGCAGCCTTCTAGCTGCAGTAAAAAAAAAAAAAAAAAAAAGATTTTTAGGTTGATTCTCGTACTGATGCTCACCGTATTTCCCTATCATGTTACCCTCTCCAATGTAAATATACTATACCATAATAATTACTTGTGACTATGTAAAAACTTTTGCCCAAATCTAAGTCAATGGGAATATATCACTGAGGGCATAAGTGAAAAAGTCAATACAGTATCAATGGATAAGATACAGGCAGTACATTCACCCTCCATGCTCAGAATATCTTGTAAATAAATATTCCTTCTCCCCTCTCCTTTTTTTTTTTTTTCCTTCACAAGAACCAATATATTAGTACTTTTCCCAGAAACATGATTTTGAGTGTTATTTGTAATTCATGTCTTGCTGTATTCTTCTGCCATGTCTTGAGACCCACCAAATATGGTATGGCTCTCTTTTTCTCTCCCCCTTGGTTAGTCTCAGGTCATTACTTCCCTGGGTGTGGAATCCCTTAATCCCCCAGCTCCCAGGTCAGGCCCTGTGTTGTAGTCTTGTGAGTAACCAACCAGTGACTACTTTTGCAGGTCCAGGCATGGGCCTTCATTTATCTTTTGAAGACTGGAACAGTAGTTCTCATTAAAATGACCCCCAAGCCACTTTCCAGCATACCAAAGTAAAAAGCAAGGGGTCTACACCCACGTCCACATACCAAAGTTTTTCTGTTTATCCAGTTCATTCAGCACCACCTTGTTCTTCACATCTGAGTCAGGAGAAGCAGCTTGCTTTGCTTTACAGGCTATTCTGACTGCTTCTGAATTTTCCGGGGTGACAGCTTTTTCTCATTCTGGAGGGCCTTTTCTACTTCGCTGCAAAACCCCTTCCTGTCTGTAGGACAGGATCTTTTAACAGAATGGTGTTTTCTGATCTTTGTGTTCTCGGGCTTAGACACAAGGAGTCCCTCTTTCTAGCTATAAACCCCATGCTAGTGTTTTGAGGGATATTCCTTATCTGGGCCATTCTTTCATCTTTCCTGTTGAATTCTTTCAGAAACCTTTTGTGGCTTCCTTTGATTGAAGTCAGTTCATTCACATTAAGCAGTTACAGAAAACGGAACAGGAAAAAGCCACATTTAATATTCATAGGAGGATGCAAGTATATTTTTCCAATTTGTCACCCATTTCCTTCAATAGTGGCCAACTTACTAGTTGGTGGTGCAACAGGCACCAAAAAAAAAAGAAATGCAACTTTCTTCTTTTTTTTTTTCTGTCATGTCATGCACAAAATGGTGATAATCCAGGCATACTTACAATCTTTTTTGATTATGTGAGGCCTCAGGTTCAACTGGACCGCTAAACATATTCATCAGAAATGTACACTCTAAAGATGTGGATACACAGATGTGTACATGCAGAGCAGGATGCTAGGAGTAGACTTAGTTAAAGGCTCTTTATTGCTGAGATATATGGAGATTGTATGAAAATAAAAAAAAAACCCAAACGTGTATGTACAAATTAAAAGCAATAAGATTCTCCTTCTAGCTTCAGTACGCATTGACACTGAAGCTGTTGCGTAAGTTTCATTTAAGTCAGTGAGTGTTTATGGATATTGCTGATGTCCATCTTCTTTCCATTTTGAATAAACTACTGAATGTCGCCGTTTTCAAACACATTTTGCTACCTTCTCTGCCTTGTGCATGCTTCTTCATAGTGTTTGGTTGGCACACATGCAGCAGCTGTGCCTTGAAGGTTAAGAAAACACTATGTGTTGATTAAAAATATTAATGAAAACCAGACACAGACCTTACCATACAAAGTGTAGTTTTGATAGTGGTAAGTATTAATACATTGCTCAAAACATCAACCCTCTAAGTTCTATGTCTGTAAGACAGCCTGTTTAAAATGCTTTGAAGTGTACAAGGATTTTCTTTAGTTGTGTTTTTTTGTTTGCTTTATTTTGTTTTGTTGGTGGGTTTTTTAGGTGCTTCTTTGAAAGGAAAGTGGATCAAAATATGTAAAAATAAAATGTCTTTAATTTACTTTGATTATAG
This sequence comes from Eubucco bourcierii, assembly GCA_013396675.1. Taxonomy (NCBI): domain Eukaryota; kingdom Metazoa; phylum Chordata; class Aves; order Piciformes; family Ramphastidae; genus Eubucco; species Eubucco bourcierii. The sequence continues at coordinate 875,660 of VWZE01007091.1, read as the reverse complement.
GACTTAGTCTGTATTGCTGGCTTCACTGTGATAGCTTTTCTTTCCTTTCTCCATGTTACAATAGCTTGGCAACTGCAGTGAAATGAGCCTAAGCGATGCCTCAAGACGGGGGAAAACTGATATACACTGTGGACAGTGGGTTCCAGACGAGTTAGTGATGTCACTTGGAGGTGCACCATCTGAGTGTCAGAGCTGTCACGATTCATCCCCCACATATCACATCTGCTCTGTTTTTGCGTGGAGCAGGAACTTGTTACCTTAGGTATTAAAATCAAATATCCCTTTCATTTGTTTGTATTTATTCAAGTATGTTTTCAGGGGACTGAACATAGCCATGTTTGTAGCCACCAGTCACCAACTAGGTTATGTGTGCAGACTGTGTGATCCAGCAATATGAGTGGCTGTCAAATGCCTGATCTTCTAATACACACTCTTTTTTGCCTCTCCTGAACTGCTAGTCTTTGTGAGCGTCCACTCTACTTGTCATCTGAAATAAGGGTATAAAGCCTGTGTCATGTATACAACAGTCTTTGGTAGTCAGTCACATCTTCTCCTTTAGGCCATTGTCTTTTTAGCCTGACTGAAGCCTCCTGCTACCACACGCACAAGCAAGAGAAACCCTGCTTCTTTCTTTTTTCTCTTCTGCCTATTTTCTTCCTTTGTTTAGTTCAAAGAGAACTCAGTGTTAGATGAACGACAACATGTAGTGAAATGCTGTTAAATATATGGGATTCCAAACATTAAAATAACTCTGCTTCAATGATATATCTTTCATCACAGATTGTCTGAAAGCCCAGAGAATTTAGCAACACAATGTCTGAACAGGATACTTCTGTGCACTGAGATATAATAAGAGCTCATTAGGGATGAGCCACCAAAAGGACAAGGCGGGGGCTGTGGTATCACAACTATGTTAAAAGCTAGATCCACTCATACATTAGAGTATTGGAAAGTATCAGAGAGGAAATATTGCAGTTACCACTCTCACAGCTTGATTGTTGTCACTTTGAGCTGATGCAGTTGTCCACAGTCAACTGCAATTCACAAGGGCACAGCTATGTTGGTATGTTGCCAGGTTTAGTCTAGTGCTTTGTCCTGTTTTCCTTTTTCTAATAGCTTTATATGATATTTTCTGGGATTCTGAGCAATCCAGAGTCAGTGATTAGTCATGATGCTGTCCCAGTTGCTTGCAGGGGGAAAGGCTAGGACCTCCTTGCTCTAACAGTTAATCTAAAAAAGACTTTGCCCTCCTCTTTTGAGACAGTTCTTTGTTTGTCTACATGAAACCATGAAAGCCCAGCTGTTGTCATAGACCGGACCTTTTGGAGAGCAGAGGGCATTAATTATTACTGTACTCTAAAGCTTCTCATTCTGAAAAAAGAATTGACAGATACTCTTTTAAGTCATCTGGCACCAGATAAGGGTAGGTCAGTGTGTGTTTTTCTGGTACATGTGACCGTATGTTTATCAGGACAGAATCTTGATGTGTAAAGGGAACGCAGCCTGCCTTCCTGTGTTGGACTCTGGTACTTTATCTCCATCTTGTAGGTGTTTTAGGCCATGGCTATTTGCTCATCCTCAGGGAACAACTCTATCATATAATCAGGTATTGCACAACTTTATTTTTTTTTTTACAAATATTAATGTATTTCTTTCCCAGATTTATCCAAGGATGTCCTGTTCCCTGATAACATATGCAAGACATTCACGCTCTTCAGAGTTATGTAAATTTCCTAGAAAACTGGAAAATGTATTTGCAAGAGTAAGATATCAACCAAAAACCCCAGAATTATACCCAGGCCTGTCCTGGCTTCCACAGCATAGTGAAGGCTCCTGTAGCAGCAGCACTAACCAGAAGCTCAAAAGGTACCACAACTGCCCTGCCTTTGGGATTTATCCAAGGGAAGATGGAGGGAAGGAACTGGAGAGAAGCAGCAACTGTTGAGTGAATGTTGCTGATGGGACAAAGAAAGATTTCGTTATTTCATCCTCACTGCTAAGAGCTCTCCACTGATGGGCAGTGCTACAAGCACTCTGATACAGATCTTCTGAAGAAACACCTACTCCTGAGCTCATTTTTTTCACCAACACTTTGATAATTTCTCCATTAGTTTCTGTTCATCCAAATACACTAGAAGAAGCTTTTTAAAAAACTTCCTTAATGTGAAATGTGTTGACATTTTAATTTCAATCCTACTGTCATATTTAAGGAACATATGGAAAAGAGTCTCTACAGATTAATCTAAGGATTAGGAGCATTTTAATGTGACTTTCCTTAAGTGAGCTGGTTAAATTATGGTTAGATATGTCTGGTCTGGAGACCAGTGACAAATGGCGTCCCTCAGGGGTCAGTGCTGGGACCAGTGCTGTTTAACATCTTTGTCAGTGCCATGGACAGAGGAATCGAGTGCACCCTCAGCAAGTTTGCAGATGCAAGCTGTGTGGCACAGTCGACTTGCTAGAGGGCAGAGGGACCTGGACAGGCTGGAGAGGTGGGCCCAGGCCAACCTCATGAAATTCAACAAGGTCAAGTGTAAGGTCCTGCACCTGGGTAGGCACAATGCCAAGCACAAATACAGGCTGGGTGGTGAATGGCTGGAGAGCAGCCCTGAGGAAAAGGACCTGGGGATCTGGGTTGGTGAAAAGCTCAACATGAGCCTGCAGTGTCTGCGTGCAGCCCAGACAGCAACCGAGTCCTGGGCTGCATCAAGAGCAGCGTGGCCAGCAGGGCAAGGGAGGCGATTTTGCCCCTTTACTCTGCTCTTGTCAGACCCCATCTGGAGTACTGTGTACAGTTCTGGAGCTCCTAGCACAGGAAGGACATGGAAGTGTTGGAGTGGGTCCAGAGGAGGGCCACAAAGATGATCAGAGGGCTGCAGCAGCTCTGCTATAGGGACAGGGTACAAGACTTGGGCTCTTCAGCCTGGAGAAGAGAAGGCTTTGAGGAGACCTCATAGTAGCATTCCAATATCTGAAGAAGGCCTACAGGAAGGCTAGGGAGGGACTATTTACAAGGTCTTGCAATGACAGGAGGTTGTGGATGCTCCCTCCCTGGAGGTGTTCAGGTTGGATGAGGCCTTGAGTGACCTGTACTAGTGGGAGATGTCCCTGTTTATGGCAAGGGGTTGGAACTAGATGATCTTTGAGGTCACTTCCAACCTTACCATTCTATAATTCTGTGTCCTGACTTGAGATGTGTTGAAATTGCAGGCAAGTGCTTTCAAATTCATGTCAAATAGCAGAATACAATCATATATTATGGATCCTGACCAGAAAGGGAAATGTGGCTCAATGACACAGGGACTAACTAGTCTCTCATATATTTGTCTGTTTTGTAGTGTTTATACTCATGAAGAAACAACAAGATACATAATGGTGCGATCCAGATCATTTACACATATGGTCCAAGAGAGCTAACAAGATTTCAGAAAAGTATTCAGCAGAAGAAAGGGAAAAAGGAAAAATGAAGGAACTGCGAGATTTTCAAAGAGCATCCCAACTCTGAAAAGGAAAATTTCAGGAAAAATGTGAAGTGACTGCTTCACCTCCATATTGAACCTTCCTTTTCTAGACTGCTGCTAGTGAAAACCATAGCAGTATCTCTTTATAAAGCTTTTAGAGGGATCCACTTTTTGTTCCAGATTAGGAAAGCATGGCAAGAGCATCTTCCAAAAAATATATTGCTGTTTATTTAAATATTACAACAGATTAGGACAAGAATTTGAAAGTCTTCTTTAAAGTTGTTAAGCCATGCAAGCAGTTTGGCTACATTTTCTGTAAAACTATGGCTCTGTTGTCTGCCTTAATTTAGTCTCTCTACAGATTAAATTAAAAAGCTTCCTGTTACCAGGAACACTGTATGCTTTATGCCCATGGATAAGTAAAGCATACCAACAGTGGAAGAATGAACAAATTAACAGACAGCCTGGAGCAATGAGTAACTTGAACTGTCTTGACGATAAAAAAACTGTGAAGGGAAGCTTAAGTGCAATTCTTATCTATTGACAAAGCCTGGCAAAGATAATAAATTCATAAATTCTTAAATTCTAGGTGGAACTCTTAGAAGAATAGATAAGGAAGACACATAGTATACAAATCTTGGGAATCCCAGAGGGGAAGGAAGGTAAGAAGCTACCATATACCCTACATTATGCTACAAAGAATAACTCATTGTATATTGAGAGCTTATCATGTTGCTGTGAAAAGGGCACCATAGGAGACCAGCGACTGCAGAACTGCTCTCCTAAAGTTAATGGACTTGGGGGGTCAAGGTGAGAGTATTTTTGTCTGCACAAAGCATCAAGGACATTTAGCTTAATAAGNCCCCCCAATACTGGGCTGTGCACTCAGCAAAATTGTGCTCTTCAGTGCCCAGAAAACACACTTTCCAAGAAAATAAGTGCTATCAGTGTAGTCTGGCTAAGCTCTAAGTCAAATAGCCCTGGAAAATGTACTTATTCTAGACACTGTTGAAGGCAAAATGTATCTGTATGAGAGAAAGGGAAAATTCTACATCTGATGGCTGCATAACTGTATACTATGATTTCAGTAGGCTTTATTGTACTGTATTGATCATGATTTTATATTTCAGCTTGTGTCATGTTATAAACAGTAGCTGAATTCCATAATTAAATGTCTACCCTGAAGCGTGTTGTGATGCCAAGTGAAGGGGATGGATCTCTTTTTAGGATGTTAGTTAGGAGTCTGTTTTCACTTCTATTATTGGCTTCTTTTACACCCCTGCACCTCATTTTCAACAATGTATTTCAATATCAGTATTTTAGTTGGAACTGAGTTTTCGCCACAGTTTTGGAAGTTTTTATTTGCAAGTGTATACTTGTACTGGTAAGTATGCTTTGGGCTGGGTGATGTGATGATCCATTTGCTAAACTTAACTTTCTGAATAGTTGAGTGTGCTCTGTTTGGCCAGATATAGTTAATTTTTTAGATTCATGCTGATGGGTTCAGTGACACTGTACAGCAAACATTTTGAATTTATGCACAAGTGTTTTACTATAGTTTGATAGTAGTTGAAAAACAAGAATGAGAATATATTTAATAGTAACCATAGACAATAACAATGGAAATAGTGGGCGTGCTGATCTAACCTGCACTCCCAATTGCATCCAGATCATTCTTTGGTTCTTTCTTGTTCCTTTGCTAATCTAAACTACTTGCCACTGGGATGATTTCTAATTATGCTTGCCTATTTGGTTCTATATTGCCAAAAAGTCACAAATTCTCTTAGCTTCTGGTCTCTACTTGATACTTTTTCAAATATAGTTACCCTGTCCCTTGATATGTAAAGGGAGTCTCATCCACATCTGCAAAGCAGTCTTTATGACTTTAAAAATCTGCTTTAAAACTCTCCTTTTCAAGGAAGCCTGCAAAAGGTAAATCTTTGGGTCACTAAATCAACTGATACCTGACATACTTCTAATGAACAGTGTAGTATCAGAATTCCCCTTAAGTTTGTGTCCTTCCATTACCTTTTGGTTAGTCCTTAGATTAAAGGACATTCATTCAGGGATCATCTTTGTGTTCCGTGTTTGTGCAACCCCTATCACAATGAAATCCTGATCTGTGACTAACACTCCTAGGTTATATGGTAATAAAAGTAAACTCATAATTGTAGAGACAGTCTTACTGTGGGGCAAAGTGTCAGTTATTGCATTATTCCATTATTGCGTTATAATTTGTTTATGTGATCAGTAAAACACAAGTGTTCTGAATTTGGTTTGATGAAGAACAGAAAGACATCACTCCTAGTCTGCAGCAGGTGTCTGCCAAGTCACCAGTTTTCTGCTACTGTTTTTCTCTATTATAGTTAGAAGTCTAAACCAGTGGCAGACATTCCTAAATAGGGACATCTGTAATGGGCTTCTTGTCCTTTACATGCTTCCTGCTCACTCAGATTCCATCATCACTCTTCTTCTTTCTGTGTTTTTAAATGATTGCATTTCTCATATTAGGCAAATCCCGTCCCTTACCTGGATGATGTCATTAATCTTCTTTTACACCATGATATATTACTAAGTGACATACTGCGTTGTATACGTATTGTTACTCCACTCACACGCTTAGTGAAGACATTGCTGGCATGTGGAATGCAAATGTCAAGTCAGCTGTGAAAAAGTTCTTTTTAAAAATCATGGAAATTATGTGTACCAGCAGGACAGACTGCCCTTTTTGCTGCAGATTAAGACACAAAAGGATGAATTTTAAAAGAACTAGGAACACTTGCCAGGCCTATGCTGATGAAATTGCTTGTGTATGATGCTTTATATTCCAGCCTGAGAAATAACTACAGGAAGAATGTGACCTTTATGGCTCACTTTCAAATACTGATTGTAAAATTACAAGCTTATTGGTTGCAAAGAGTTAATTCCTTGTTCCTCTTGGTATCAACCTAACAGTTTGGAAAGACCTGCCCTTATTTATTGTTTTAGATGCATAAAAATCCCTAAGTGAAGGTAAACTCCGTTTTTGCAACCTATAGAAGAGGGCAAGGAAAAATAACAGTCATGATTTTGAGAGCTAACTGGTATAAAGCACAAAGGAAATGATAAAATACTCAATTCAGTTAAATTTTGCTTGTTGCCAGCAAGATATTAACAGCTCCTGAATGAACTATGCCATTTCATTAAAAAAACCCAGGGATCAGCACTCACGTTTTGGCATTCAGCTACCAAAGGATTTAACAAATTTAAACACTGTTTGCAAGGATGCAAACTGACCTCCTAAAATTGGCTTGGAGACTGTATTCTAAACAGCTATGTCCACCCAGCATAAATGAAGCATAATGTAGCCATCAATTCTCTTTCCAGTAGTGTCTTGCACTGCCTCTGGCCTCTTTGTCATGCTACATTTTTGCTCAGGATTAAGGTATCCCTGAACTGTTGGGGAACATCTATCCCATACAAGTCCTCTCTTGGAGGCTGTAACTTGAGAACGAGCATAATGATAATTAAGAGATTGAAACATATAAATAGTTTGTAGAATACTTTTAGTCATATCATCAGTTGTCTACTGGATTATGTTTTCATAAACTTTTAGCCCACAACCTGCTTAATTTTTAAACTGTTTGATCTTAGTTAGAGCCAAACACTGCATTAAAGAACTCAGTGACAAATGAGATGGAAAATGTCTGCTCTGGAGGCTTTTTTGTTTGTTTGTTTGTTTTATTTGTTTGAGTTTGGAGAGGAAAACAACTCAGTGTGATTTTATGATGTTCTGGTGGATAGTAACTGAAAATATTTTCATTGCTTTGAAAAACAATAGAGTTGGCTTAATTCAAAATCTCACTTTGAAGTATGGAAATGTGCCTTTGATTGGTTTCTTATTACCTATTGACACTGCAAAAATAACTTCATTATATATTGTTTATTTTCATGAATACGTAAGTATATGCTTACATTTTATCATATTTTTTTAGGTAATTTCTGAATAACAAATTATGAAATGTGATCCTCATCATGCATAGCAAATGTTAAATCTTGTACTGTTTGCTGAAATTAAGCCATCAGTCTTACTTAAGATGTCACAAAATTGTGACCGCTTTAAAGAAAGACAGCACTAAAGTGTTCCTTCCATAGGAGCTATATGTATAGCAGCAACATACCTGAATCAGTCAAACCAAATAAGCCATCAAAAAGTCCGTATTGCTGATAAGTTGTTAAGGTTTCCATCAGATTTTGTCTGAAGTCACAATACAGATAAATGAAGCGCAATTCTTTCACTAGTGTAAAGCTTCTGATCAACACTACAGTTCAGTTTCTGTAGACCTTGTTGTGGATAGGTGTTCCAGTAGGTTCTTTGGGGACCAGTGACTGTGTGCACACATAGGTACCCTGCTCTGGATACAGTTTCAACACTTTATTATAGCTCAAATACTAAAGTCATAGAGAGAAAAGTATATGACAAAGAATGCCGAGTAACTCTATTGATCAAAGAGCAGGTTATACTCACCCTATCCAACTGACTAGCAAAACTCCTGAGATGTGTAGATCACAGAGCTGGCAGGCACTCATCTTCTAAAGGTAGGCATCCCCACCGGGAACCGCACCACCATGGTGGTAAGACTGGTGCTGCTCCAACCCAGCCACTTGGGCTCTCAGTATATCTGAGATCAGAATTCTGTGACGTATGGCCAGGATGTCCCAGAAGGCTGAAAGAAGGAGAGTGGAGCTCCTCCTTTATTTTGGAATCCGTTACATACTATCTTTCCCTACTGCTCATGGTGCATGCTTGCAAGCCTTGTTTTCCCTGGGTCTTATCTTGTAGTAACCTGGTGACTATCGGCCTGTTGTAACTTCTGATCAAACACATAACAACTCTTCCCTCTTACAATAGTGATACTAAATTTTACTTTAAAATGCTACTATCGAAATCAGATGTCGTTTTTTGTTTGGTTCTGATGGTTGGTTGTTTTTTCCCAGCAGAAGCTGACAGGAGACAGATTTTTTTTTTTTTAATTTCTTCTTTACCTTAACTTCATATTGTCAGCTAGAAAACCTACAGCTTTATACTGAGGTATATAATTCCTAGTTTGCCTTCTGCACTGGGGTGAAACTGGAATGCATAATACTTCAGCACAGCAGCATGGCTGATGCCACAACACATGAAGAAGGCCGCCTTCCCGTGCAAAATGCTTTTCCTGACTCCTTTGAGACTTTTTTTGGAAGAAATACAAAACTTCTGAGGAGTGACAGGAAAGTAGAATACAAATGCTTCAAAATAAAAAATCATTTTTCTTGTTCCCTGACCTGGGTTTGGGTAGGATAGGGTTAATTTTCTTCACAAGAAGCTGGGAAGTTAGATGCTCAGGACAGACAGCTGAACTACCCAGTGGGATATTTGTTACCATAAACAACATGCCTGCTATATAAAAGGAGGGGGCAGGCACAGCACCAGTGGTGGTTTGGCAATGGGTTTTGGTGTGGGTGGCAAAGCATTGGCTGACTGAGTTACATTTTATCTTAGTTGTTTCATATATTCATTTTTTAATGTTGTTTTTATTCTAGTTGTTCATTTACTCTACGTATTGTTCTATTAAACTTTTCTTTATCTCAGCCCATGGGCTTTTTCATTTTGCTCCCAGTTCTTCCTTCCCATCCTACTAGGCTGAGGCTGTGTGGGGCTCAGTGGCAGCTGGGCCTGAAGCCATGACGTTACCTTTTACTGTTTTGAAGGGAGCAAAGAAAACCTACCAAATGTTAATTTTCAAACTGTGAGTCTGTTGTTACATAGCAAGTATGGAAAAAGTTTTGTTTACTTCACTCATAATCATGGCTTTGAATTTTAAATGAACTTTTTTATCTATTTTATAATCTATTTTTATCTATTTTATAATACAGCATGTGATTCAAGTAGCTGACTTTACCTGGTGAAAAGTAACACTGGTTTTAAGGTGCCACTGAAAAGCAAAGAGCAAAGTTACTGTGAGATAGGCCAGAGTGTACATTCACTTTGTCCTACTGTGCATAATGTTGCCTGTCTGTGTACTCTCATTTCATTTTAACTTGGTGATATTTCACTTCTAACAAGGGACAAGATTTTCTACTTCCTTATATATACAGATCTTAACATCAGAGATATGTGCTCCCATCACCATTTTTTTCTCCTAATTGAAGTAACTTACATGACCTTTTGTCTAGCTAGCTAACTAGTAGCTAGTAAGATTAGTGGAATTAGCCTGATGTATTTTAGAAAATACTAAGTTCTATGACAACTGTTGCTAGCTGATGCAGAAATTACCTTATTTTGAAGAAAGAATACCGGGGAAAAAAGAATTTATGGAATGGAATGGAATTTATACCATTACCTGCTTTGATATGTCCACAAAAACTATAATTTTTTAGTAAATAGATGTCACTAAAGACATATATGTCTCTGTGTTAATTAATTACCTTTCCTCTTTCATTCAAGCTTTACTAGCTACTATTATCAGACAGATACACTCTAAATGAAGGATATAAATCACAGATATATGAATGAATGCAGCCAAAGATAAGGAAAAAATAGTCCAAATACTGTCACATCACCCTTCTATTACACAAGTTTGGGGTGACAGTGAATGGAAATTGGACAATAAAACACAAATGCTGCGGCCCTAACACTCTGTAACAGGAAAGTATAGGAATTTCTTCTCCATCTAGAGCTTAATGAAATAAAACCATCTGGTATTATATACTAGCAACTCAGTGTAATAGATGAGGCATTTTCTTTGATGATATAAAGTGGTCATAATTTCGTTTTGGGCTGTGACCCTAAGAATGGCTGATCCCTGTTGCTGCTGGTGAGTTTATTTGCTTGTTTATTTGTTGTTTTGCACATCACTCTTATTAGAGAAGTAGAGACTTCACAAGAAAAATGAAATGTTCTTGATTATTTTTTCACTTCTACAGTGTTGTCGTAATTCCACAAAGTTCTATTATCTTCTCATGCAGAAGCATGTTGTAACTTCTAGTTCACATTGTTTCAGAAGAATGGTTACATTTTAAAAAGAAAAAATTTAAAAATCCTGATAATGTTAAAGAAAGTTGTGGAACTTTCTCATTAGATTCTATACAAAATGTAAAGGTTTACTTTTCAGCATAAAAAAGGGGTATCACCAGAACATCATTCCCCTGATTTCACTCAAGGGAAATAAAACCTGCTTTTAGGATAGACCTATTTTAAGAACAATTCCAGAGAGTAAGAGTTTAACGTCATTGTTTTAACTGCAATGCAAAGAGAAACTGGAGGATGAAAACAAGCACAATCAAAGAAATAATATGCCGGGAACGGAGCATTTTGTAGTTAATTTTCAACATGGTACAATAATCATGCTTATCTCACAAAATCGTGTTAAAAAATAGCTAGCACTCAAGAAAAATAAGCAATAACTCAAGATGGCAAAAATAGCACCAAACCCTAGTTCCTGCTTTACTAGAGCCTGTTTCAGGGTGTAGATATTGAAAAAGCAAAATTCGCACTGCAGCAAACCTCAGGGAGCAGTACAAAAGAATAGCACTGTAGCCTGATATCCAAGGTGACCATCCATCTTCCCAACTCTTCTTCCAAGCTTAGAGCAAGCAAATGGCAATGTCTCCACACAGAGCTGTTTTCCAAGGACAGACTTTCAAGATTTCAAGTAATTAAATATACAGATTTGACTGGGCATGAGGTATGCTTTTTCAACAGCAACCATGGAGTCTTGCGAAGCTCTTTAGTGTTGCTCTAAGAGCAGAGAGAGTACCACTTTTATGGAAAGGCTTCTGAAGTAGAAAAAAAACATAGGGTACATCATCACTTTAATTTACATATACTTCTTACAAAAATAGGAAAACTACTAAAAAATTTTTAAATACTAAATATTCCCACTAACCTTCCTTGTGGAATAATTGGTAAGTTTATTTTCTGTCTATTCAGTGAATAAGATGCTGTTACTCTTGGTGCTGTCAGTCTGAAACCATTCACAAACATCTACTCTGTTTATCTGAAGACTCCAAAGGTATCTTTTGAAGGTTTCATTGGCAATGAGTGAGGCAAGTTATTGTGTGCCAGCAATCCCAGAAACAAATTGAATTATCCTCATTCTACTTGGTCAACGACATCTACTCAATTCACACCATTAATATATAGGCCAACATCATACGTTGGACACCAAAAGAAACAAGGATACAATTGCTTGCATTTTTAAAATTCCTACAATAGAGATTTATGCCCACATGAAAGTCTCAGTTCCCTGACATAATTTCCCCAAATATACGTAAAATTCTTTGGAGAGTAGAAAATAAACTCCAGAAAAGAGGTAAGAAACCCCCTCTAGAGCAAACAATGAAGCCTTTTCATTTCAGAGACTATTTCTATTCCCAAATGCAATAGGGATTTGATGGACCTGGCAGACTTAATTCCCAAGTGAAATTCATCTTACAGACAAAACTCTGCTGGCTAAGTGTTTCTTTCATACTCAACAAGTTCCAGCACAGCCTCTCATCCAAAGCTGGGAGTTCAACACAGGAAGAAAAGTGATTTTCAGGTGGATGTGTTGCAAACATGTCTTCTCTCTAAGGCTCTAGATTTTTTCCCACACACTAAACAAGAGGAGTAGCATCAGTCCCTGAGGTATCTTCTCTGTGTAAGGGACCAATGACTCTTCATTATCTTCTGAGTTTTCACAGAAGAGGAGGAATGGAACAACTCAAGAGGTATTCTGTGTTGCTGGTAACTAGAGATATCTTAAAACATCAGAATCAGATGTCTCAAGGGGTAGTGGTTAACCAAAAATAATTTGCATTGTGATTTCCTTTTGACTCTTGGCCTGGGCTCCTGCATAACATGGATTACAACATGACTTGTCAGGCTGACATAAATATAAAGTCATTGGAGTTTTTTTTAGTGAATTTGCTGGGGGGGGGAAATGGTATATTAGGTCAGAGCAAACAAAGAAATCAGTGCATAAATTTATACATCAGCAGCAATGTATATCACCAGCTTCAATATTAAACTAAAACCTAAGCCTAGAGAAGGTTGTTGTGACTGACCAGCTGAAATTCAGGTATTCACCCTATGAGATACTACTTGATTCTGTAAGAATGCAAAGCTTTGAGATGACAAGAGAGCAATCTGATTAGAAGCATCCTTAAAGCAATCACAAAACAATTCACCTTTTGAATAAGTAGAGGCAAACAGGATGGATGAAGTTGTCACTTTTCACAAGTTGTACTATCACTGGGATTTTTAAGATGTTAACATGGAACTGTGGTCTACCTTTGACACATAACTTGTCCTTGGATGTATTCTAGGCATTCTCCAACAATTGATGGCCTATACCCCCTGCACCACCAGCACAGGGCACCTGGACTTCTACAGTGAGAGGATCCATGGGTCCATCCCTTCTCTACGATAAGCATTGGTCAGTGTTTCAACAAGTTACAGATATGGCTTAGTAATTCCTCATTATTATCTTTTCCGTTTTGATTGCCTTTCTCTGCTTGGTCTTTCCCTCTAACATCTTTCTTTGTGATTTATTGTCTTGGCTATATACTTTATATAAATCCACAATTAACATCCATTTTGCTTTCTTCTTTTCACCAGCCAGTAAGAGAATACTTTCTAGTACTCCCAGATCTCCTCACAGCCTTCCTCCTTTCCTTGTCTTAGTAAAATCAAGGCTGAATTCCCTTGACATATTCTAGTCTTCCTAAGAGAGCTTTCTTGTGTCTCTATATTGTGGCTGATTTGCCATCACAGCTTGTACTTTTCATAAAGTCACTTCAAGTTCAAATGATGAAACTGTGATTTGATGAGGTATTTGTTCCAGGGAAATGATGATATTGAATCTGTGTTTGTCCATGGAGTATATGTCAGGACAAAGTCATTCACAGTTTTCTAATTGTCATTTGGTACTTCCCGCATTTATGCTTGAAATTGTTTTGGGGTGAGGTTTTTTTTTTTGTGTGTAGAAGTGAGCTACTGAATATAACCAGAGGTTTTAAACTAAAGACAAAGTAAAAATCTACTGTGAAATGGCAGATAAAAAATATGGGCAACTTCTCAATCCTTTATGCAAATGGTTTGCTTGAGAACTCAGTAAATACCTTCAGATTTAGCCCAACATGATGAATTGGTCTAATTCCTTGCCTTTCTCCAAGACCATCTTACTTTTAGAAACCAGTAACTGGCCTTGCAAATTACCAGCAGTAATTATCAAGGACTGGCAAGCAATGAATTAACAAGTATCTGTTGTTTGAAGTCTTATTTCTGAGCAAATACGATGTTTGAAAAGCAAGGGCTGAATAGCGTTGACTTGAAAAAAGGCATAATGCAGGCAGATGATGTGCAAGTTTCTCACACACATTTCTGCCAATGAATCTCACTCCTGATCTCAGTACTCCATGTTATTCCACTTTGGGCATCTTTTGAGCACAGTCTGTCAACCATGAGGTGCTGACTACTTCAGTTTTCTGGTTGGAACAAATAAGGACAGTCCTTGAGATTAATTAAAAATATCTGTGTCTTGAGGTATTCATTCATATTATGGATTAGCTTGTATTTTATGGGCATGTTTCACCACACATATTTAAAACAACTTCTAAACAGTCCTTTATAGAAGGCCAGGTCAACAAATAAAATGTATTTTGGTCTGTTTTTTGGAGTATGTTGTAGGTGTCTTTCACAGCCATAAATTGAATCAAGAGTTTTAAACTGAACATGAGGAGAAAGGTTCACCATGAGCACAGCCAGACACTGTAACAGGTTGCTGGAAAGGCTCTACAGTCTCTGCTAATGGGCGATTTCAAAACCAGTCTGAGAAATCTGGTCTGATCTCATTGCCTGCTTTGGACAATGGGTTGGGCTAGAGACCTCCAGAGGTTCCTTGATGTGTGAATTGTCCTATGTTCCCTCTGTGACTTTACTGATGAGAAAGAACAGTTGATGGAGATATCTATAATACCTGGAATGGATTTGCTGGCCCTATGCTGTTCTGATTGCTAAGAGATACTGCAGTGCTCACAGGGGAACTTTGAAGGGCGTTTTATTACAACTAACCCACTCATGCTGCCAGGTTTCTGCTTAGTTCTATTTCTCATTATCAATATAAGAAGAACTTAATGACTCACAGAGCTGACTGGGAATTTTTGATACAACTTTTTTTTGTAGCAAAATACGGAAGTATGTCACTTTCAGTTACGTTTTTATTGAGCTATTATAGCACTACAATTACCTAGAGTTAGAAAATAATTTTCTCTCCTAATCATGATTTTCCCAACAAGGTCTTAGTTTCGTTCTGTAGAAGTACAAAAGCAAATGAGGAGCCGTTTTAAATTTTAATGAAGAGAAATGCCCTTCTTCCTAGGAGTTCATTGCTTCTATACCTGATGTCTCAGCTAAGTGGCGAGTTTCATCCTTCACTACAGTACTGTCATTACCAGAAGGTTCATAGACTTTGGCTGTTCCAGTCAGCACAGCAGTTGCATCGTAGGTTTCTCATGGAATTTTCTTCATTTGAGCTACAGGAGTAGTTTCTATTGGCTCAAGGTTTTGTGGATAGCCTGTGGTTTACTATAGTGACATCTTGCACTTGATAAAATTACACTCCTTGCACTTTCTTGCAGATTAACAGATATAAAACTTACACAGAGAAGAACGTCTATGTCCACAAGACCTTGTACCTGATGTTAGGCGGTTATGATCTTTGTCACATAACCTGTGTATCTGTTCTGAAGTGCTGGTTCATTGGCAGTGACATCACAGCGAAATGATGCTTTTGTTCTTAGGCTGAAAATACGAAAGACAGAACACTGAATGGCATTTTGGAGTATGTGCAGAGTGTAGTTAACCTTACACTTTTGATAGCATCAGTTTACTGTGTCACAGAAACAAGTCACTTGCTCATAAAAAGCGACTCATGAGTCACTAAAACTTAGTTATGCCTTACAAGCACACATCTGATACCATAAAACTCAAAGGCAACACCATGCAACTGTGTTGGGCACCTCTACATCTCTTTTCTTGTTATAATTTCCTGAGGGAACACTTAGTGGTAAAAAGACAACTAATATGTCAAACAAGGCAGTAAACTGATTTGCCATGCCAAGCTCATTTAAATCAACTTTTCTACTACAGTATTGATGCAATTTGGGGTTTTTTGGTTGGTGTTTTGTTGGTTTTTTTTTAATTCTTGAATCACAATAATGCCAGAGTTATGGATATATTGGCCACCTGTGCACAGGTTACATACTCGGGTCCCTGTTTCATGGAATTAGACACAAACAGAATTCAACATTAAGAAATTATTTCAAATCTTTCCAGAAAACTAAGAAGTCAAAAGTCTTTGGAAGGTCTGTGGAAGTGGATAGTTACATGATGCAAACTACTATCATTTAAGTTTTCTCAAGATACAGCAGATTATCTGAACATATAATTTGAGCAAACATTAAATTTTCTCCATGCACAAATTCCTTCCCTCTGTCCACATACAAATTATTGGGGAAAAAAAAAAGTATCAGGTTCCAAAGCAAAAAGTTGTATCTATTATGTGATTTTTGTCTATAGTTGCATTATAATACAAATAACTATTTTGATTTTATACCCCTAGGCAAATGCATTTAACAGCAGTGCACTGGCCAAGAGCTCTGTTACATGTTCTGCACTAGGTTATAAGGTTCTTAAGAATATACAAAGTGCTCACTTGTGGATTCAATCATGGCAATGTGCCTAGGAGCAGCATTGCAGTCTCTCCAGAGCAAACGTAAATGATTTAGTGTAAAATTTATACTATAGCACAAATGAAAACTAGGAGAAAAATGTCAATAAAATTGCAAGGGAGAAGTAAAGACCCTTATAGCACTTTGAAACATTAGCAATCTTATTCAGAAGAAATTGCAGTATATGCACACTTCCGCAGCATGAAAGGTCATGAATCTGCCTTCCACACTCAGTTGAGCTATTATATTAAATAAGAAAATTCGCCCTGGCTGCAGTTGTGCTTGTGTACATCCCCATATGCTTCCTCAAGGGAATACTGGGAAAGTGGATGGCTGCAATACATTCTTCCTCACCCATGTACCCTTGCTAATCACAGTCCTTATTTGCCAAGAAAACAAAGAAAGATGTGTTCTTCAGTAATATCAGAAGTATTTTGAGAATGTCAAAAGTAGTGCCAAACTAGGCTGAAGTTGTGCTTACATGTTCCCTTGAACCAGGATGAACATTTACAGACGTTGATACCTGGACAGCTATCTGGGCCCTAATGCTCTAACTCAATGCATGTATGAGTTATCATGCAACATTTGTTCTAAGAAATTGGTGAGAGTGAACATTGCATGTTGAGAAGTTAAAAAAGATGGTTATTTATTACCCCTTTTTACTTGATCTTGTGTCTATTGCATTTTTACTGTAATGATACTTAAATGCTAATAAGGAAAAAAAAATGGTAGTTTCTGGGCAAACTTAGAGACTGATTGAAATTATTTAGTCCAACCCCTTTGCTCAAGGGACAGTCAGCTAAAACTGGTTGCTAAGGACCACATGAAGCTGGGTTTTGGGTATGTCCAAGGATGAAGATTCTGCAACCTCTCTGTACAATCTGCTTCAGCATTTGAGTGAAAAACAGAGGGTTTATTTTTAAATGAAATGTCCTGTATTTCAGTTTGTGCTCACTGCCTCTTGTCTCTCTACCAAATACCATTGTTTTCACTCTGTATAAAGTTATCTATGCAGACTGATAAGAAGCCCCTGAGCATTGTTTCCAGGCTGAACACCCCACCCATTCTTAACCTCTCCTCATATGAAATATGCACCGATGCCTTAATCGTCTTCTTGGCCATTTCCTGGACTAGCTTCAACAAGTCCACATCTTTCTTGCACTAGGAACACCAGATGTTGACTCCACAGATGTTTTTTACCAAGGATGAGTAGAGGCAAAGGATCACCTCTCACAAAATGCTGGCAACACTCTTCCTAATGCATCCTAGGATGCAGTTTGTGTTCTTTGCTATGAGGGCATATTGCTGGCTCACGTTCAATTTGTTGTCCACCAGGACCTACCAAGTCCTTTTCTGCAGAGCTGCTTTCCAGCTTGTTGGGCCCTAGAACATTGTGTTGCATGTAGTTACACCTTCACAGACACAGGACTTAGTATTTCCCTTTGTTGAACTCCTTGGGGTTCTTATTGGTGCAGTTTTCCAGCCTGTTTAGGTCCCTCCAAGTGACAGCACAACCATCTGGTGTATCAGGAGTTACTCCCAGTTTTTTATCCTCTTCAGACTTGCTTCAGGTACACTTTATACCACCATCCTAAAGCTAAGATAAACAATATGTATTGCTCTTTCATTATCCACTGTGTGCTGGTTTGAGGCTAATTGGAATATTTTAATACAAAAAATTAGACTATAGTGAAAAGAAAACTATGGTGATGTCTCCTTCACATATAGGCTTGCTGAGATGTATAAAAACAAGGACACAAACATTGATAAGGCATAGAGTTTCTCTCTCTGGGAGTCGGTGTGTTTTCTGGCCTTCTGCTGGGTAGCCTATACTAATTATTCTGCTTCTAACTGCCTTGCTGATCCTCCAAAATCACCTTGCATGTAAGGAAGACCCTGAGATAAGGTAGAGGGGTGGAAAGAAGGTGGGAAGGTCCCTCCTGTGGACTCTGATTTCTGGGAGGGATGTTGTGTTTCTGTATTACCTTTAACTTGTATATTTCTGTAAATATTCATGTATATTGTGCATATATCTGCTTGTATATTGTGCTAAGCTAGCCTATGAGTGAAGTAGACATCACCATTATTTTCAGAGCCTGCAGTCTAATCTTTTTATTAAAATATTCCAATTAGCCTCAAACCAGCACACTGAGCTAGTCATTTCATAGAATCATAGAATCATAGAATGGTAAGGTTGGAAGGGACCTCAAGGATCATCTAGTTCCAACCCCCTGCCATAGGCAGGGACACCTCCCACTAGTACAGGTTACTCAAGGCCTCATCCAATCTGGCCTTGAACACATCCAGGGAGGGAGCATCCACAACCTCCCTGGGCAACCTGTTCCAGTGCCTCACCACCCTTACTGTAAAGAACTTCCTCCTAACATCTAGTCTAAATCTCCCCTCTGCCAGTTTAAGCCCATTGCCCCTTGTCCTGTCATTGCAGGACCTTGTAAATAATCCTTCCCCAGCCTTCCTGTAGGCCCCCTTCAGATACTGGAAGGCTACTATCAGGTCCCCTCGAAGCCTTCTCTTCTCCAGGCTGAAGAGCCCCAACTCTCTCAGCCTGTCCTCATAGGAGAGCTGCTCCAGCCCTCTGATCATCTTTGTGGCCCTCCTCTGGACCCGCTCCAACACTTCCATGTCCTTCCTGTGCTGAGGGTTCCAGAACTGCACACAGTACTCCAGGTGGGGTCTGACGAGAGCAGAGTAAAGGGGCAGAATCACCTCCCTTGCCCTGCTGGCCACGCTTCTCTTGATGCAGCCTAGGACTCGGTTGGCTGTCTGGGCTGCATGTGCACACTGCAGGCTCATGTTGAGCTTTTCATCAACCCAGACTCCAAGGTCCTTTTCCTCAGGGCTGCTCTCCAGCCATTCACCACCCAGCCTGTATTTGTGCTTGGCATTGTGCCTACCCAGGTGCAGGACCTTACACTTGGCCTTATTGAATTTCATGAGGTTGGCCTGGACCCACCTCTCCAGCCTGTCCAGGTCCCTCTGGATGCCATCCCTGCCCTCTAGCAAGTCAACTGTGCCACACAGCTTGGTGTCATCTGCAAACTTGGTGAGGGTGCACTCGATTCCTCTCTCCATGTCACTGACAAAGATGTTAAACAGCACTGGTCCCAGCACTGACCCCTGAGGGACACCACTTGTCACTGGTCTCCAGGTGGACATTGTGCCGTTGATCACCACTCTCTGGGTTCGACCATCCAGCCAATTCCTTATCCAGCGAGTGGTCCATCCATCAAGTCCATGTTTTTCCAGTTTGGTGACCAGGATGTCATGTGGGACAGAGTCATAGAATTCATCGTAGAATGCTACCAAGTTTGTCAGGCATGACATCTCCTTTGCAAATACATTGTTTACTCCAAACCACCTTGTTCTTAATGTGTCTGGAAATGGTTTCTGGGATTATTTGGTCCATCATTTTCCCAAGGACTAAGGTAAAGTTGACTGTCTCACAGTTTCCAAAAACCTTCTTCTTTGGTTGGCTTGCATCAGAGACCATCATTCCTGGATTGAAGCTTGCAGAGAGTAGTTCAACTTACTGGAAATATGACAGATGATGAAATAGTAAATTATTTTCATGATTCAAAAGTGCTGTCAAGATCAAGATTATGAAAGGGACCTCACTCTCACCTCTGCTTTTAGAGTTTAGCTTTTTTCTCTGAATTTTTCTCTGAATTTACGTACAATCCAGTAGGTATCTTGTAAAGCATGTTACATTGCAGTATTTGCTATGTTAGATTGCAAACATTTCTATAAATGTTGTCAAGATTGCACCAAATATTTATAATATTATAAATATATGTCGGAAGTTATGGAAGTGAAAGTGAGCGCCTTAACTACTAGACTAACTGATTTTTAGAAATAGTCACACAACTGTTCATTGCCTTTGCTCCTGTGGCTATTTATGCCTCCTGTAAAATTAAAG
This sequence comes from Eubucco bourcierii, assembly GCA_013396675.1. Taxonomy (NCBI): domain Eukaryota; kingdom Metazoa; phylum Chordata; class Aves; order Piciformes; family Ramphastidae; genus Eubucco; species Eubucco bourcierii. The sequence continues at coordinate 855,530 of VWZE01007091.1, read as the reverse complement.
ATTACTAATAATAACTAGGGAGGAAAAAAGAGAAGGGGAAGCTGGATTCTCTCTAGTGCTGAATGTATAACTGCTAAAGATAATAAGAAGTATGGAGCTCTGTTTTTTCCTGGATCAAATCTTGTCTGCCGCAATCCGATCTTTCTCAGTCACCCTTATCACTCATGACTGTAAAATTGGTTTATCCTATGTAAACTTCAGACTTTCAAAACAAACTCAATGAGGCATAGGAGGCTGTGATGAAATGAGCTATGCTATTCATAAAAAGATGAGTTGAAAGAATGAACACACTAGTCTGCTCATTTGGGATCTACCTTAATAGTCTCAAATTTGTTAATATTATCCTGTCAATAAGTCTTCTCCAGAGCTGTTTTTTACAAGCTGATACATGACTTAATTTTTTTATTTTATTTAAATTAAGTGAAAATTAAAGACAAAGATGTATTTATTGGTAATCATGGAATATGAAAGAGAGTTACAATGTTGTACTTGTGCATGTGTCTTGCTCACTAACGTTCAAACCACAGACCATCTAGTAACACTGCATCATTGACTTCTTTCTTCATGAAGACATTTTAGGTTTTGAGGCAGGAAGCAGGATATGCATATCTTCCTTGCATAACCTTTAATGAGGTTTTTAACCAGCAGGGTTCTTTCAGATAGTGGCAAGCAAAAGCAGAATTCAAGACTTTTATACAGTTTCGGTATTTTTTTCATAGCTCCATCACAGAAAAACTGGGGGAACCCCCACATCTAAGGAAATAAAAATCTGATAGGGAGGAAAGAGGAACACTGGGCTGAACTGAGGGCTGAGCAGGGCTTGGGAGCAGGAGCCACTCATGATATACAATAACTGGCTCTCCAGAGCTGGAAAAGATGAGCCCTCGGCATTCTTCATGGGGAACTGGATATAAACTCTTCATTCTGTGGTCCAGTAATTATGAAGAGAAGCTGCTGAACACATTTCTGATAGTGGCAACTTTAGATCATTGCAAAACAATGTTGGGTTTTGCCCAGCTTCTTAGATCTGCAGGCTTGGTCTAAGCCACATGATATCACACATCCCTCAGTTTAACTAAGGTAAAAAAGAATTATTTGTATGTTTAGTAGCCAGTCTAGAAGGAAAATTACAAAGAGCATTGTGGAGAATTCTGCTTAATTCAAACTACCATGTCAAATCATTAAACAGTGGCCCATTTGGCAAAGGTTTAAACTAAGGAATTTCAGTAATTTCTTACTAGTACTTAAAATGGAAGAAAGGCATTAACAGAGAAAATTAGTCTGGGATAAAAGGAAGTGGGTGCGTGTGTGGAATAGTGGAACGGTAAAAAGAAAAGGAAAAATGTGATGGAAAATTATTTTCTTTAAAAGCTGGCACTTGGTATTTTCAAAGGGCAAAATGTATTTTTTGTTTTATGACAAATGAATCTAAAAATGTGTATGCCTTGTGGCCTAGAGGACAAAACAGTAGGATCAGTGTTCTTTTTGTACTCTATGAAGCTTGAGATTAAAGTCCCCACTGATAAACTGAACATTCTTTAAAAGTGACCAGAAGCAAACAGTGTCTATTTGCTGCTACTTTATTAGAAAGATACCACTGAGAATAGCTAAGAATACTATTTGATCTTAAACAGGTTGACCAAATTATTGCAGTTGGCTCCAGTACATGAGATGCTTTCTGCAAATTATTGTTTCTGGTTATAAACCTTTATAATATCTCAGAATGAATTATGTATGTATTTCATGTTTTCTTTTCTTTTATCAGCCTTGATGTTCTCATTTCAAGTTTCACCCTAGCCTCCTAATAATGCAATATTGAGGCCATTCAGACACTAATTATGCCTCCATGGCTTTCTTGAAATGACTAAATCAGCATCAGTTCTATAATTATCATTAGCAAGTTTGTATCTGTGCCTCACATCACATGAAAAGCACAACTTTAAATGATTTATGAATATATGCATCTATAACATCGAACGTGCACTTTCTAATCGTATATGTACAAGAGGCCAAGATACTTCAGAGGTATATACACCTGCATAGCTGTTCTCATCATTGCAGAACACTGCTGTGTATATCACACTAACACAGTCTGATTGTATAAAAGCTAATATAATATTGTTTACTTAATGGAGGGATGTATATATGAGATACCCTCAAAATATGCATATTTAAGGATCCTGACCATTTAAATATTACGAAAGGTAAGCAGGTGTTCAAGACTAGCTTTCAGACTTGATGATTTCCTAATTTTCTTTATGTTTATATAAAAGCCTGGCAAGAATGAGTGACAGGACAGAAAGAAGTATATAAATGCAGTTCCTCTATATTTTCATTGTTTCTCCCTTTGAATTATTGATGTTGCCAGTAGTCATTTGTCAAGAAAACAAATCAAGATACATATACTATAGTGTTGCGCTTCTGTTTGTTTGTAAACTGTTTACTCTGCACAATGCTTCTATTTCAAGTAAAAGGGGAAAAAATAGAATAATATAAAATAAGTAATTTTCCTTTTTTTTTTTTTTAATGATAAAGACATGAAGAATAATGAATATCCAGCATAAAAAAATCACACAGAAAGAGGGCTTGTAGACACCTGAGTCAGTTATACCCTGCAGAATCATCTGGGCACTTGGGAGCTGAGAAACATAAGTAGATATATGCAACGCAACCTCTTGTGAGATGGAACAGTACCTGACAGCCCATTTTGGTCTCTGATAACGAATTTCTAAATTTCTCACCTCCCTCTTCTCTCCCATTACAGATTCTTTGTTTTGTATGAAAAGTTATGCTGATCACTGGTATTTTATGACCTACATTATTACCCTCTAGGTAGCAGAACGATAGAGCCAAACTAATTATTGCATTGTCTAATTTTAAATCCAGGTCTAGCGAGATTAACAACTTGCACATTAATTCTGAGCATCAACAGTGTGCCTAACATAATGCAGTTTAAAATGAAAGAAACCTGCTCTGAAAACTTTTACACTTTTGTCTGGATCACCAGCTAATGTAAATTATGACAGCTCCATTGACTTCAACAGAATTATGCCAATTTCCCCAACTGGATGATTTAGCTTTTTTTTTTTTAATTCACAAAATGATTCTTGTTTCAGCCATGTAAATATAAGAGAGGAAAATACTGATTTTGTTTCAGTTATAAATGTAAGATCTCACCTATGTAAGCCTAGAACATGTCTGTTAAACTCAGTGGAGTAATTCCACATTTCTCTTTCTGTAAATTAGATCAGAATTGTCTTCAAAAGGATTTTTGGTTCCTTGATATCCTCTTCCCCCAGTAAAAACACTCCCAGTATAAAGTATTTTTCAGTTCTTAATAATAAAAAGATGAAGAAAAGAGAAAGATAGAAATTCACAGTCATGGAAGGTGTGAAAACTACCTTGTAGATAGGTAGAAAATCAGACTTGGCAATGTTTCCTTACTTGCTGTTTCAACTTGCTAACTTCTGTGAAGAAATTTAGGTGGTGGAAAAACATAGAAGGTCCCTATATCTAGATACTTTCAAATTAAATCTAAAATGTAGCTTCTAGTTCTAAAATATATTAATTTCATATTATTTAAGACATAAACAGGTCCTGGAGAAGAGCTGAACCATGTCATTTAGCTAGAAAAATAAATAAACTGTGTAGCACGGTGGATATAAAGTTTCTTTTTAGATAGAAAAGCTGCAACTGAATTTACAATATTAAGACTGTTTTCTGTCCCTTCAGTTGTACACAAAGAAGAAGTGTCATCTACAATCTCCCTCCTCATTTCTGGCAGAAAATATTTAATAAAACTATCCAACTAAGAGTACTAGATTCCCAAAATCAGAATCATAGACACACAAGGCTGTGGTATTAACGGCATCCACTATGTGGTTAGCAAAGGACTATGTTGACCCCCACGATAATATTGTATCATACTTTCATTCATGTTTAATTCTGATTAAGTTGTGCAATTGTATCAATTTAAGGTCAAGGTCTTGAATAAATTCTTTTGTGAGAACTGTTAGCAGGTCTTTTAAATTAAAAAGACCCATATGTCTAATGGTCTTATGAGAATAGAATTACAAACGATAATCTTTAAAATAAATTGTAATTTTATGGATACTTATTAAGAGAATTTATTGTATTGGTAATTTGCTATATCATAAGTACTGCTGCCAGTTTAGTGACTTATCACAGAAGAGAAGAATGCAGCAGCTACACATTACTGTATTTTTGGCCTTTCCTTTGGTGCTATTTGAAATGGAAAGGTTTCTACACAATATTTAAGGTTTGTGATCTTACTGCGCAGCAAGGATGACCTGCAAGTTGTCATGCTCTGGCCTTGATCCAGCAAAGCACTTAAGTGTGTGCTTAACTTTAAGCATTTGAGTTCCATTTACTATAATGTGATTACTCATGCACACAAAATTAAGCACACACTTAAGTGCCTTCTTGATTGCAGCCAATGCCGTGTACTTAGCAAATTTGAGCTTTCTAAGGAAGTTATAAGAAGAAAGTACAAGTTAGCAAGATTTAGTTACTACATTACAAGCAAAGGGGTAGGATGCTCTCATTAAAAAACACCAAACCAAACTTTATTAATTTACTTTATTAACTTTGTCTCCTAAGTGAGACAATATATTTTCTGTAATGGAAGAATGTCATATGTAGAACAGTTGTGTTGCTCAGATTATCTGAATACAGATGTTTGAGTAGTTTTTTTCTTTTTCTTCTTAAAAATACTTTTGTGCTTTTGGATGCTGGAAATATATATTAATTTGGATATTTGATTAAGGCTCATAAACATGATATTCCTAAAGATGAATTCCTAGGAAGAATAGATAAAAATGTTTCCGATGTTTAAAAATCTTTAGAGCATGAAAACCTTTAAAGATGACTGCACAGATAAATCAATAATCTTGTTTCATGATTTAAATGCACCCACTAAAGACACTAAAGACAGTGTTTAAAACAGTAAGCCGTAAACATTGTCTTAATTTTACTATTAAAAAATATTGTGAAGATAAATAACATGGTTTAGGAGTGTTACTTAGAGCAAAGTATTTGTCTAAGAGTAAAGGAACTTTTACTCATCAAAAGAGAAAAAAAAGCAAGTAAAATTCTGTTCCTAAAGCAACAGCAATAATCCCTGTAGATTTTCTTTCTCTGACATGCAGATCCTACAGCATGCAATCCACTAGGTAAACTTTCTGTGCATATGTGCGATTTTGGGCAATTCCAGTGTTCTGCTAAATGTTTTCCATTCTTTTAATTCCAAAGTTCATTCAATTTAATGCAAGGTAAATTGGACATTTTATAATGTACATTTGGAAATGAGATACAAAATGTTTCTGATAAAAGCATATAAAGTGAAAAAGCACATGGGAATAAACCATAATTTTGTAAGCATACTATTGTTTACTTTCCACTATTTCACTCCCCCTCCAATATTAAGTGGTATTTTCTTTCTAGGCAGGGACTAAACAAAGTTATTAAGCATTAAGTAAAATCCATTTTCATTACTGGTAATCATTACTTATAGGCTCTTTCACAGGGTATTTAGAATCAAGTTTTCATTGTGAGACATTTTTCCTGTTGCACGTAACTTTGTCAAACCACTGGGCAGCAATTTTCACGCCAAATATCTGCCTTGGGCTATCCTTTCAAAACTTTCAGCAAATATGGTCAGCTGTTTCTCAGAATGCACTGAGGGAAAACATGTTTTGCTCATGTTAAGAATTTTTTGAAATAGTTTGTTTACTACTTGCTTGTAGTGGAACTCAAAGCTCCAGAAAGGACATTCCTTTTTCACCAACCTATGAAGATCTTCCTCAGTTTGGAGAAATTTGAACCACTGTAAATTTGTTTGCATACTTAGTTTACTAGCTTCTTCAAAGATTGTGTCTGCAGTGAATGTATTCTTTCCAGGGTTTTGCAGATGTGAGCAGGGCTGCTCTTGGATTTCTCTTTTCATTTGCCAGTCGTGCTAACTACAAGAATAAAGGTGTCTATGAGCTCTTCTTGGCCTTCTTGAAAGTCACCAGACAGCATGGAATAAGACTGGAATGCAGAAAAGAGACACCATTAAGGAAGGGGACCAAAAAAAAAAAAAAAAAAAAATGTTCAAGTACAGTAAAAAGGCAAAACTCACAACCTTTGGTTCATAAAACATGACAATGGTTTAGGATGAGGACTTACGAGTGAGACTAGTACTGGATAGCAGGCTGAACAGAAAAGATTGCAGTTGATTTATGGAATCAGGGAAGGAGTGGGAAAGATGCTGGCACCAAGGTAAAGATAGTACTTCTAAGAGTAAAAAGGTGTTAGAGTCAGAAAAAGAGAAATAGTAGGTTTGTAGATCTGATTCCTGTACCTTGGTATTCCACTGTCAAATGTCTCTGAATCCTGTGGCCTCTTGTGGACACCTAATCATCCTCTAATGCAGATGAGAAGAGGCTATTTTAAATGAGAAGAACACATTAGTAATGTAGTTGTTAAGGCAAATGGCAGGGATTATTGCGGTTCTTTTGGAGCTAAGGAATAACATGGTGAAAGAATAACAGAAGGAGAATAAAAACCCTAAAAACATTCAACTCTTTCCTACAGTTCCCCAGGAGGGACTTTCTATATTAAAGTTTGCTTTTAAAAAAATGGAGAAATCATATTAAAAATGCACTTGCTACCAAAGTAAAAATATTAAGCACTCAAAATTCAAGAAATGTCAGAAGGCATAGGTCTTGTCAGATGTTTATGTGACAAACATCTATATATTGTTCTGTTATACAGAGCACTTGCTAAATGAATATTTTTGCTGGATATTGTGAACAATTTCTCCTCTAGGACTAAAATGGAAAATGGAAGTGACTTCAGAGACCAATAGTTTTATGATGCCAAAAGCATCAAATACTCAGTAAGATTGTAGAGAATGAACAAGAAAGGGTTTGGTTAGAAATCTCACTGATATGAAGGTAACCCAGTCCCCATTTCATAGAAGTGGGAACAAACAGGAGAACAAAAATATTGGAAATGCTATCTCTTCAAAACCTCAGGATCTAATCCAAAGTGCTTACAAGTTGTAAAAGTTGTCAGTTTTTACACTAGCCCAGCAAAGATGCAAAAAGTGCCTCTATGGACAGACAGGCTCTGTATTTTTTCTTTCTCATACAGACAGGAATTACATTAAATGTGGCCTATGGTCAAATGATGTTTTGTTATATCGGGTAGTGCCTGGTACCTAAGTCAGCATGCAGCATGCTAAAGGAGTCCAGGAAGACATTATGTGTTCACGGCTTAGACGCTGACCTGGGGCTTGTTCAGTCAAACTGTGCAGAAGAGCAGTATGGCTAAGAAAATTTCATATCTTGCAATCTCCTGAGAGGAACTTGGAAGCAACATGTAACATTCATATTTGGAATGCATTCCCTATCTGTTTGACCATTGTCCCATTGTTTGCTGTGGGGCTTGTTCAGGGCATTAATTTAACTAAATGTCAGCTGCCCGTATTCAAGAAAGTGGCAATTACTTCTGATCTATGTTTATTAATATTTTAAAGCCCATACAGGTGCCATTGCCTCTTGGAGTCTTGGCTACGGCAAGATGAGGCGGCCATTGAACTCATGTTGATACACAAAAAGGACATTTTAAAAGGCAGTAAATGAACCTTTACTTAAAGAGACTGAGATTTCTGTGACTGACCACTCTAGTCAGAGTGGTCCCTGATAAGGGAGACTTGTCAAAGAGTATCCTGTCATCCAGAAATGTCCCGGCATGTGGTATCTGGAGCTACCTCAGCTACTCAGTGGGCATGTGGGTGGCATAAATACCTGATTTGAGTTGCCAGAGCTCTTAAACAGGTTGTGCTCCTAACAAAGGAAAAAAACAGTCTATATACTCACCAATGACCACAATTACAAAAAAAAAGAGCACTTGCAGGCCGCATATTGCAGCACATCCTAGTAGGCAATTACAGCTGCTGTTGCCCCATGTGAGCTCTGAGAGTGGGAGACTGAAGGGATTCCCCAGCACAGAGGGAGGAAGGCAGGCAGGAGGCCCTGCCCTGGAGGTCTGAACTGACAGCACACAAGGGAAGCACAGATGCTGCCAAACCATCAGCATTAAAAGAACTCTGGCATTGTCTAGCACTTTGAAAACTTGCTTGCATTTACTAATGAAATCCATGTAATCAATGTAGAGACACTAAAGACCATTTCACAGAACACTGTTTTTATCATAGCTCTTAAAAACCTTTTCTAGATATACTAACTCCCAAGTTCACATGTATCACATCAGGATCTCTGGGAGAACTGATGCAGGATCAGTTAGATATTCTTGTTCTTCACTTAAAAAAAAAAAAAAAGTTTCTTTTATTTTGTTTTCACAATTCAAATGACTTAAAAGCTATTAATCTAGATTTGCTGAAGAGGTCTGAGAAACTTTAAAGGAACCTGGTCTGAGTTTGGAGCTTGTAACAAAAAATGAAACTAGGCAAGTTTCACGTAGCTTTGAATTTCACTGCAAACATTTCAACTAGATGTTGAAAGAGCCTCAAAGTAACATCCCCAGTTTGAAATTCCACGAGAATTTCCCATTCAAAAGGATTGGGACTGTTTGGTGACATTTTAACAAAGAGTGGAATTCATCAACGTACGGTTGAGCTGAACAAGGCCTTCACTTCAGCCTATTTCAGACCTCAAAATAAGGACTTAATACGGTATGTAAGCCTTATGCTGACCTTCTGCACAGAGATGAATGTAGACACATACAAACTTGTACTGCATGGCTACTGTTTCAACTCAGGTTATTTTAATGTGGCATGAGAAGACCAAACAAAAGAAAAATATATGTATATAAAATGAAAATACTGAGGTTAATGCAATACTAAGATCAATAAATATATTCTTCACTGGTCAGAAAATTTCAAAAGCACTGGTGCTGATCTAATAATGCTTTATGATAGCTGCCATTGTTTTCCTATAGCATGAGTCATGGAGCTCTGTCATTGTGCAAGAAACACATCTTTCGATTGATAGAAAAAGTGATAATAAAACAATAGTTTTGTAAAAAAAAAAAAAAACAAAAAACTGAAATCAAATCCAGATGTATAAAATAGCAAAGACAAAAATAATAATTTCTGTTTAATGATACAATTTTAAAACCAAGCTTATGTCCATGACTTCTTTTTTCCAGTGCTTCTTGCTGGCAGCGCTAGCAGAGGCAATATGCTGTGTTGCAGATTTCAGCATCAGAGGCCACTATGCACAATACGTATAGTTTGGTGAAATTAGTGACCACCAGAGACTACTGACATGTTACTGCATTTAGAACAGTTGTCTAGTTGCATTAGTGCCGGAGCTGCCACTCAAAATCCATAGGTGTTTGTAGAAGTGACGATGAGTGTTTATCTGCACAGGTAATGGGCTGATCCAGGCTATAGGCCCATTTCTTATGGCAACTTGGTTCTGAAGGGTGGGGAACGGTGTCAGAAGCACACACTGCAACCTGAGTCACAGCAGGCGTTGTGGTGGGGGTTCTCATCAGCTTGCTGCTCTGAGGAGCTGAGAATGATTTCTACAGACTTTTGTTGCTATAGGTATGTTGTGAGTCTTAAATCTGTATCTCAATATTCAGTTAAAATGTGTTTTCACATGTATATTTGTTTTAGTGGGGACATAATTGAAAGCAAAACCAGGTTTGCTAGTGTAAGCCATATCTGCTCTAGAACCAGCTGCTTGCTTCAGGATGCCTTGTTAGCCCACTAGCAATGCTCTCCTCATGTACCAGTACCAGCATTATCCCTAGCTGTCCAAGCCAGCTGTGAACACCTCTCACATCCTCAGTAAGCACAAGTTTGTCCAGCTGTTTTGCTTTGTCCTTGTACTTCCAGTGTCTAGGCACAGATTGGCCACCTGGGCAGGGTTCAGACTTCCAAAGAGCCTTCAGCTAGTGAAAATCATTTGGGGTTGACAGAATCGTTTTATGCACATCAGTCAGACAGGCCTTACTATCCTCTTCCTTTTCCATTACCCAGTAGGATAGGAACTCAGTTTCTTTAGCAGCTACCTCTGAGTTCTGTTTAGGTCTATATATTACTGAAAACAGCTAGGAAACCAGACCATTTCCACTCCTCTAGATGCTACCCTCCCATGGATTGCTATCTTTTACCTCCTCTAGAGCCCTTGCCCACAGCATCTTCCTTTTTACTACAAAAATTTAATCCATCTCTTCCACATCCAAGATTGACAAACAACACTTCCAAGCCATCCTTCTGCTTCTCAGTGGGACCAAGAAGAGAAGTGAAGCTGCTAAGCCAGAGCCCAGGAACACGATCCAGACAGCATGACTTCTACCTTGTGAGGAGAAAGGGTAAAAGCGCTAATACTCCCATCAGATGTAAAATCGGGAGTGTAGATCTGTCTCGTGGGAAGCTCTCGCTCCCCACAGCTGTGGTAACAAGCGCAGGCACACTGAACACATGCTCAGGGATGGCATGAAGGAAGCAAGTTGACCGTGAGCATACGGAACGGCAAGTCGGCCACGCTGGAGAGACGAAAAAAACACCCGTTTACAAGAGACAGCATAACCAGTATATTAGAGGGAGGGCCCAGTTTGTGCTTGTGTGACCACTTTATGTCTTCCGTGCCAGCATAAAGAGGCTGTAAAGCCCGTCTAACAGCCCCCTGGGGAATCCCTCTTATGCAAGAGGAGTCCCCAGCAGCTGTGGGCCGGGGTAGCTGGCTCCCTGCCATCCCCCGCCGAGCCGGGGAAGTGCGGGCAGAGGGAGGTGTGGCTGCCGGGGCCCCTGAGCATTGCCGGCTACCGGGAATGCCGCTCCGCCGCTGCTAGCAGCCGGGCTCCGGCGGGCAACCGCGGGGACTCCCT
>VWZE01007091.1:823866-844557 GCA_013396675.1 Eubucco bourcierii | reverse complement strand
TTCTTCGCCGCCGGCTCCCCGACCGCCTGCCCCGCTGGCGCTGGCCGCCGCTAGGCCCCAGCCCTCGCCCCCGCCGCCCCGAGCTGCGGAGCGCCGCCGTGTCCGGGGGGTACACCGCAACCGCCACCGCCGCCGCAGAGGAAGCTCTCTGCCCCAGCCCCACCGCCCCGGAGAGCGACAGCGGAACCACGGCGCGGGTGCCCCGCCGCCCCCCGCGGGAAGCGGCAGCCCGGGCGCGCAGGGCCGCGGAGCGCCCCCGCCCCCGAGCCGCTCCCCCTTTGAAAACTGATCTTTGGCTCTTCGCGTGAAAGTGATTTGAATTTGGCTCGGCGGCGCTCTGCGCAGGCGTCCAGCTGCTGGCATGCTGGCTCCTTGCAAAGCAGCTGTTTTGGGTTTGAAATTCCAACATGGCAGAGGCTGCAGTCAGTCTTCCCTTCAAAAACTTGGAATGATTTCAAATCATAGGCACCTTCAGTTAACCCGAGTCCCCATTCATCAGCAAACACATCGGATCGATGCTACTCTAACCTATCGGGTTCTTGTACCAAACCTCCAGGTAAGAAAATTCTCCCCCCCTCCCCAGTCTTCCTACCATCGTTTTAAATTTTATTTAATCTTAAAGCTCTCCGAGACAGACGCATATTTTTTTTTAATCGCCTACTCCTTCCCTAAATATTTTGCTTAATTCGTAGTCGTTTTCTGATACTAAACGCTCCGGTCTGCTTTCCTAATCATAGTCTGGAAAGTACAGATATACAATCGCGGTGCATGGTTTTTCCTCCTTGATCATTGCCAACAATAGTAGGCAGATTAAGAGTTCGCGTTTGCAAGCTCCTTCCCCACCTCCTCCTCCTTCTAATTGGATTTATTTTTAAGTTGTATTGTAGATAATAAACTGCAGGTAACGCGGGGCTGGACTTTGAGGCAACTAACTTCTGAGCAAATAAGTGCAAATAATATCGCAAAACAAAAGTTAGGTTTAAATTGCTGTGTCTTAGCTGGAGGGGGGACACGAATATGTCAGAGGAGCTGTTGCAGTAAAATGTAAGCACATCATCTTGGAGGGGGTACAGCGTGGTGGGCGTATTGTTGGCTCGGAAGAGAGAGAAAGATGTATAATTTAATGGTATATACAATCCACTGATCCTATTACTATCCTCCCTGGAGCTCTTGTTAGTTTCAATGGGAGTGAGTGAAATTGACATGGACTTGCATTCCTGGTCATGTGCTTTTTTTTCCCCCCTTTCTTTCTTCTCTTGTGATCTGAGATCCCCTTTTTGTTGATGTTGCTTTCCCACTTAATTATATGCATGTAGGTTAAATGAATACCTGACGAAAGGGCCCACGTTTCAAGGCAGTGACATTTGATAGCTGAGAGGAAAAGTGGCTTTAATGAAAAGCAACCTTTGGAATTCCTGCTTGTGAAAAATCCAATTCAGCTTTTTGTGCTGCCAGCAAGAAATGATCAGTAGCACCAGTGTTTATGGTATGTCCGTTTTGGGATCTACTTCCTTTGCATCTAAATAGCAAAGACAAATTTAAATAGCATGATAATGCACCGAGGACTCTGCATGCAAATATTTCGTAATAAATACCTGATGTTTAGTAGCATATTTTCGCTTGTGTGTATGTATAAACATTTTTTTTTCTCTTGCCATTATTTGTTTATTTCTGCTTTGATTATAGCATTGGTTTTGTCCATTGTATTGATCTTGGTTGTAAAACCTAAAGTTGCATGTTACTAGCAGTGCACTATATACACCACTGAACTCCAGTGGTATGTAAATTAGTAAAACTTGGTGACTGAAGAAGGGTAAAATGTGTAGCAAGGAATATATACACCTATATGCCTGCTGTCTTATACATACGTGCCTAAAACGCATCCTTTTCCTTGAAAACTAATGATTTTAAAGAATTTATTTAAACTCCAGCAGCTTTCCCTTCTCTTACTTTCAGTGTAATCATTTGCTAGAGGTTTTAACTGATGTGGAGAGGGGGAATGTTTTGCATGTAAACAAACAAAATTACTGTTGTGGCCGAATGTTTAATACTGTTTAATAAGTGATATTTTATGCTCAGTTTACAAGTGTCTGGTTCCCACTGCTCTGTTCTCAATGTGTAACAGAATGAAATAATCAGGTGCTGAAACTGGCTTCATTTTAACGGTCACTCTCTAGCCCCCCATACCACCCCCCCTCCAAAAAAGTCAGATAAAATGGAGCATGGGGAATTTCAATAGATCTCCGTGTGGTGCAGTAGATTCACCTCTAGGTATGCAATTAAGGCTAAAGAACTAACAAAAGAAGTGACTATTAGTCTGTTTTGTGCAACTAAAAAGAGGATATGTTCACTTTTAATTGCTTGTGAGAGGAACAAATAAGGGTGAAGAGAGACCCTAGGAGAGGGAGAGTGTTTGTGTGTGCGTACGTTTGTGTGTGTGTGTGTTTGGGATAAGGGGGAGGTCTGGCGTGTGTGGCTGATGATCTCTCATAATAACATATCTGAATGCAAGAAAAATTGAGAGAGCAGTTGCACAATGTACACTCCTATTTTGGTGCTGTAGGTGACTATATTGCTAAACATATCCAGGGTGCTATATGACAGGAATGCTCTGATTGCATTTTGCATTTAGAACTTGTTGACTTTGAAGCGATCAATAAGGCAACTGTTTATTTTAGATGCACGTAATTTGCCCTGAGAAATGTTTTAAGGAGGAGAGTGAGCGAGTGAGAGCGGACCTTTTTTTTTATTATTTTTTTTTTTCCTAGAGCTGTTGGAGCGAATGTGATTGCCAGATGGGAGATTTCCCTCTGTGATGTTAAAGCTGTAATATATATTCAGAGCAGATTGGACTGCTGCTTGTGATGAGGAGGATATTACATTTATAAATTTTAAATCGGGAATCGGACAGTATGCTGAGAGCTGAAATTGGATGGTGTGGACAGTTTGGGTGGTTAAATGTGATTCTCAGATAATAATAATAATTATAGTAACAGTTTTATATATATGTGTGTGTGTGTGTGTAATGAACGTGATACTATTAGGCAGCTGTGTATATTCCATGGTACTTAAGTATGTATTTCCAAATATGATTTCTCCTATCTTTCCCCTGTGCTCTAAAATGTTAGAGTTTGAAGGTGATTGGGAGGGGTCTTTAAAAGCCCACTGTTAGGAGAAATCAGATGTAATCAGGTTCCTGTTTGATGAAAAGTTTCACTACAATTCTTGTTGCGGATGTAACTCTTTCTGAGTTTTTGTGTTGCTCATGTATGTGGCCTGACAGTGCCACAATCCTGAAAGGCTGGAAAGTGGGAACTAGTCACACTCGAGCAGCTCTGCTGTTGCAAATTAAGAGTGTGTTGTGGTCAGGAAATGAAAGCTACAATGTCTCTTTTGAACAAGTCGTTTATCAAGAGAAACATCTATCAAGTAGTGACTTGTCACATTGATCCTCTGAAAGTTAGGTCCAAAGTGGAAGCTGCTTTGATGTTTTTGATCCTAAATTTATAAAATTGGAAAAGTTGGAGAGAGTAGGACCCATTTGCACTTAAAAATGACTCTACTCTGGGTGTGACAAAATCATCAAGTATCTGTGATACAAACCTGGTAAACCAAAGATGTATTGGGTCTTCTGCCTACTTTTCATTTGCCACACAGGCGCCTGCTTTCATATTTTAAAGACAGTCTCTAGCCTGTGCATTATTTCGTTGCAGATAGCTTCTTGGTTAGGAATACATCTGTTGCTTTCAAACTGAGCCTTTTTCTGTTGTTGTTTGTGATGATATTTATAGAGTTCAGCTTGAGAAGTCAACCAGCTTTTTTTTTTTTTTCTCTCAACTCAGTTTCTGTATTTGTAAGCTCAGCTTCCACCTCTCCTCCCTGTGAAGCAAAGTTTCTTTTACTGCCGAGGTAATGGTTTTTTGCGAGTAAGGTACATGCGAAGATATCTGTTCACACGGTTTAAAACATGTTAAAAGTCCTGCAAAGTGATCTTCCCTTTCTGTTCCATTTTGTTTCCAATTCTGAATTATGAACCACACTTTCATTCTCAACAGAAGCAGTGTATTTCAAATTGAACGTAAAGTTGAGGTTTCAATAAAAAAAACCAAACCCAACAACCAAAAAACCCCAAACCCAACAAACAAACAACTCCCCAAGCAATTCCCTCTGACCAAAACAAAGTCTAACTAAACTGCTCTTTTCTCTCTACTTATTTGACCAATTTGCATTTTTTAACAACTTTTGGAAAAGTTTTTTTATTTTGCATGAAGTTTGTGTTTGGATTATCAAGGAATCCCTTTGATGGAAGTGGGGTTTTGTATTCGTTTGTTGCTGGGTTTTTCTTTTTGTTGCTACTGTTTTAGCAAAAGTTTCCTTAAATCAAGGTGATTTGACTTCTTCAGTGTCATGTATGAGACTTATACTGCTTTTGGATACTTGATAGAGGCCCATTTGCAAATAGACAGCAAACAGCAGCGTGGTGAGAGTTTTGGTGAGTGTTATGCTTGCTAATTAATCATGTTTGAAATGAAGGAATCATAGCATGGTAATAAAGGCTCATTGTTGTTTGTTTGTAACAGGATGTGACTCCTACATGAATCTGGTGGGTTTGGAGGTTTTGTCATTATTTCTCCCCCTTCATAATAAGATATCATCAGTTCTCAATCAAATTGTTTTTATTTATTGCAGCATCTGTAAAACACAGTATCTGAAAACACAGAAATATTTGATTTTTTTTTCTTTCTATTCAGTATTTTAGAAATATGAGGATTGTGTTATTGATATCTTCCTTATATGTTTCATGGGAAAAAAGACAGTATTATGTCATTAGCTGCTCTTTAAGGGTTTTTTGTTTAAGCAGGGCCAAAAATTCTTCTTTTTTTCCTTTGATATAAAAATCCAACTACTGTTTTTTCTAATAATAGATAAAATGACACTTTATGAACTTTTTGTGCCCTGCTTGCTTACACCTACGTAGCAAGAACTAGCAACTAAAAATATTTTCTGAATAGTTTGTGTACTAACCCTTATAAAAAATAAACTGTAAAATATTTGGATGTTTTTTAAAAATGGTTTCCTTCTTTTACTTTTTAAGATATCTCTCATCAGATGTGTCATCTGCAGGGTTTATTTTTCACCTTTCAATTAATAACTACTATATATGATAGAGGTGTGATAATCTCTTTGAGGCTGTAAAGCTTTAGTTTCAAAACTTAATTAATTTAAGTGATTTTATGCTGCATGACCAAGGTTTGAAATCTACTTTTGTTTAGATGTTCTCCTCCTTTATTTAAAAAATAGAGGAAAATGATACTGTAGGGTTCTTGCCAAAGTATTTTATCAGTGGATGCACACAAGAAGCACTGAATATAATGACTGATCTTCATGTAGTCTTAATCATCAATTAATAGGCTTATCTGCTTGTTAGGAGTGGGTTTAATGGTACAGAATCAGCATGAGATCTGTGTGTATAAAACATTGGTATGTTGTTTATTGCAAACCAAGTTTCGATCTAGCATTCCCAGATCTAATAATAGAAATATTTGGCTCTTTGCCCTCAATCAATATACCCCTTAAGAGAACAAACTTCACATAATACTTTCATAAAGTACCAAATGTATTGATACAGAGTTGATAAATTTAATTACTGAGGTTTTACATTGATTCATTGATCTTATGATTGGAGGAAATTGTTCTGCAGATATTTCTGAAGTATTAAGGAATATTATATGTCAATAAAGCTTGATTAATAGATCAATCAGCACTTTTTTGTTCTCATGTGTCATTTATAGGAAAAGGCATAAAAATAAATGTAAAAAGAATTTGGGATGAACTAATTAGAAATTCTCACATGTTATTAGCAGAAGAGATGAGAAGCAAAGCACTTTGCAGGTGGAAAAAAAAACAACTTTGAAATAGAATTGTGCATCTTGGGCCCAATCCTTAGCTGGTGTAAAACAGTTTAGCTTTCAAAAGCTGCAGTAATTCATGGGTCCCAGAATATGGCACGCTGTGGCTTTTCTTATTTTCTTTTTTTTTTTTTTTTAAGTACTGTTGTTTGGCTTATTGGTAGCTGTTTTAAATCAGATATTATGGATACCAGAATATATGGAATTTTAGATAAGCATCTGATCCAAAATGAACAGCATAGCTATAAAAGTAATTTGAAGAACTGTAAATTCAGGGTTGCATATCCCCGATATTGTTGCAGAGTATTAAACTCTTGCTGTTAGAGATGCTATCCTCTAAGTGAAAACTTATCTTCCTTATGGGAAAGATCACTTCAGGGAACTCTAGACAGGAAAAGGCCTGGAGATTTTTATGTTTCTAAAATAATAATAATAAAAAAAATCCAACATACAGAATTAGTTATAAGTATATTTTCCAAGTGAAAAACCTTACTGGAATACTTGGCTCCATTTCTATGAGGCATATGATCTTTTCACCCTATGTCAACGATATTTTTATAGAGTGTGTGAGAAACATGAGCATAAAGAAAATTCCTTAGGATTATTCATTTTTTCTGTTTTCTTAAAAAAAAAGTCTAGAAATCTCAAATGAACATATGCATCTCTGTTAATTAAGCTGTTTTCCTTTACAGTGCGATAGCTAATACAGAAGAACAGAGAAAATCCACTTGCAGTATGTTGCCATAGGTTTGACAAATACAATCTTATCCTTCAAGGAGCAGAGAGTCCTAAACTGTAATGGAGGTCAAAGGAAATCTAAGGCTTTAATAATTGTACATGCCACCCTCCTGATCAGCATGTTAAAGAGAATGCGTGTATATGTATTATGCTTCTTCGAAGACAGTTTGTATTTGCAGCAACCTACTAAATACAAGTGGACTTCACTACTATTGCTTCTAAATACCTGTTGATGTTTGTCTCACTGTGTGACAAGTAAGGGTAAAATAGAAAGAGAAATAGTTGGTCAGTCTTGGTTACCAAAGTCTTGAGAAACTGGGAGGGAGATAAGGCTTTGACAGATCAGTTTGAGAATGGGAAGAATACTAGGAAGCGTAGTCTGTGGAAAGCACCACTGATTGAGAGTTTACGGAGATGTCTGCAGCAGTGAAAATTCATAGCCTATGCTTCCCCTTTGCTGAGTTATATTGCTGCGAGGCATCGACACACACAGTATGATAATAGCAATATTGTATGTCTTTTCCTATAGTGCTAGTAACGGTATCTGTCAAACATGTCATAATACTGAACTATCTGTTTAATCATATAAGCAACACTCCTTACTACAATGGCTGTTGTATTTGTACAATAGAAAGAACAATCGTGCATTATTATATTTAAATAATGGAATAAAACTTTGTTCCTTAAACTGTTTTTCTGCACATGGGAAAAAAGTTTAATCTCTCAGCTATAATTAAAAATAATGCAACTACAGATGGCTGTTATGTCACTGGCTTATTTTATTATATATATTTTTTTATAATATGCTATTAAGTGTATAGGTCTCTTTTCTATGAAATACTGAAACAGCAATTACTGGTCATGTTATTTAACTGTTGCTAAGAAACTATTATCTCAGTTCTTTTAAAGTACAGATCAGCTACTGTTGGTATGTTGTTGGTTAAATTTCAAACATCCTCAAAAGTGATGTGGATAAAAAATGCTGAGATTATTACTGTGTGAGAACAAATTTTGGTGATGTGGATCCATTTTTAGTTCGGGTTCCTTGAAATCACATATTACTTGGACTTTTTTTTAAATCTGTTTTTAACCCTTTCATTTTCTTTTAATGTGTCATGTACTCGTCATTAAAGCATATAGTCCGTTTTCTGTATATGAGTTGCTTGGTGCATGGAAATATATACCATAATTTTTATTGTGTGATATTTTTGAATGTGTGCATGTGTCAAGATGGTTATAGATTGGTGATGATAATTTCAGTAATCTGTATCTTATTTGCATTAATACCCTAGAAGTAAGAGCATACTGTGGTCAAACTTCATGATCTAAGATCTAATTAAGCAAGGTTTGAATGAACGATTTGCTGGTATGGGTCATAATTAAACTTTTTGTTTCTCATCTTCAGGGTGATAAAATGCTTAAGGGACACATTAATGCATGTTTGCATGACTCCTGCTAATCTGAATGGAATTTGAAAATTAATATTGTGAGGAGATGGAAGAAGGGACTGTATCTGGTGGATTATGGGTGTCTGTGGCAGGAACGTATCTTTATGTTCTCATTCAAGGTGTTGTTTTTTGTCCGATTTAGAAGAACTTCCTATTCACATTTTAACATGCTGGAAATAGCATCTCTGTTTTCCTCTGAGAGGTTTTTCCTCTTCTACCCCCTCCATTTTAGCATACAAGCAAGCCATTAATAAAAAAGCATTTATACAGCAAGCTTGAATTATGACTTAATAAAACTACGAGAGCTGTGCTACTGCAAAGATATTCCTAGACAGTACAACAGATGCTACCATGTGTGCATTTCTTCCGGAGACATAGTGAGGGGAAAAGCCAACAACTACTTTATATTATTGAGTGATAGCAGGGAGTGGATGTGAATTATAAAATTATTTACAGAAATTATTAATCTCTGACAATAGTATCAATATTGACATTTAAAGTATTATGAAATGATAGACCTGCAATACAAACTTCAATGATAGCTGTGCTTTCAGATGAAAAGTAGCTATTTATATACCTTATGGCTCAGTGTGGTCATGTTGAAAGTATGAACTTACTTATCACATGTTCTGAGAAAGTGCATGTTAGCGTCCTTTGTCTTCTTTAGACCTATCTGATTACTTCAGCCTCCCGTGTTGATACAGAGAAAGAAACAGCTAGATTCTATGCTGGAAGAATAAGGTTTGCAAGCACTGACTGATATAAGGTATCCCATTGTGATACCTAAGCCAAATTTTAAAAAATCAAGCATCCTTTTCAAGTGAAACTTGAGAAACATAGAAAGGATCAGCAAAGATGTATCTGAACACACTTGAAGGTGCACCATTTACTTTCAAAAGAGATCTTTCCCATCACTCATAGATAGCTCCACCATGAAGAGCAATATCAAAAGATCTCAGAAATGTAACTATTCTTTTATGTCTTTGGGAACTCAGATGCTTACAAGATTGTTTCTGAGAAAGAAAAGAATTGATCCTATTTTGAGTCCCTTGTTGTTGGAATTTGTAGACCACATCACTATATACAGTATTGTAGAAATATAGTTTTGGTATATGGATACAATTCTTTTTCCTCTCACAGCTCTAAAAGAATAGTGCAATGTTGCTGTATGCAAACTCATTTTGAACAATATGAATCCTTTCTTGCACTCTATAAATTCGTTTTATTTAAAATATATACAGAGTTTGCTAAAGATTTTAAAATGTGTCTTAATTGATAGGTTGTCTATGTGATTAAAATGGAGAAATTAAAATGTAAAATACTATATGTTTTTTAAATGAAATTAACATTGGCTTAAAATCACCCATGGTAATTCATGTACTGGATATTCATGTACCATTCAGTCAGGAAATAGCTGGGTTTAAACTAGTAAGATTCAATTGTTTTTATTATGGAAGGAGACTGTAAATTTGCTCACTCTCCAGCTGGAATCTAAACTTAATTTACAAAATTAAGTGGTTTGTGTTCACAAGTATTAAATCTGCAGCTTTATATCAACTACATATCTATGCTGATACTGTGTTGAACACACAATGGGGAGGCAAACACTATTTAAAAGCTAGTGATGTTTTAGGTCTTTATCAAATTTCTAATAGTTATTTCTTACTCTGTCTTGGATAAAAGTTGAAATGAATATATTTTGGAAACTGCTTATGCAGTGATTAAGCTTTTTTTTTTTTGATCACTGATTTTTATTTTGCTCTCTGACTTTTATTCATGTGATTTCTAGTCCTATGTAGGTGTTCTTCATGCTGCAACATTGGTGTATTTTTTGACTTTCAGTTTAAAAACTTGACTAGTAACATTAATTCAGCTGATACCACGGTAGTCCTGTCAAGGAATTTAATCAATTATTCAGATTCATGTTAGTGTTGGTAGAGAGATGAAGCTGAAAGTCAGTAAATCCAGTGTAATGAGGGGTATGAAGCACTTCTTGTTATTTGGCCCCCAGCATTTAGCAATGTAATACCCATACCAAAGACACACCTTGCAGAGACACACATGCAGAGAATGTCTTTGTTGAAATGCGTATTTAAGTAAGTTTTTGGAGCCCTTGTTTTGAAGTTGTTCAGTTTTGGCTTTTTTTTGTATTTTAAAGTTAGGTGAAGATAAAATATGTCTCATCCTGTATAGAGACTGTAAATAACCAGCACCTTAATGAACGACCTTCTTATTCTTCGCTGGTTAGAAATGTTCACAGGGTTGTAATGTGGTTTGTAGGTTTGTTGTTTTCTTTTTTTTTTTTTCCCATAGCTGTAGAGATTATCCATATGGTACAGAGTAACTGACAAACACAGTAGTATTAATTTTGAGTAATAATTTTTACCACTAAATAAGGAAAGTTGTTCTGTTATTAAGTAATAACAAACATCTTTTTCCTGCCTCCATGTCAGCTGTGTAGAGGTAGTAGAAATTGTTCCTTTCATTCATGATAGAAAAGCCATTTTTGGATGAAGTTACTGTTCCTTTCTGTTTCAGAGGTACTACAACAGCTGCAGGCCGAAGTAACATCATCAATAGTATTGCATTGCAACAAGTGCAATTCAGGTTTCCACTTTTGGGTGCTCAGTTATCAGAGGCATAAAGTCCCTGCAATATGTATTGACTTTGGTTATGTAGGTGTGCAACAAATCTTAGAAGCCAGGTGCTGAATGTTAGGAGAGGTTGCCTCACAAAATGGTAGGCATTACCTTTATTTGTACTTCTTATATGCTGCAATCTCCCTCTTGAGGTATTAATGCTGTATGATAGAGTAAATAGGGCTTTTGATTTTTCTTGGCAGTAGTAAGAACACATTGTAAATTGATCAGGTCAAAATTGTGTGTGTTACATAAAGGTATAACAAATGACTCATTTGTGATTTTGGGTGGAGGAAACTTTAAACTCCGTTACTACGTAAATGTTCCAGGTAGCAAAATGCAAAGTAGATGATGCTGTTCCAATTGCAAGATCTCCCTTAGTTACCTTCTCCCTCCTCCTGATCCTCTTCTCCCTCCCCCCCGCCCCCAGCTTTTATATACAATTATGGGCATTGCGCTCCTTAATGGTGCGTAGTTACAGTAAAGATAGATGTCCTCAAATAATGAGTTTCTAATAATAATCAGAAGGAGTTAGATTAAACTGGTTTTGTATAGAAATCTTGCAGTGTGAAAAAGTACACCTAAAATCCTGCGATATATTTACGAGAGCTAAAGCTATTTACAGAGAAGTAACCCAATTTTGTGTCTATGCATGTGTGTGGGGAGCAGAGAGCAGAGGCATATGTTTGTATGTGCCTACATTTTTGTCCACCTGCTTTAGAGATTTCAGAAGAAGATTTTTTTTTTTAATACAGTTTTCTGTTTTGCTTTCTGATAACAGAATATGTTTTTAAGTCACAACATACTAATTAGCTTCTGTGTTTACACTGGAAAGATTGCACTCCTTGTAGCCATGCTCTTCTTTCTCTCTGTTTCTTCTTACTACCCCCTGTATTTTTTTTTCCTTATGAAGTTTATTATACTGCATTTCTTGCCCCCCCCCCCCCTTTTTTCCCCAAAAGTTCTAAAGGGGAATAGATGAAAGCGCTAAGTACAGTAACAGATAATTGTTACTGTAAAGAGTTGTCACTATCTTGGCGAGGAAAAATATTTTTCCTGACAGGTGCTGGATCATCAAGGCCTTACAATAAACAGAGCAAAATAGTTTAACTTATGGTTTAGAAATACACATGCCATTTAAGTGGAAACAAACCCCCAAATCTCCCACGTATCTTTTGGGGTTTGACGAACAAAAGCTTTCTTGTACTCTCCAAATTCCCCTGGGCCTCAATTTGCAATACCATTATTTAAGCCTGGCTGATAGAAACCTATTGCAGAGAAATAGAAGCTCTCCTTCCTGGTTTTTCAAAGACATTTTGTGCTCCCTTCTTTTTACTTACCCACGTCCCAGAGCCCCTCTGCCCTGTTCCCAGACTCTCAGGCTTACCCTGCTGCAGTGGAGTTCTTTTGTATTTGAAATGTACAGAACATAGCAATACTATGCTTTCAAAACAGAGAAAAGTGTTATTTTGTGTAGTTTTACTGACATCTCTACCAACACATGTATAATTCTATCTTCGGACTAAGATCAAGGCTATAATCACTTTAATATCTGTTGTGTCCTCTACCAGGTGACCTGCAGTCTTTCATTGTAAAGATAAGAGACTCTGATATAACAAGTCTGATCTTATAGAAAATGCTAACCATAAACTGAGGAGAAACTTATGCCCAGTTAAAATGCTTCTGGGCTACCAGGCTGTCTGGGTATGTGGGGGCACAGTACTACCATTGTCAGATGCTCAGCTGGAAGCTGTTCTTGAGCAGAACTGAGTTTGAGTGCAATCCCTAGCTGCCAACAGTAAATATGGGAATCACTGTAGCTTGATGCAGTATTGAGCACTACAACTGTGTTTATTTTACTTCTGATAAAATGGCAGTTTATTTTGTTATTAGAAGCTTGTCTTTTTCAAAGAGCAACTGAGGTGCAGATCTGAGTTTTTTCAGTTAGTACCTGTTAGTAAGGAAGAGCTAAGAAATAGATGAGCTGCATTCCTGAATGTGGGTGGAAGGATGGTGAGTAATACATGCCTTGGCATGGCATCTGCCATAAGCATTTTGTGGGGGCTTTTTTTGTGTGTGTGGTTTTGGCTTTTTTCTTTTTTTTTTTTTTTTTTTTTTTTCCCCTTCTCTTGTTTTGAAAGGTATAAGGTTTTCTGTTTAACACAGGGAAAAAAAAAAAAAAAAAAAAAAAACAAACCAAAACGAGAAAATACTTCCAAGCAAATCATTATAGCATATCTCAATGACTGCTCTCCACACTTAGATTTAATTAGAAGACAACTGCACTGGAAAACTGATCATTTTAGCCATAGTTAACGACTGGTTCTCTCTTACCACCAATCAGAACTGATTATATACTGTATTGTATAATGTAATTTCTACAAGAAAATTAAGTGCGAATAGGCATGATAGTATTATGTAGTTGCAATAATGAGATTTTCATTAATGATGTTAATTTATCATTTAACTATCCTCTACAAGGCGAAAATAACTATTTTCCTTGTGATGTTTCCTTTTACTGTATATACCAACCAGTATCAAACAGAGGTATTTTAAGCAAAAGACTACAACTGGATAGCTATTAATATGTTCATTGTGTGGAAAAAGGCACTGAAAGCACTGAAATCTTGTATATCCATGCTTCTTATGTGATAACTACTTTCAGGAGGAATTTCTTTTATGTCATAATATAATTTACTGGTGTATGATTTCTGAAGTGTCATGGGTAATTCAACGCTGGATTTCAGGCAAGCAAGTTTATTTCCTACTTAGCTGTAATAAGTCTTGCTGTCAGTAGTAAAATAAATAAGGATAACAATCATGTATGGTTTAGGAAAAAAAATCTATTAATTTACATTTGTGTGCCAAATTCCACTTGGTCAGATGCTTGTTGGGCTAAGCCAATTAAGTGTTTTGTGGGCTATATTTCAGCTAGTGTATGGCTGACTAGGTATATTAGAGCTTTTTACCTGCTGCCAATGCAAAATTTGACCCTAGTTTTACCCTCAGATGCTTTTGCCTTTAAAAAGATCTGCACTTTGAGTTCACAGGTGGGTGATAAGAACATTTATTGTTGTTATTTGTAGAGTGTAGTTCCATGTTGCAGAAGGGTAACCGGAATCTTAACTGGTTCTGAATATAAATTTTTAATTTTTTTTTTTTTTTACTATTTTGATTCCAAACCCCATCTGTGGGAATAGATACATCATCTTAAAATTTCAAATCTGCATTTTATGCACTGTGCCAGAGCACCTATGAGCTCATTAAGCAAAGACTTTTTCAATTATATCTTGTGTTTATGCACTTGACAGGAATCCTTTAGAGGTTTGGTTTGCCGTATTAGTACTTGCAGTGTCTTGGAGTTCATATTATGCTCTTTAAAAAATGTTTAAAGTAAGCATTGTTTACACATCCCGTTCTGGTAACTTCCTCTATTTTAGTAGCTGCTGAGAAGTTCCTTGGCCAGACATCCAGCCTCTAGAGGGCATGCCAATAACCTCCTCTGCCAGACCTTCGCAGTCATCTACAGAAAGTTTTAACGCTGGCATCTACAGAGACAATCCCATTTATGTGGCATAATAAAATCTCTGTATGTATTCCTTGTTGTTCCTGAAGTTTTGCTACATTAAGTGATTTGCTTTCCTTAAAAAAAAAAAAAAAATCTGAGGGAAGATTTTTGTATTTGTTATGCTGTTTACCTTTTCTCTTTTTTTTACTTTTCTGTAGTTATACACTGCTGTTTACTGCAGTAAAGATTACAAAAGCCAGGGCACAGTATTTGAGACTTGTAAAATTGGGTACTAAAATTTACTATGCACTAAAATGTAGATAGTAAATAATTCAGGTAGGATTAAACCCAGTTACCACACTCCAGTCACCTAGGTTCAGTTGCTCAAGCCTTTTCTCTCATGAAGTGACATATTACAGTTTCTTTTTCTCTTATGGACTATTGTTACTAAAGTTGGTCTTTATGTGAAGCCATACTTGTTCTCCAGTTCAAATGTTTGACTATGGCTCTCTAACCCAGTATATCACCATCAGAAATCAGAAGATCTCCAATAATTCAAATGACTCTGATAGTTTGCTTCAAGGTTTTCTTCAATCTACTGATGTATAACAAAAGAGCAAGTATTCTCAGATTCGTAGTATGAATTAAGATATACCCTGATACATAGTTTAGTATTTGGGCTAAGAAATTGAGTATGTTTGGGGAGAATTATATATTTAAGTATATTTTGTCACTCAGAGTATCATTATTCAAACATACAACTTTTCCCAAAAGTGTCCTGGTTTAACTTGGAAACTTTGAGCATTTTAAATATAGTTTTGCCAATTAGAACTGAAATGGAGTTGCAACATGTAGATTTTAGAAGCAGGAAAAGTATCTCCTGCCAATGACTTTGTTAAATCCTTAGTGTAGTTGAACCAATAGGCCTATTACTGTAGGCAGACTTTGTTTTTTAATTGCATAAATATGCAATTATTGTTGAGCCATGAAGATTAACTACATTACCGAATTTCTGTATTCTCTGCAACACAAGAAAACCCAGAAGAAATCCAGTAAAAGTTAAGGAGATTGGCTTTGTTTACTTTGTAGGTTTCTGGCCTATAATAAGAAGATCTATGCTCAATTCCCATTTAGCTTTGCAATCTTTTCTTTAAAATTAATTAAAAGAAAAAAATTAAAACCTGCTTGGTATGTGAACTGTATTGTAGCTACTTCACAAGTGCTACTGGACCAGATCTTGTTGAGGGAGTTTGACAGTAACCTATGAACAGTTTGGAAGATTTATTTTGTATGTTCCTAGGTTGCTGCTACCCTACATGCAAAGTTTTCTATTGTCTCAAAATGGAAACGTTTATGAAGAATCAAGGGGAAACATTTCCAAGACAGTGCATAACCTGTGAAAGTGGTAGGCTGTACCTTTTATGTCTTGATCACCTGTGACCAATGGATACTTAATTTATGGGAGAAATAATGGTGAAATTGTTTTGCAACTTTTCCTCAGGGGCTGATACAGTCACTAGTATGTTTCTTCAGTCCTGGCATGCACAAGAGGTTGCAGACTTGTTCCTTTGTTCAGTGTTGTGTGTTGGAGCTGTGCAGTAAACAGCTCAACATACAAAGACCTCAATCGAAATGGCTGTGTAATACCTAGAGGGCTTCAGGGTTAACCCCTTTACAAACCTAATCTCTGCTGTGTTAGGAGTACTCAGAATAAGCTTTAGCTGCCATGGAAAAGGGTTGGAGATAGAGTTAAGGTATCTGCTCAGCCTTAACCAAGTTTTTTTGATGACAGAGTTGTTTACAGTCAGAGATGGTCCCCACTGTCCCACCTGGGATAAAGTAACCTTTTTTTCCCTAACTGCCAGTAAAGGATTGATATCATACATTCATATCCCTTATAGTCCTTCAAAGCACAATATCATGGGCCTTTCACTTCTGCCCTGTCAAATGGGTGGCTTTGACAGCTTGTTCTGAAAGCCAGAAAAATTGGAGTATGTTGAAGTGAGTGGGAGGAAGCAAGTCCTAGAGTCAGAAACATCTCTGTGAAGGACACAGTGCCAGTGGTCCCTCCTGGGTGCTGGTGGGGTGCCCACAGCAGAGTCACCTGTGGCATTGTGGTGCAGGCAGAGCTAACTGACTTGAATGGGCCAAAATAGCAGGGGCAAGTGAATACATTGTGAAAACATTGATACAGTTATAGGATAGATTTTTGTTGTTTGGGTTTTTTTAGCATTTGTATGGGGAAAACAATTTTAAAAAACAGTTTAGATGAGAAGTATTGAAGAACTGAGCAAACTGAATCAAAGCTGAATGGTTGTTCTCTAATGTTTTGATGGTGGAGCGCATGTACTGTGTCTTTGGCCTGAATCTGTAAAAGTGTGAATTATGTCCTTGTGGTGGAACATTTTACCTCTCAAACACAGGAGAGGGGAGGAAAACAGCAAAAGATTTAAAATTTTTTTTCTTCCAAATAAATGAAAGCAAGAGTAAAGTCATCTTTACTTTAGAATTCAGGCTCCAAATTTCACTTTACACCATTTTTAATAGGAACAATAACTTATAAATAATCTAAACAATTACCTGAACACAGAAGGAGTAGAGCCCAGCCAGAGCTTTAGCCCCAGATGCTTCTGGGCTACCGTAATGGCCCAACCCAGATATTTACAGCTTAATTTTTGTTCATGTGCACTTGTCCATAAATGGTTCCTTTTCCATTTCAACAACTGAACCACTTATAGTGGAGAGTGATTTAATCTTGAATGTTGGTAAAATATGAATAGAGACAATTTACCTTTGGGAATTTTAAGGTCCATTTTCAATATGTAAAACATAAGGTAACTCTTGAACAGAGGCTGATTGATCAGTAAGTTCCCTCTTTTAAATGCTTTTTTTTTGAATTTATATGCATATATAAAATCTGATATAGATATAGATATATAGATATATATTGGGGTTTTTTTTCCTCTCTTTCTTTATTGAAACTCAGATCAGAGTTTTTATTTTAAGTTTTCTCCTTTTAATGCTGTGGCATCTAGCACTACTTGCACTGCAAGCCAGTGTGTCTAATCTTGCTCCTCCAATCGCTGTCCTGCTCACTGCTCCTCCCAGCCAACCCCATTGCTTGAAACTAAAGAAATTGAAAATAATGATTGGTAACCTTCTGCTGTGCTGAAATTCCACGTACAGCAGTTAACTCCATTTTACAAAACAACTTCAGTCTAGTGAATCACAGTGCAGTTCTGGGTGGCAGCAGATAGCAACAAGCAGTTTCAAGTTCCTCAAGACAAAGCAGTTCATGTAGGAAACGTTATGCAGAGTCATTTAGTGGTGTTGGTGTGGCAAAGGGGCGAATTTCACCATCAAACAATTCACTGTAAAGCATTTGAAACTAGAACCTAACCACAACCTAATTATTTCATCCAATCTGAAAAGGAACCAGTCCATAAAACTGTGCAGATTGCCTGTCTTGCAAACGTATACCCTTTAGTTTGGTTTTCTGTTTCTGCAACTACAGTGTAGTGCTATACTGTGTTCAGCTTTCCATCGCTTTCACATGACTTTTGGAGTACCCAGTGAAAACCTCAGACAAAAATTATGTTACATAGGTGATCAAAATGTACTGAAGAACAATCATTGTTCACAGAGTTTCTACTGAAGAAACTCTTTTACTGACCCAAAACTGTAGCAAGAAGCGTTTTAAATAGTGATGGACCACCAAACAGCAGATATTCAAATAGTGACAGACTAAGATGTAATATTAAAATAACTACCATTATCATCTATGTTTTTAACTAAATTTCAAGTTTTTGAGCTTAGGTTTTGATTGTATATAAAGAAAGTTGCTTAAAATGGCCAGTATATTGAGTTCAAAGGACCCATACAGTTCATAAATTCTCCGATGTCTACTGGATTTTTCATCAGGGAGACTTCCAATAAAAATGATCTATTTTAGAAATAATATTGTTTAGTAGGTTGAAATGTAGTGTAATAAAATTAGACCTTCAGTCTTCTAAAGTTACTACTTAGATGGCACCCTTGGGATGGTAAAATGGCTATATAAGCAGATGAATCAGACAGTTTCGCTGATGGATACATTTGTCAGTCTCTGTTACAGATATAATATATTCTTATATCTGTAATCCTGACACTGTTACATCCAAATGAAATCAACATGAGGTTGTCATCTTTAAGCAAATATGTTAAGTGTTGTCTTTTGTGCTTTGGATTTGAAAGAAAGGGGCCCAAGGGAGCCAGCATCATGCAAATGGAACAAATCCCATTTCTTCTGAGCTGTGCTGTTTCCCCCTTCATGGCAGCTGGCTGTGTTATCTTTGTGTGTTTCTCTGAGTGCTGACAATTCTTTCAGTGATCTAAGTTAGGGCACATTAGAAAGTGGAAGCAGCTGTCTGTCGTTATACTGAGAGACGTGTTTGCTCTACTGCAAAGATGAAGGACCATGAATCCTTGACACACTCTCTCCCCCCTCCCCCTTTACTTTCCAACATGATCAACATTCAGACGCACAGATTGTCTGCTTGGACAGTTTTTTGTTCTGACTGACAGCATCTGGCATAGACAAATTTAAAAATACATAGCATGCCATGCTTGGAATTGGAACATCCCTTCTTTATTAATCTTCTCATTTAAACCATTCATTTACATTTCAAGAAAGGTTACAGCTTGATATGGTTAAAACATTTATTTTAAATGAATAACCTCCTAATGAAATACCTTGAACGAGCACCAAACAGTCAGTGTTCATTAAAAATTACACCTGATTACTATGGCCTTGAAAATGTTGTGAAGACATAAGATTTTCCCATTGTCTCAATACATAAGGAAAAAATAAAATGTTTAGCATGTGTGTGTGTAAATTTTAAAATTTTTTTTTTTACCACAAGGGCAAATGAGAATGGTGTTTTCACTTGCAACACTCTGTCATTTTCTATAGTACTATGTTATAAAGAAGTAGCCTTTAAAATGCTATTTGTCTAATTAAATCTGGTTTTACTGGAACAATACATTTGAAGGAAAAGTCTACATAGTGTTTTGTTTTATTCTGCTAAGACATTTTTATTTGAGATACAAGATACTTTATCATTTAATGTAATCCAATATGGATTTTTGCTGAGAGGTATTCACATGTTTGTATACAATACTTTACTAGTAAAATAGAACTGAAATGGTGGACCACCCACCAAAATGTTTATGCACATGCACGTATGTACATGTATATTCGGTGCACTCTCATCCTCGTGATTCAGGTTAGCAACGCAGACATGCTTGTCTAGCATTTATGTAAAAATAATATGAAAATTGGCTCTATCAGTCAGAATATGGACTTTGACTCCAGGAAGGGAGGAAGAAAAACCTCTTCTTATTCTAGACATTTTAGATGCTTTATATCACTATGGATTGCAGCTTTAACTACTCACAGCAAAAAAAAAAAAAAAAAAAAAAAGAAAATCCCCCAGAAAGGGGAGGGAGGTGGGGGGAACCCCCAGTATTGTAATAAAATAGAGGACTGTTCAAGTGCTTGGCAGTAAATATGTAAAACAAGTATCCTGGCTTATTTGGAGAGGAAAGAGATGCTGTAGCAGACAGGCTCAATTAACGATTGTAAGCAGGAGGGGACTTGTATTTCTTCGGTAAATGTAGGAGAGGTCATTTGCTTTAGGATACATTCTGACAAATTTCAGATATAGACATAAAGGCTGGAATAAATATGACAACAGATTTTCAAATGCACATCAGGCATTTTTAGTTGCAATGACCATTTACATTTTTTTGCAATGAAGAGGTTTCGTTTTTGGTAATATTTTCTGAATAACATATTTTTAATTAATTGACTGTAAAGCAAGCATTTTGGGATAATAGTACTTTTAATACAGGCTTGAAATACCTTTTATGCTTTCTTAAAAATGTCCTTAGTAATGGTTAATCTATATTTTTCTGGAGGAAGCACTAAGATGATAAGTTTTCAGCGCAGGCTTTGCTATGCTAGTTGTGTATAATCATAAAAGCAAAATAAATTTTTATTTTAAATGAATTAACATTTTTCCCCCCACAAACTGTTCCATTTATGTAATAAACTTCTATTTTGATTTTTTTTTTTTTTAATGACTAGTTATAAAGGCTTGTACAGATATGCATCTGTAAGCAAACTGGGAATAGGTTAGAGAACACAATTCCCTGGTGTAAAAAGCAAGGTTTAGCAGTAATGCTTTTAATCTGGACTTGTAGAGGATTCAGGAGCATCCATAGATCTGCTTCAGTAATTACCATACCCCAAGTGGCACTGGAAGAGACATTTGCCTAAAAACTTGATGTCTTCATTACACTGTTTACATTTTAATTAGAAACATGAAAATTAGTGATTCATATGGACGACTATAGTTTGAGGGGGTTTGCTCACCATTCAATAAATCATAGAGGGGGGAAAAAATGGG
>VWZE01007091.1:750359-822783 GCA_013396675.1 Eubucco bourcierii | reverse complement strand
CCCCATAACTCGCTGTCTTACCCTCCACATTTCCACCCCCGTTCCCTTATGATGAAAGTGATGATATGCAAAATTGCTTTTCTTCTTCTAAGAATGCTTTATGGGCTGTATTCCTTCAAATTTCAGTTTGATCTGCTCAATTTAAATATTTTTTTTCCATTGGGGGAGGCATGGGGGAATTGTTTTCTACACTGTTAGCTTCACGTTACGCTAGTTCCATGTAGGCTGTTTTGAGCATTATGCAAATAACACATGGACAACCAAGTTCTTTGAATGGGAGAGTAAACCTCAGTATCAATAAATAAAAAAATGTTGGTCTAATATTAACGTCTTCATCTTTATAAACAAACATAAAGAAATTTAATTTTCCCTGGATTTTTGTTAGTTGTTTGTTTTTTGTTTTTTTTTTTTTTTCTGGCATCCTTAAGACTCTCATTCTGCATTCTGTTCTTTTTAACATATATTATGAATGTATATATATATATTTATAATCTTCCTGTGTAGCTCATATTTTTGGACAGTACATGATATACATTAGAATATGTTACTTTATATGCTTATTTTGTAAAGGATCCTCACATATGCCAATATGAATTGTATTTCGGTTCTTTCACAATTCAAGTGACATTTCTGAGCCAGAGAATCAGTAAACCCAAGTATATTTTGTGGCTATTTTAATGCTTCATATAACCATTTCATGTGCCAAAAATAGACCATAGTGTCTATTTAGCATTTGTTTTAGTGTTAAAATAATGTTTCAGTTTATATGAAACACTTTTGTTTAATATGGAGATTTGTTTTCCTCATTTAAGTTTTTATGAGAAGTTATCAATATTGTCTCTAATTCCTGAAAATTTGGCAGCACTGCAGTGAAGTAACTTGAGTGCACACTTTGTAATGTGATTGTCTTAGTGACAGTGTGTGTATATATTTTTGTTTGTTTGTTTGTTTTTGTTGGGTTGTTTGGTTTGGTGGGATTTTTTTGGGGAGGTGGGGGTTTGTTTGTTTACTTAAATTAGTCCTTTCAGGTTTAGGTGTATTATAAATGCAACTAAACAGAACTGTCTACATCTGCAAAGACAGAAACATGCTGCTTGCTTGTACGTACTGCAGAATTCTAATAGTTTTCTGCTATCTGTTAAATTCAGTGTGCGTTTCGCATTGTGGCACGAAGCAGTTGTGCTGTGAGGAAAGCTGGCTGCTTGCCAGCCATCGACTATGAAATCCTGGGTACCTGAGAGCTTATCAGTTCTTTTGCTTTGTAAAAGAAAAAGTGATGAAAATGTTGGTAAACTGCCATGAAGGTTTAAGGCTGCTGGAATAAGGAGCCGTGTAATCAGATTGGAAAATGGAGCTTGAGATTCTCTGCATGGGAAGCCGTCGCCTGTGGACCTGCCGAGATGCTGTGCAAGTGCCCGAGCTGACCACTTTGTTAGCAAATCAGCTTGTTTGCTGCAGCAGCAGGGTGGAATAGGCTAGTCCTTGTGCTGGTATGTAACACAAGTAATATGTCTTGCTTTGCACAATGTAATCAGCTTGCAATTAGCTCACTCTACATTAACCTTCTTGATATTTTTCCCTTTTGTAAGACTGTGCACTTTAAACAATTAACTATAGAAAGTAACCCTTCAAGCAAATCAAAGCAATCCTTTAATTTTATCACCCTGCTGAAAAAGTATCAGGTGGTCAACTGGTCTTCATCAGCTGCTGGAAATTCTCAGGCTCACTGTAGCGTGGAGAGGTTCTTTAACCCATTCACATTTAGAAAAATGTCAGGATTTTATATTTCTCACATAATATAATGCTGCATCATGAAGCTGCAATTGGAAATGTTTTAATGAAAAGCCTTGGGAGGGCCCTTTCCTACACAGACAGCTTTTACACTTCTGTTTGTTTAGGCATTTCCATATACTACCTCTCAGAAAGCTTTGATGACACAGCCACTTGTACTGATAATTCCACTGCTTCACCTCCAGTGAACTTGATTCACTAAGGTTGGAGAGAACAAGGCTATCGTTGCTGATCTTGTGCGTTGCTTTTTAATCCTCTGAAATAAAAGCCAGATAACAGGAAAATTTGTGTGGCAGGCAAACTTCCTTCTAGGTAGGAGAGTAAAAGTTTTAATGGCATTTGTGGAAATGTGGAAGCTTGAAGTTTACCTAAGGAAAATAAACCAATTCAAAATAAGACTACAGAATGTGATCTGCCTTGTTGCTGTTTGAATGGCTTACCCACTCAAAGCTCCTTTGTCTGACAGTTTTGGGTTTTATTAAAGGTTTTAATTTCTCAGAGTACTCCTGTAAAAAGTGACTATTTATACCCCAGGAATATAGTATAATAGGAACATGCCTGACACTTCAGGTAGAAGTTTACTTTTATTTAAATAATCCTTTGGCATGCCTTGCTGATTTCTAAACTGAAATCACTCAATTGTTATGTGAGTAAGTTCAGTGAAATTAGCTATGAAAATAGTCACAAATAACAACGCTGTGCATGAGCCTTATCACATTCATTATATGAAAATAAGTATTGTGGGTTGTTTAAGGCTGTAATGAACAAAGTGATCTGAAATTCATGTCCAGATATTTTGTTTAGAAGATGTTGGAAATGGTCAGCAACTGTTTTACCACCACCCACAAAAAGTAATTTCAGTCATTTCACTGAATTCCAGTAGATCAGAGCAATAAACTGAATTTATAATATGTGATCTGCTTTTACCAATGATATCTGTGAAAGCAGTATTGACTGACTGCGTTAAAGTCATCTTTTATCTCTCTTTGTAGACTGTGAGCATGTTTTGGAAAAACAAACCCAGATTCCACTAATCATACTACATTTATTATATTTTGATGTTGGCTTAGAATTTATATATATTAAAACTAGATTCTATGTGCACATCTGTTTTGTGTGTGCCCAATTAAAAAAAAGGGCAAAAAAATTAATAAAAATAACCTGCATACATCTTATGCTGCAAAGATCTACTTTATATTCTTTTAGAGGACAAACTCCATTAGATATGCACTTACTGTACATTGGATTGTAAATCTTACAATTTAATGGTAATTCAGTGAGCAGTTATTGCTTCTGTGGCCTTTTTTCTCTCTTTTTTGTCCCATCTCACTTGTGAAATAGGGTTACCCTTTACAAGTGTCACATCCATAGATTCATCTTTTGTACTCTATAGTTGTTCCTAGTGCATCATTCTAAGTGAAAAGAAAAATAGGAAGCCAAAGCTACAGGAGGGGCATTGGGGGAGGGGATCTATACATAGAAATACAGCATATAGCAGCAGAAAGACCAAGGCAGTTTAGCATCAATCTAACAGATTAAAATTTTGCTGTAAAGGTACATTTTCTTCAACCTCATTCTCATTCATTTTTCCATACCACTGTAGCTGGCGTTTGAATTCCCAGGAAGCAGAAATGGTGTCTTAATGATACGAGCCTTTTTGCCTTGCTTACACTGTTAATACTCTTATCCCTTTTCTGATATGAAATACTTTTTGTAGAAACAATATACACATTTGTAAAGAAATTATAAAAGGATTCTCCTTTTGAAGATAATGAGTTCTCTTCAGGAACTGCAGGTTATGTGGAACACAAATGAGCTCTAAGTGGAGGGATTTAAAGTCCTGCTACAGCATTTAATTTCTTGAGGAAAGGAGTTCAGTTCAAGGTTAGCCTGTTATTGTGGCTCTGGCAACTACTTCTCTCATTCCTGTTCTTCTGCCAGCAGTACCGCACAAAAGGCAGTCATTTTTATTTAATACATGGGGAGGTATTAATCACTGCAGTGTTTTCTTACAAAAATTTGTCTTCTAAAATTCATTGTTTCACCACTCATGACAATAATAGGTGTTTAATTACTCAGTAAGAGCAGTTTATAGATTCCATTTTTTCTGTTTGCTGGACAAACGGTATTGATTTTGTACTTTGATGCAACATGAAACTGTATTAAACACAATTGGAATTCTAAGGCTGGCAATGTGTATCAGTTATGGTAACTGAGCTCCTTGCTAGAGAATCTGCATCTTCCAAATTTTCACTGCATTTAAATTCCCAGGAGAGTAAAAGATCTTTAAGGATGCTTCTTTTATTACATGAATTCTCGGGGTTTTTTCTTATTATTCATTAGTGTTTATGACTGCTGCAAATTTTATGTAGTCAACACAAATAGTTTATGTAACATTTTTTCAGATACTAATCCCTCTACAGTGGTAGGAATTTGTGCATGTTCCAACCTTCTCAACAATTTTACAACTGTCTCGTTCTACCTTCATGCCATATTTACAAGAATTGTTGTGTGCAAAATAAAAAATATGTTGTACCTCAAGCTTGAGTTTGGGCAATAAAAATTTATGAGACTAGGGAAGACAGCAGACTACTTTTTTCATTTTTCCTAGAGCTTTCAGTTTTCTTCAAAGAGTAGCTATGAAGTCACATATGAGTATTTTTTAGCGGTGGTTATCATTTTACTGTTGTTCATGGCATATTATTGTTATATCAGTAGCTACATAAGCTAAAACCCTTTCTCCAGGTATTATTTTAGATGATTTATAAAAGTCATCACACTACCAAAATAATTGTTTAACACCTCCTTTGTGGGTCAGTACATTATTACAATTCTTTTCTGCTACTGGTGCTTTTGCAACATTTTCTATTTAGAAGTATTTAATGTTTTTTTATTTAGTATTTTGTTTCCAAAGAGTCAGAATTAGACAGAATGTACAGAAGGTAAGCATACTCCAATATCTATATGTGAATCGAGGAAAGAAGAACAAATCCTGTCAATGTGCATTCCACTGTACAAACTTGTTTAAGTAACCAAATCTTCATAATATTTTGATTTTTGTTGGATTCAAACTTCTAGGTGAATAAATTAGATAAAATCCTTAGTGTGCCATTCTTAATTGTTCTTATTATTAATTTTTTTTTTTTTTTTAGGTTCTACTTGGTGATTGTATTCTTTATTTAGCTTATTTAGTTTGGTTGTTTTTTTTTTTTAAATATAGACATGATTATGAAAACTGTACCTTGACTGGACAAAGAAAACATGTCACAGAGATGTGCATTAATTTTTTCTGTGTCCAAATGCTTTCAAAGTACAAGTGATAAATGCAAGTACTTGGAATACCCTTGGAACTGCATAGGTAGGTGTGGTGTGTGCTTGCTGGGGAGCATGGTTAGTACCAAGCAATATCCTTTATTTGCAGGAAGTAGTATCCCGTGTTTGGGAACCTGTTTGTATTGTATAATTTCACAATATGCATACTTACATTCATGGCTTTGTTATAATTTTGAATCTTTTTACAGAGTATTCCCCAACTCTGAAAAACTCCAAATTCTTTCTTTAAGCTTGTTTTAAGATCTTTGGTGGGACTACTAGATATAGTAAGTGTAATGTAGGGACATGTTTAAGTGCTTTTCTGGCTTGAACTTTATGCTGGATGATCCTTCCTATTCCTTCTTTCAGACAACAAATTATTTATTTATTGTGTTCTAGGTAACTTGGGCACCAGTGGTGCTTGTGTTTTAGGTGATGGCATAGATGTTCTTTGCTTTATGAAGATCAATACAAATTTCAATTACACAAACAGCAGGTATGACATTAAAATTAAAAGAATGTAGGACGCATGTTCTAATCTGTGGGATGTCTCAGCTATCCAGATGTTATGGGAAAATTGAATAAATGTAAGTGGGATTCTGAATAATTGAATATATTGTTCTTATTTATTTGGATTACTGTGGCACTTGGAGGTCTCAACCAAGATGGTGACCTTGTTGTGCTGCTATTGTAAAAACATGTAGTGAGAGACTGTTCTGCGTCAGAGAGGTTACATTCTAAATAGCTGAGACGCACAAAGGTTAATAGGGACTCAAAGAGGTGCTGAAATGTGAAGAGACTTGCCCAATGTCATATAGCAGGTCAGTAGCAGAGCCGTGAGTTAAGCCTACATCTCCGGACTCCTATTGCAGTGTCCTATACACTAGATTGCCTCCCCAATGAATAAACTATCTGACTTTAATAGCTATTGAGGGAAGTAATTGTCTTTGATTTATCAGGGAATTTTGGACAGTGACATTTGACTGCCTTTCTTCTTGGTTCTTGCATGTCATAGAAAATATAGAGATGTAATTAGATAAAATGGGAAAGAACATTAAAACATGTCTCTTATTTTGCCCTGCTTATGGCAAATTTAGTCAGTAGTTTCTGGGAGGCAGGCAGTATTTCATAGAATGTTAGCTATGGGTGCTGTTTTGCACATGTATTCTTACTTTTCAGATGTAGCATACAAAATCAGGGGTAGAGCTTGATTGACTTGATTGGCTCTCAGGGAATAATATTTTAATTACTCTGACCAAGCCATCCTGAAGCCTATATCCTCCTTATGACAGTTCCCTTCAGAAGCTACACTGCTTCATTTCAGTAACTTTATTACCATTTGGCTGAGAGATTGCTATTTCGCCTTGGCCACAGATTTCATCAGTTGCCCGGTTCACCTTTGTCCACACTATACTTGTGAAATGACCTGCTCCTTTAGTGCTTGTCAATAGTAAATTGCTGCATCCTCAGTGTCCAGGCTGAAGCACAGTAAAGAACCCAAGTCTTTATTAAATTACTGGATTTTACACTTAATTTTTTTGGATTAAACTTGAATGTGAAAAGTCTTAATTACCATTTAATACCAAGTAATTAAAGCACTGGCCAGGGTCAACTGTATAAAGTGCATCAGTTTGAACTGCCACCTGATTAATAGGCTTGGTGGTATAAAAAGTTCAGCACAAAAGCATGCTCTGCCAGGGTCACTGCTTTAATAGCTGTGGAAAGTGCAGTTTTTGCTGTAATTCTGTTCTAACAATTGGATCAAAATAATAATTTGTGAGGTGTTCATGGTTGGTTTCTCCAGCGTGACGTCAGGTGAATTATTTCAGTTTGACGTCAGTTAAATTGGTTTTGTGTGATATATTGATGAGCAAACCAGTTTGATTCAGATTTTTTTCTTTATTTTATTTACATTCTTCAAAGTGAACCATCAGGTGTAATGTACTTTTCTTTAGCAGTCTCTTCCAGATACGAGTTGAATTTGGGGGAAGGATAGATGTAATGTGCGCCTGTATTTTCATCTGTTTACATGCATACCAGTTATTGTAGTTCAGGTACTATGTGTGTCTGTGATTGTATGTTTGAGAGTGTATGCATACAGAATTATGTTGAATAGTTGGCTTAATAGCTATGGGTTTATGTCCCTGTGTCTATAAATATATGTGTGTGTGTGTGTGTATATATGTATATATCTGTATTGTATTCTGTTATGAAAACTTTCCCTGCACCATTCTTAGCCCCAGAGACTCTGGTCTGCAGAACCACTTGGCAATTGTGCTGTGTTCACATTTAATATAGCAGGATTTTGTTTTGTTTTTTAAACTCTTAACAGTTTATTGATAGAACCTGGGCAAACTGCGGCACCTTCAGATAACTCAATTAGCTTTCGCCAGGCTTGGTGTGTGTGCAGCAGGCAGCCCAAGCATTAGCAATTGCAGGATGGGAGCCATAATGATTTTCACCTACTGACAGCTCCATAAGCATTAATTTTGACAGCACCCTACAAGGCAGGTAAGTGTGGTTATCCCCACTTTATTACTACTGCCTCAAGAGGAAGGATTAAAGTCTCGATCCCACTGATAAGTGTGCATGTGCTTAGCTGTAAACATGTAGGCAGACTGATGCATTTGAGTAGAAGAGCCTTTTCCAGCAAAGTTAAGGACATGCACTTTGAGCAAATTTTCTAAGTGAGCAGAAGATTCACATGCCAGAGCTAGGTTTTGGGTCTGAGTCTGGCTTTGTTCTTTGTATTTCAGCACCACTTTCAAATAAACTTACAAATACTGGTTTTATTATTTACTACAATGATTATATATAATAGGGTGTCAGCTTTCATATTTCCAGTGATGATTGCTGACAGTTGTGTGAGTTACATGCTGTGAATTCACTTCGGTTTTGATGTCTTTACTTTTTTCATGTTATTGTTTTTGAATGCAAATTTTGTTTTCTCCTATGCTCTCTATAGTTAGAGCACACAAAGCTTTTAGGTGAGATTTAGGCCTCTCTATGCACAATGACCTACTTCTCTCTAAAAGCACCTGTGAAGAAGATGAAGTTGAAGGCAACAGAGATGAAGTTGAGAGAAACAGTTCTCTTGACTTTTGTTGCAACCTTATTTGAAAACCATGACTGCAACAGCTTGCCTAGCTATGAAAGGGGACAATGTGCTTTTCTTCCAGTGTGGCTGAAACGATGAATCCCTCACCCCTCTAGGCAACCAAAAATTCCTGGAGGGGCATTTCTTGGCGCAGCAGCCCTTGGACTCCCTTGCTGCCTCCTGCTCTAGTAATCTCTTAGGCACTGGCTGCTGGCTCTGGGGACTTCATGAAGGTTTATGGGGAAACTGGGATTTTCTTCATCCTATTCTTTGGTCTGAGCTGCAGGAGTTGGTTCGTGTCCAACTCTACAAAGGGAAAGTTGCATGGGTAGCGCAGGACCATATTGCAATTGGTGCCATGTCGGCCTGGCACAGTTGCTGCTAAGCTTGTGTTCCTTTTTCTCCGGATGCTTGCAAAGCTTTCCTTTGACAGTTACAGAGTGCACACTTTAAATAATAAATGGGAAATCCAACTTCCATTCTGTGTTTTTTTGGCATTTTCTCATGATCTGCTTCTGTTAAGCATGAATATCTCCTGCTAGATGGGAATGAACGTGCTGATATATGTTCACAGGCTCTGAGATAGTGTTCAAAGCAGTAACAGGTTGTTTTATCAACCATATGCCTTTCAGTTTTACTCTTAAGACCAGCACAGCAATAAATTGAGACTTCAATTGTCAGTGTATTTCAGGTTGTGATAAATAGACACAGCAAGTGTAGCTATTTTTTAATATTCTTGCTATGATGAAAGAAGTTTAACTGAATGATTCCAGAGAGATGAACAATTTCAGCATACTGAGCAAGGAAAAGAGACTCTTATGTGCTAAAGTAAGTGATTCATTGATTAAACTATTGGAATTATGCCTCAGCCTGTGCTGTAGTTGGAACTTCCTATAAAATTGTGTTCTTTTCATAATAGAGCTGATAGACACAAAGCAATATAAAAATGTCAGTCATTCAAATTTAGGCGTTCATAAACACATTTCCAAAAGTGACAAAATAAAGGCTGAAAAAAACTGCCAGAGAAGCACTGTAATCTAGTAGACTATAATTCTTGTGGTAGTTGGATGGAATTACTGAAGCTCCAAGGGTTACCTTGTAAAAGGGTTACATTTGGAAAAGATAGTGAGGCCAAAAAATTAAGGGGTTATTAGTGTATTTGAAATTGGGCTTGGTCAGTAGCAAATTGATGGCAGTAATACCAACCTTTTAAAAAGCCAGATCTAGGCTTCTGAAGTATTTTCATATCCTCTAGTAATTCTGGAAATCTGTCCACAGGATTCCAGATCATCACAGCTAAAAAAAAAAATGGACTGCACAAATTGGTGTGAAGACAAAAAAACTCATTGTTTTCTGACTCCCTTGTTCCAAGACCTAATCTGACAAGTCCAAAACAGCCCTTCTGTGAATACGTGATAGACCTCTGAAAACTTTGAGCTCAAGTACTGTGTCTTTAAATATGCTAGTTTGTTATTTTCAGAGGTTAAAAATCCTAGCCACTAATCTAAAATTCCTCACTAACCCATAGAGAACATTTTTAACAGGAACATGAAAATGTTCTGTAAAGCCTCTCCCCCTCCATACAAACAGAACTAAATAAACAGCAGCAGGGTGGGCTTTGTTTTGGGGTTTATTTTGTGTTCTGGAACACTCTCCTGTGCACCGAATAATGCATGACATTTTAGCCTTTTTGAGCAGGCAAAGGTTAGTAACTGGAAGAAAAAAAAAAAAGATAATTATTATAAAGATTGATGCTGAATCTAAATAAATTTTTGAATGCTTTTTAACAATTACAGCCTGACACATTTTTCAATGTACAAACCTACAACTGTAGATGTATTTCCATTGAATAAAGTGAGTACATGTCATTTCTGATACTTAATTGTTTTTCTAAAAAAAAAAAAAAGAAGAATTTGAGGAACAAAACATGTAATTGTTTGATTCTATTAAGAAATGTCACTATTTATCTAAGTAAAATTATTAAGCCATAAACTATATCTTTTCTTTCACCTTGGTATGTGTCTAGGGTAAAGGTTCATACAAATCCTTTTCATGTACATAATCATGGGCTACAGTGAATTACAATCTATTTTTTTAAAAAGAATCCATTAAGAAATCATACCAGATGAACAACCACTAAAGTAGAAAACCTGGTGCATTAAATGTTACTGGCTTCGCTTAGTGTTTAAGAACACTTAGAATAGCATTAAGAGTAACTTACGGAAGTATCCAAAGAAATTAAAATTAGAGGAAAAAAGAGCATACAACTAAACCAAACCTGTGTCCTTCTCAATAGGAGAGAACACTGAAGCGTTTGCATGATCTTATGACAAAATGAAGGATGTTAAAACAATGGCTTACTAACCAGGAAGTGACTACAGAATACTGCAAACCGTTTGTTAATGTGGAAAAATTGCTTGTCTTCCATTAAAAACCTGAAAAATAAACGGAAGAAACATCATTTGCAGTCCTTAGAAGGAGATAAACTGTATCTAAATAAGTTATCTTGGTTCTTGCATGGCATTGCGGCTGCCATAAACCAGCCCTGGTAACTGGTTTTCTAAAGTATTGAACAGTTGAGGCATGACAGCCATTTCAGGTACCAAAACAGTGAATGCACTGACCAGGAATAGAGTACTTGGAGGACCTAAACTAGGCAAGAGCATATAGCTGAAATAAAATACTTTTGCAAGCATAACGATCATAACGAGGAACATGCAAGCTTAGATTGAAGACCTTCCTGTCTGGCTCTTGGCAGAGATCAGTAGTGGATGGTAGAGAAGAATATGCAAGCTCACAAGTGTAGAGCAACCCAGGAGCTGCAGGCACTGCAACAGAAGAAGTATGCGCCCACTGCCATAAGGCACTGCAGGACTGCACTGCAACGCTCAGCAGAGTATTGTTTCCAAAGGGATGAGACTCCCTTTGCACTATGTAAAGCTAATGAATGAGAAATAAAGTTTTAACTGATTGCCATCAAGTCTGACCATTGAAGCAGACATTTAGGGAGGTCTTTTCTTAAATACAGCAGACAATTGTTAGTTATTAGCTGGAAATATGCTAATGAATCTAATAAGAATAAAATAAGAAAGGATTTCATAGAAATTGCTCGAACTATCACACTTAATAGGCAGTGATAATCCTTCTGTAGTTTTTTTAATCACTTTATCAACTTCTGAAGAAGTAATATTTTTCCTCAGTCAAATTTCATAGATTTGAAATGCCTTAAAATTGTAATTTCTAGTAAATTTAAGTCTAGTTTTTCATAGGGATATGTAAGCTGCTCTGAATGCTGAATTAGAAAGTTTTAAAAAAGAAATAATTATGAAAGTAGAACCTTCCAAGACACAATCTTTGCAGACTCAGTCAGTGCCAAGAATCTTGCTTGTTGTACCTCCAAAAAAGTTGTGCCAGAGGGAAATACGGTATTTAAGACAGAGATAAGGAAATAGTAGACTTTATTATCTGAAAAACACAAAACCTGGGTTTTTTTTGTTTTTTTTACAGGCTCACAAAGTATAAATTGGTGTAGTAGAAGGGAAGGAAAGCTTCTGTATCTTAGTAATATTTAATGACAGTTAAGAAGGGCTGAGAAATGCAGGCAAAGGTTTAGCAGTGTGGGTCTGCTCATGGGGCACTTGACAAGAAACCAGATTCTGGGGTTGTGCTTCTGGATCTGTGAAAGTGTGGCTGTGGGACACTGTGGTTGTTTGCAGCTTCTGCATCATTCCTGCTCTGTTATTAGAGTTCTCTGTTCTTTTTTCCTGTGTGATGGTAGTTGTGATCACCTTCTGGAGGCAGAGCAGCAGCAAATGCAAGTTTATTATGACGGTAAGAGTTGTACCTCTGCTACATTGACAGTAGTTGAAGAGAGAATTGGGAAAAAAATGTACAACTAGAGGAAACTACTATGAGTTTTACTTGCTTTTGTGTCATTAGGTTGTTTTTGCATCAGGTTTAGGGTAACGCATCAGTAGCAATCTTTGTGTTGCT
The DNA here is from genome assembly GCA_013396675.1 of Eubucco bourcierii. Classification (NCBI taxonomy): domain Eukaryota; kingdom Metazoa; phylum Chordata; class Aves; order Piciformes; family Ramphastidae; genus Eubucco; species Eubucco bourcierii. The sequence continues at coordinate 810,590 of VWZE01007091.1, read as the reverse complement.
TATACACTAAAACCCTTGTTCAGGAAACCATATTTGAATATGTTTTAAATTAAGTACGTAAATAAGCTTTAACTTTTTTAAATGAAAAGCTCCTCTAGCTGCAGTCCAGCAATTTTTTTAAATTTTTTTTTTATTTTTTTTTTTCACTTAGTAGGCAAGGTCGTGTACTTACGAAAAAGCAAAGAAGAATTTTTTAGCACTACAAACCTTCATATAGGTAAATACATCATTATCTGAAATCTCTCTTCTTAAAATGAAAGTATTTGTGTCACATGTGAAGTCTAGTGTTTTGAAAGCAACCAGCATATAAAATGATAAAGTTATATGTAAAAACTATGAAAGAGATAGCATGTAAATGCATTATGGAACTGTCAAAGAATATTCCTTAATATCATGTTCCTGTGCACTACATTTCCAGGTACAGTGCAATCGTTTAATTCTGAGAACTGGCTTTAAAACTGACATCAAATTTAGGAACCCTTTTGCACAATCTTCACATTCTACCCTTATTACAAATTGGTAATTAAAATATTTAACATAACTTAATTAGAAAAAATCTGGGGTTTTAACAATTACCAAACCACTAAAGCATATTAAACTATTATCTTGAGAAACAGGGTAAGACATTCTTGCCTAAATTCCACAAATAAAAAACCCAACCAAATAAAAACTTTGAGCATATTTTCACAAAGACCATCAACCTTTGTGAAGGATAATTGCATTGGTGTGGGGCAAAGGAGATTACAAAGTTAAGGTGTAATAGACGTTACTCCTATTTTGAGAAGACAATAGAAAAAAATATGGGATCTTTATTGCTGTTTTAATATACAGAGGGATTTTGTTACTTTTGCATGGTTGCATTTTATTTTTTTCCCCAAACTCTTAAGGCTTGTGTTTAGTGGTACAAATCTGGACAGAGTGGGTAAGAAACTGTATTCAATGAGATCTTCCAATGTGTTAATAGTACATATTTGAAATTTTGGATATTTGTGTTTTACTTCTGCAGCTTCTATCACCTCCACCCTCACTAACTTTCTTTCCTTGTGTCTTATGTCTGGTAGATAAAGAATGTCCATCTAAATGCTGTCAGCACTTTACCAATTAGTACTTTAAAGTAAGGACTATGAACTGTTGGGTGGGATGTGTTCATTACTAACTGACACCTTTTGAGATATTAGAATGAAATACTTGGTTAGTTAGAACTTTGGTGAGTTGGTTGGTTAGGCCAGATTCAGCCCATTGTTGACATGGGCTAGATTGTCTACACAAAGTATACTGCGTAGTAGAAGTAGTTGGGTGTTCCATCATTTCTTCCTTTTTTTTTTATATGTCAGTAAATAAAGAACCAAATGATTTTTTTCAGTTTTGAACCACCTTAATTTAACTGTTGCTTTATTGTTATTATTCTGTTTATTATATGTTTATTATTCTGTTAATTCCAGAATTAAAACAACAATGCTGCAAGCATCTTACAGTCTTGAACTTCTTTCCTAGTATTGCTGTGACACTTGTGTTCTGTACTTTGCCATTGTTTCATGACATCTAAATACCATGTTGTACAGCAAGGTCAAGCATCAGTACAGTTGGTATAGAATTGGTATTTTATAACAAAGTAACAAACATTAATTACATTTTGCTATATTCATTTGTCAGTTTTAATTGTTTCAAAAGAAAGTTTTGTTCTTTTATTTTAAGCTTTAAATGGTTTTTGTTTTCTTGTCTTTCTTGTGCTTTTTTTGCAAACAGAAATGGATACTTGATTCTTAGATTAAATATCTGTCCTGGTAATAAAGTAAACCTATATGCAGAAGGAGAATTTCATTGATAGGGAACAAGTGTGTAAACAGTAACTATGCAAGTAGGGAATAACTCTGTGGGACATTTAGCTATTGCCTTATCTTCATTGCCTAAGTATATTTTAAAAGATAACATTTTTAGAAAGACGTTTGTTTTTTTTTTCACTTTTCTATGTCCTCTGTGATTAATTTACAACATTAAGAAATTATATTGAAAGGAGTCATTCTGTACAAAATCCAGGCAGGAATTCTTGGTTTTGCTTGGAGCTATTTTTAAGGTTTTGTTTGACCGAACTTCACCTGATGCTCTATCCAAACCAACTAGCTTCACTTAGTTTTAATCCCAAATTACGTTGTCCTACCCCAGCAGAAGAGTCCTCTAATTCAACAAATAAATGGCAAGTTTGTGTGACTGGGTAGTTGAGGTGAACTGATGAGGGTTTGGGAGTCACCGCAATCAGAGTGGCAGGTGAGGCAGTTCCCAATGAATGGATTTGGAGGACTAAAAGTCAGGGTTTAGAAACAGAGGTACTGCCATAATGGATCACGGCCAAAGTCTATCATGAAAATATCTCAAGATTGTCAGTAGCTATCAGAAAACACATTGGAGAAAGGTTTATGAAAATCATAGCAACAATCAAAACCAATCGGAGTGAGATTGAGTCTAGATCTGTTTAACAAAATTTGTGGTTCCTAAAATTTTCTTATGGTAATCGTAATCCAAGGCAATTTATTTTGCTATAATTGATTTGCACACACATCGGACTGGTATAGGCTTTGTTTCATTTTCTTTCTCCTGTAGCTGTAGATTAATGCAGTTAGACAATTCATTCGCTGCAAACTATGACTTACAAGCCAGTAGACACTGAGACTAAGGACTATTACTGTAATCAAACAACTTAGCTGAGTTTGGGACATTTGTTTTAGGTTAGATATTGTGGCAGGTTTAACCTTAGGGAAAACTGAGCCTGTGTGTGCTAAAGTTTGCTCTCAATACGGACACTCCTACAAGGACTGAACAGCTGCAAAGGACTCACATGCTGCGAATATATGTGATTCATTTCAATTGGTCTTTTAAGTTTTTAAAATTATGTTTCTCTTCTTGCTGCACTGTTTTTGCCAGTGTAAAGATCACAGGTCTGATTTGATTATATTTTGGTATATAGGTTTTATTTGATTATATTTTGGTAATCTCTTAAATGAGACTGGGTCACCTTGCACCATGCAATATTTCAATTTACTGCTAAAACTTAATGCCACCTTTTTATCTTTCACTGAGTGGATGTCAGAGGACATAACATTAATATAAGATGGACATCTCTAGTATTTCACAAATGGCCTTTAAAAAAAAGCCTTCAAAACCCCAAACCTAGGAATTAAAAATTGACACTAGGCTACTGAATTTAGTTACCTTTCTCTAATGTTGAATGGCTTTCCATTTATGTATCTTATCTATTACTTTACCTACCCTTTGTCAGATAAGGTTATTAAAAGCACAGGTGGCTTTCTCAGGTTAAGTATGTTGGTTTTTTTTCCTGGGGTGGGGTAATGTAGAGATTTCATTGAAAAAGATCTGAAGATAATACCCTGAAATAAGACTGGAAACTATATCAGTGGATTGGAGTTCACTATTAAAGACTGTGGAACCTGGGATGTTGTGCTTCTTTGTAACTTTCTTGTTTTTGTTTACCTCACTTTCTGTGCCTTAAAAATGAGTATTTTTCCCCCTCTGGCTCTATAGGGTTACCAGTTAGCTTTACATAATGTTCTAAAAGGGTGTTTACAGTTGGTAAATTTTGGGACCTTTTCCTCTACTTTTATTTTTATATAAATATATATATATGTATATGTATGTATATAAAATTTTTCAATTGTTCTGCTACAGTATCATGTGGCAGTATATACAGATATTTATAGCTATGTGTACATTTATATTTTTCCATTATATGTCTACAAATTTTATTTATTGCCTTTTGTAGCAATATCCTTCCATGCTAATTTTTATATACGGTAGGACATACAAAATGCTTAATGCTTAAACATGTAAGGATTTTTTTTTTTACTTTTTTACTAAACATGTAAGGATTTTTTCTTTGGTACTTAAGGATAGGAGAACTCTAATTAAACTTCTGAGCATTAGAAATTTCTATGTCTAGTCATTCATTGGATTAATTGTACCATTAGATTAAAGCATAGGAGAGAGAAGGATGACTGTGGCAGTATGCAGGACCTATCTGTGAGCTGAAATAATAATGAAATGATCTAGATGATATAGTATGAGGATATATTCATGGTTTAACTCTGAATATTCATGTCCAATACTGGATTAAGTTACTAGTGAAACCTGGTATCTAATTTATATGTAGTAGTTTCAGAAAACAGATGTGGAATAAACCTTCAAGATCATCAGTCAATTCATTTGTTATTGCAGATACCCTGTCATATAACCCTTCCCTAAAATCATTGAGATACATAAATTTACAGGTCTTCATGCTTACTAGTGGTTATTTCCACAACAATTGTATTTTATTTGGCAAAAATCAGTATTAAAAAAAATCATTTGTATTAGCAGAGTAGAATTTTAGAAATTACTTGCTATATATATTGGCCAGATAAATGGTTTAGTAGAGTTAATTCATTCCTAGTTTCCAAAACAAGCGTGCGAAGAACTGTTAATGTTCTTTTTGAAATAGTTCTCCTGTCTTTTAAGTAGAGAACAAATGCAGATCTGCCGTCAGTATAAGTAGTGATAACAGACTGCTTGTTTTCTTTCTGAAATGTTGGCTAAAATAGGTGACTTTCCAAGCAGATTTAATGACCTTTACCACAGTTAAAAGACCCTGTTAAATTTCTTCACCCTTCTAGACTCAGTAACTTTGTTTTGTTTGTTTTGATTATTGTTGTGGGTTGTCTTTAATTCACATATGCAAATGTAAAAAAATCTATCACTATATGATGATATGTAGACTCGTGCCAATACCAAGAAGGCCTTGGGTTCATAAACCAGTGGCTTTATTATGTAATGCTACATAAATGCTGTATTTTCATCTCTGACAGATATAATTCTGAACTTGTATTTTTCATGTTACTTAACTGTTTCAGAACATCATGTCAGGGAGAATGCATCAAAATGGAAATTGCTTCTGCAGAGGCAGCAATAAATATTGGTTGGGTATATTGCATTGTTGGGCTCCATGTGTTTTAGAATGTTCTCAATTCTCTTACCCTAATCAGTGCTGTAAATACATGCTGCATTTCCTGGTCCCTCATTTGTTAGATTAATAATTTGGACCTTGCAGTTTCTACCATATATTTTGATTCTTTACAGTATATAGTCAGAGTTATTTAAGAGCATCCTCTAACAAAATCACTCTAAACCTTCCTGTACTTTTCAGCTGTTCAAAGAAAGGAAAACTATGCAATTTCTGTGCATTATTTTGGGGGTAACCAGTAGTTATTTGAAGAACAATTGAAAAAAAAATACTACCGTGCAAGTGATTTATTGTAATGCAAAAGTCTGTATCCCAGACACACAGAAATTTGATGTCTTTTCATTTAAACATTGGGAGAGGTTGTGTTTTGGTTCATTTTTAAAAAGTTACTTACTATATAACCTCCAGCAGAGATTAAAATAATTTGTAATGCATTATTGAAATACATCAATATTTGCAGTGATGTAGCATATCAAATGAATTAATTAAAAGAGCAAAGGGCAAATATGTCTGGTTCTGACAGTTTTGTGTAGGAAATTTTAGACAAAGTCGATGACATTACTTCTATTGAATATTCCCTTAAAGGATTTACCTTAAGTTGTTTCTCTCTTAAAATCTTTATAAACATGTACTTCATGTCTCTTTTTTTTAAAATCTACTCTCTGCTCCATGCCACTGAGTTAGAACAGAGTCAATCAAAGTTCCCATCTTGTCTTTCAAGTGAGCACATACCCTGTGGTATGTGGTGACCACACACCTTACTTAGTTTTAGAGTCCTTTATTCTGTCAGTGCTACCACTATGTTTCCTGTGGACCCTGAGTACACTTAGGAGTAACTTTCCTACACCAGACATAGTATGTACCCATTTTCCATTCTATACTTTCCTTCATGGAGCAACGTGGATTTTAATTAACATCCTAACAAAATTATAATTATCCTCAAAGGTCTCTCTCCCTTTGTATCTTGCAAGGAACTTCGTCTTTGGCAAGTTCCTCTCATACTAGGCATTGTCAAGAGCAGACAAATTTGAAATCCCTTTTCATTTATCTTGAGGGAAAGACACTTTCTTTCATTTTCAATAAATATGCACAGAAGTCTGCTAGCTGGGGGGAAGAAGCTTCAAGCCTGCTACAAACATCAAAGCTGACTTGACAGAGATTCTTGGAAGAAGTTTCCACCATACTTGGAGTGTTGTGACACTATTTCATTCAGCTGCTTTTCCGCATTGTATAACATTTATAACCCCCTTGCAGGTTTCTTGGCAGATAAAGGGAAAGGGAGGCCTTCAGTAGAAAGTTGGATGATGATTGTGAATGAATGAGGATGAAGATGAACTGTTAGCCTTAAAGCTTGTATGAAGTAGTCAGAGTATGAAGAGTTGTGAAATAGGTCAGTACTTTGTCTTCTTTCTACGTCAGTTGCTCTGCAGAACTGCATTTACAAATGTTTAGCTATATTCACACATCACATGATACTTCTCTGTCTCCTCCTTGACTATACACTATCTGAGAATATTTTCTGTTGTTTTATCCCTTCTGTTATGTAGCTTTTGAAATTTCTTGCTCTAATAAGCATCTGATAGATCTCACCAGGAGTCTTGGCTTCATCTTTAGTCTTCATTGTAATAATTCTGCTTACAGTACATACTGTTCACAGGGTAGATCTCACATATTGTTGTTCAGCTGCCAGGCTCTTGAGCAATAAACCCTTCATTTAATTTTTGAATTAGTGTAACTCCTGATTTTAGGAGTGTGCTTCCCCTGATAGAAGACAGTCCGGTGCCACATCCTTGCCCATGGTTGAAGAGTGCACAGTACTCTAGGAAATCAGTTTGTCACTGATCACTCAATTTCTTAGGATGCTTGTGACAAACATGCTTTATCTGATAATATCTTCTTGAAGTGGAAGAGCTTCATAGTGTTCCATCTGGTTCTTCTGTATGGGATTTAGGAACTTGCCCAATTATTCCACAGTGCCATTTCTTTCCAAGGTTCTGTAATATTGCTTCTAAAAAAAGCAAGTCAGCATTCCATTCAACTTCAAATTATACACAACCAGCCTAATATTGCATTATTTTACTTAATCCAGTTAGACTCTGAGATGTTTTGGACTGTTACTTAGACTTCAGAAGTCGAATCCAGTATTAATCAAAGTCAGAAAGACTATTTTCTCTGACTGGATTTAATGTTCAGTTGTCTAAATAATGTGTTATTGTGACTTGCCCAAGATTCCTTTAGTCAAAAAGATACATTTGATCCCTCATACTTTCTTCCTTTCTGAAACTGAAATAGGGTGTCCTGTTCCTCCTGCGTTATAATACCCAGCACTTCTGGAACGATCATTTGCATCCTTTAAGGCTTGCAAGTAATGTTTTCCACAGCAAATACACAGATAACACTGTATGCAGTGGCAGTGGGAAGGAATCCCAAATGTTATTGATACCATGTATACATTATCTATTCATTTCTTTCTATATATAATCTCTGGTAGAACTTTAAAAATTGGCACCACTTGCCTGCATTGATTAAAGGCAGTAGTGATACTGCTGTGTTGCAATGTAGGTTGCAATGTAGCTAGGCATCTTTTCCTGTATCTACGTTATTATTGTCCATTAAATCCATTATATTTGAGGATAAAACTTTAGGTCATTCTTTTACTGAGAACAATTTATAATAACTTTTGCTTAATAAGTTGTTCTTTATCAGATATTACTGTCAGATGTGCTGTAACTGGTACAACTAGTACATATGCGCTACCACCAGCTTGGATGTCGTTTTGTTAGGAGCTGCTGTCTCAGCAAAATGAGAATATTAATCTAAAAGAAGTGTATTTTTTATCCAAACAACATAAACAAATCTATCCTACTTCGAACTGCAGTGTCAATATTTTGTATGGCCTGCGTTGACTTATTCATTGTGGGTTTTGGCATATGAGACAACCCTGAAGATTCCATTTATGGCCTTTCATTTTGGGCCAATTCAGAGCATTTCTGGCCCTTATCTTAGGTATGTTTTCAGACCCTGAATAATTGTAATATATGCTTAAAAGTACATTCCAAAATACCTTAGAAATTCCTGTGTATTCACAGTCTGATGCTGCACTGAAAATTCGTTCCTTGCTGATACAGGGATTGGGTACTCCAGTAAGTTTGCTAAAACTTTTGTCCAGAATGAAACAATATTTGTTTGCTGTTTTAGAGAGTGTCTACAAATTGTTGAAGTTTTTCAGGCTTTGACCTCAGCTTGCAGATCTTCCAATGATTGCTGAAAAAAATAACAAACCACCTTATATCTACCTGAGATGAAAAGGAAGCTTGCTGAGCACTTTTAGCAAAGCACAGATCTTAAGCCCCATTTTAGTCAGTGCTGGGTTCCTTTCAATAGCAAAGTGTCTCAAAGACTTATTTAATGGATACTTTTAAATTTTATCAGTGCTCAGGATACTTGTTTGGATGGTAATATTTCAGAAAATATAGAAAATATAAAGGGTTTCTGATGCAAATCCTAACAAAGAAATGAAAAATTGACTGACTTACTGATGATTTTCAGTAGAAGTATTTTACTGAGGTGTAAATCAGCAACTGGTTTAGACATAGAGTTCTTTGCATATATTCCTCATTCCAAAACATCATTATACCTCTGTTTGTCTGGTAGGGCTGGTCAGTGATAACCTTACAATGATAACAGTTTTTTTCATTTAACTCCTTACCTAGATTTGTTTCTTCTCTCTAGAACATTCAAGTTTGTTTAGCTTTAGCTTTTGAAAATTCTGGTCCTTATTCACAACTTTTTGGACATGTGCTCTTGCTGTTAACCCCACTCTAGTTCAAAATACTATCCAAGTAAAAGTCTTTGTATTTTTTTATGTCATCAAAGTTGTCTGATTGAAGAAAGTGCCATTTTTTCAAAGGTATTCACTGTTTTTTTTGAATAATTTGTCTTTGCTAGTGACACCACTGTCATTTATTTGTTCCTACAATACATGCTCTGTTGGATCTTACTGATTGTCTGCAAACTAATGCAATTGTTGCCTTTTTTTCCCCCGTACGTTAATCTATGTATTTCCCTCTGATGGTTTCCAAACCAGGTACAACTCTAGGAGATGCTTTTTGTTAAATTCCATCTTGAAATCTGTATGCTGTTCTAACTAATGCTTCTTGGAGTATTTCTTGTAATATTTTGAGTTTTTCCTAATGTTGAAAAGCTATTAGCTTCTCTAAGTGTCCATCCTTTCCGTCAGACAATTCATGCCTTCAATAATATCTACTAAACTACACAGTTGTCTCTTTCAATCCAAGATCAATTCTATATCTACTTCTCTCTGGTTTCATTTTGAACAGTTATCTTACTTGTTTTCCTTAATCATGTGCCTGTGGAAAACAGCATTCTTCAAATTCCAGAATAACTTCATATCCACCTTCATCTGACTTTATCAAAAGCTGACTACCTTTCTGTTTTCTCTGGCACCTTTGTCCTGCAGATACAAAATTTCACACTCTTGTTCACTATTTTGGGAAGTGACATTGGGTGAGCACCACATTCATTCTGGGTTTTTTTCACCTGTGGATGTTTTACTTGTCTTCCTCTCACTCCTGCATGACAAACTGTACAGCTGAGATTTCAATACCTGACATGTGCACGAGATCTCCAGTTCATTCTGAGTCTTTCTCTGAAATGATAACTCAGCAATGTGGCAGAGAGCCCATTTGGAGGGGCACATTCAAGCACAAAGGTAAATGCCATGGTATCACCATTTGTCTGCAGTCTCATCACCTCTTGTAAGCCTATTATTGTTGTCTCAGTAGTCCAGTGGCAATCTTTGCATGCGAGGGAAAGTTTGAATTAGTTTCTGTCTTTCCCCAATGGCAGACCACCACAGTAGCCACAAAAGTTACATGATTCTCTAGACCTTAAGTCAGAATTATCTGGCAATATGTGGCTGTGAAGGATAACTGAGTCTACATCAAAGCACGTTGGATATTATTTTGTGCAATCATGTTGTTACTGCACCAGTGCTTGTGTGGCTAGGTACAAGATCATTCTTCAGCTTACCTGGAAGCAAAGCATTAAAGTGGATCCTGAGTACCAAATTTGTTACTGATACTTCGTTCATCAAAATCACTTTTGGGGGATTTGGAAAAATCGTGCAAAATTTCGGATACGAATTAAAAATATTGGTTGCAATGCTAGAGAATCACACTTGTACCTATGTTTTTAATTGTTTCAGTTACAAATCCTAAAGTGTATGTGCTAGATTTAGTACAAAATACTTCAGAAATGGTTTTACCTGGTTTTTGTCAAAAGATATCCCCTCTGCCCTAATCACAGTTATTCTGATAGTTATTTTACTTACCAGTCTGAAGTGAATTGGGAGGCTTTGCATGCCAGAGTTCTCTTCGCCCAGGGTCTGAAGTTTGAAATCCGACAACCTTCTCTAATAAACAGCAGGAAAAAGGGTTGTATATCAGGGTTGCCCATGTAAGTCACTCCTCCAAATCAACTTCAATGCAAACAGGTTGAGATATGTTTTGTTTTTTTGTTTAGGCTCCTATTTGTAGCTTGAGAATTACTTTGTTGGGTTAGTTTTTTGGTTTGGTTTGGCTTTGCAAATACTTTAGTGAATATGAAAACAAGTATGGAGGTTTCTCAGAGGAGATACTAACTCTTTAGAAAGTATATGGTACAGTGGAGGGGCATATTATTTATGGAGGGACAGCAGCTTTATCTCACCATACAGTAGTTGTAGCAGTTAATTCCTGTAATCTCTGAAAATTGAAAGAGAGGAGATTGAAGAATGTAACTGTAGACAGCTCTTTAATATAGTACTAAGATATCCTACAAATTTTGAATATTTTTCTTTTCAAAGAACATTTTATTTCTCAGGTTTAAATAGAAAAGCAGAAAGAAGCCCTAAAATATAACACAGATGTGACAATTAGCATTTACACATCCCAGTACAAAGACAACCAATTCTGAAATGAGCCCCACTGAGATGGACTCCTCAAAGAAATCTACTTTTTAAAAAGAAATAGAAATCATAATTGAGTATATACCAGGACAGTTAGCAAAATGAAATTATTTCCATATCTTTGGGACAAAGGGGATCATGGTAAAGGGCTAAACATTCGATTTCATTAGATAAATTACAGTTAAGTCTCTGTAATGTGTATAATTTACAAAAATTTGTATTTATATATTTGTGAAGTTTATGCAAACAGAGTATCTTTTAAATGGTAGTGAAATAACTCTGTAGCTGTTATTTCCACTAACTAAAATACTACCAATGGAAGAGGCTGAGGCAAACTTAAACATAACTGCCCTCCCCTCTCAAATCTTAAATCTAACAGACCCTTCCCTTGGTGTGTTGTTGGGTTTTTTTTTGTTGGTTTTTTTTTTTTTTAGGCAATCTTGCAGTGGTCTTCTCTAGGAATTCTGGAGGTGATCTCTCTTTCTAATACAAATATTTAAGAAAAAAAATTACTTAGCTGATGTTTAAAGAAAAAAAAATTCTCATATGGACTGTAGAAAAGAAGTATTTAATATTAAGTGCTGGTGCTGTAAAAAGTTCAAACGTTCTTTGTCCATGCTAGAATTAAAGCACATTAGTTAAAAGGTTTACAGAACTTGACTTGATATTGCTTGCCTTTTTCTTTTTTTTTTTTTTTTTTTTAAACCCTTGCAAAACCCCAGTTACCTCTTGTGGATCAAACTGGAACCATCTAGGATGGTCCTGTCCTCAACCGTTAGTTGTTTCTCTCAATTGGAAGTTGGAGAAAAGTACTATAGCTGAAATAAAGGAAATTTTAACCTGAGGTCTTTCAATTTTTATTGAAGCAGATCAAAATTGCTCCTGTCTCAGGTGGGAAAGTTTGTCTCCAATGGGTGGGCAGATACTAGGAGATGAGTGTGATAAATATTTCAAACAGTTGGGACTGCAGCTCTGCTCATGTCACTAGCAATGGATGAACTCTCTTCGTAAGGCTGTATATTTTTTTTCCAAAATAAGAATGCAATAGGAGCTCATAATTCATAGAAGTTATCATGGTGCTATTGATGCAAATTTATCATAAATCACAGATTTGAGCTATGCTATTAGTGGTTCACTTCACTGTTAACACACGCAATACATGTAAATAACATATGTCTTCAGTGTTCTACTGAGCTTGGTTGTTGCATCTTGTCTAGCATGTAAGAATAAATTTTATTTCAGTGGTTACTTTCCACTGTAATTTTTTGTCCATTATCGGTCACTGGAGCAAAAAAAATGAACATCAATAGTTTCCATGCACGTATCGATATGCCTACATATGTGTATCTGTAGCTACGTGCATATTTGCATACATGTATGCACATACATACATGTATGGATGCATGTGTACACTCCTGTGCATTTGTATGTCAAAGCATCAAAAGTACAATTAAAAATCCATAGAGTGGGGTATGCAGTAAACCTGTACATTACACCGTATCGCTGATGTTAAAAAAGCTTTGCTAGTATTAAAACCAAAATCAACTATCAGCATTCAGTATCACTAGTCTTCCCCCTTCCCCATGAATTTAGTGCTTAATATGATTCTTTTGGCTTTAAAATTGAGGAATTTTATTAGTTGCTAAAGCTATTCAGTAAGAAGGTATTTCAAAAAGAAGAGTAAATTGTAAAATTCAGCTGGGACACTTACTGAACTGTTGGTATTGTTTTGTCAAAAACTGATTTAAAATGAACTAGAAAATTACCAAACCATCAAAGTGTGGGATGTGGGAAAGTTAATATGTTAAAGAAATACTACCATGAGAAGAAGTGCCATTTTAAAAATGATATTTTAAGAAATTCACTTATATAGAGAATAGGGCAAAATCATAATCTTTTATGAGCCCAATAAAGACTGCCCAGCTACTGCCACTTGATACAATACCTTTGTTATTAAACTTGGAAAAAATCTACTATGGAGGTTGTTGGGGTTTTTTTGTTGGTTGGTTTGATTAGGTGTGGTTTTGTTTTGTTCCTTTGGTTGGTTGGTGGTTGGGGGTTTTTTTGTTTTTTTTTTAATATAGGTTTAGTTGGCTTTTTAACTTAAGAGAATGATGATACTGTGATAGGTGGACTGGCCAGGCTGGTGCATAATACCCTGAACCAGCATTTGCATGCAGACTGTACATATGAGCAGGGCTACTGACTCCTAGCCAGGGTATGTTGGTTTGATGTGTGGTTATTGCACTGGCTGTGCCGACAATCTGTGTAGCTTTGCAGCCACATAAACATATAGTAGCGCTTTTTGTGAAGACAAAAATACAGTTTTTGCTTCAGCAAAACTTGGGAATGTTATTTTTGTTTTAGAGACAGGCTGTGCAAGTAACTGAACAAGAAGTAAATCCTTCTTATTTTATTTGATGTGGTTTCTTGTGACTGGACCACTGTATGGGATGTTCATGTGGCATTTTGGAAGACAAAAAAATATGTCATTTTACTTTAGCTCACCTGTTAATGTTTGTTTAAATATTTAACTCAGGCACTTAGAATACAGACAAAAGATAAGAATAACTCGTATTTATACTTTTGTATTTGTGTAGCTGGTGCTTCCTCTGAAAACTAGCTGGTGACAGTAAGACAAAGTATTTACATTTCCTAGTCTTCTTACCAATTGAATCCTTTCTACTTAAGTCTATTGTCGCATTTCCTTGTTCATGGTGTGTAAGTCACTGCAAGGGTGTGAGCTGTTTAATTCCTGGTAACTTGCAGAACTGTAAAAGCTGCTTATGGCATGTTGAAAATATGGGTTTTCTTGCAATGTTCAAATGCAAGAAAACACTGCTCTTGCTTTATAGAAAAAGCTGCCCTTAAAGGGAACATCAAGTTGAAAAAACTTCTCCCTGAAATTGTAATCTAGAATGATTTCAAGCAGCACCTAGGATTATTGCACCTGAAGCATAACAGTGAGGCTTTTTTTTTTAAGTCAGTTGCTTTTGCTTATTTGACAATATTTTGGAGAAAATCCAAGTTTTTCAGTGTTGGTAACAAAATTCCCATTGATGTTGATAGACTCTTGAGTTTAACTCTACTAAACTGCTCTCTTGCGATCTGTGGCAGAAGTAGTGCTTCCTTTCCCATGTAGTGTCATGGTAGCTCTGTTTTGGTTTCTCATGAGGGAGCATGAGTGCAATCTCATGCAACACAGTGGAGCATTTGCTGGAAACCCCTGCACTGAATCCGAGCCAGTCTCAGGGAGGAACATGCAGAGCTTGAAGGAGTGGAAAAAACAGATGTTTGACAGTGTCCTCTACAAATCTAAAGTATTGGAAGAGCATCATTCTTAAGCTATTTTCAACTGAAATTGCTACATTTCAAAACATATTACTTATATTTTTAACTGAATTTTGCCTATCCCATCATCTTCAGCAAGCATTAAATAACTTGAAAAAATGTGCAGTCTCTACTTTGTTATAACATAGTGGCTGTTGTCAGAAATTAATTACAGTACTGCTTCTTAAAGTACAATCTGTCTACCCATCAAGAATGCTCTTGTTTCCTTATAAAGAGCCTCTTTGCTCTATAACACCTTTTTAAAACATACTCCCTACAAGTTATTCAAGAATCAGTGAAGAATTCAGAGTTGTTTTCTTCCTTGGAAGCCTGAGTCTACTTTCCATTTGTCTCTGCACCCTGCCTTCTATTACCCACCACTTGTAGAGGTGGGTCTGAAACCAGTTGTCTTCTTACCCTGTCCTCTCAACTGCTCCATTCCTCTGTACTAAAGTGCCTCCCAAAGGCAGTAGAAGGCTTCTCTGTGGAGTCCAGCTGTTTTGGCAGCCTGCTGCTTTACCCACTGAGACCCAGTTCTCTCCTTGGGCACAGACAAAGCAGGCTTAATGCCACTCATCAAAATACATTCACTGAGGTAAACAGGGGAAAAATGAGCCAATGAAATGCAATATGAATAACTTGTAAAACTGCAATTATGGTTAACACTTCAAGTGCTATTTACTCTAACATTTGACCAAGATAATGCTGCTAATTTCTTTTAGCTCAATCTGAAATTTAGAGTCCAATCACTCTAATTGGCAGAAAAGGGAACGCTGCCAAAACCACACACTGATTTTCCTCCCCTTTGATTCTGTTGACTGAAGTTGCACAGGATGCTGATTTGTAGATTTAGGCTTTGGCTTCCTTCTGCAAACATCTGTCTTGGATCTAAAAACTCAGAATTTAAGATGCTCCAAGTTAATGTTGTGAAGTAGATAGGATGAAGAAAATCCATTAGGTCACATTTTGCAGCTCTACAAAGTCCTGTGACTTTAGGGGATAGTAGCTTAAGTAATCTCTAAAAATTAAGATCGCTGATGAGTGAACCACTAGAAAATGGCCAACCACCAGCAGTAATGGCTAAAGGAAAAGACACCTGTGAGTTTTATATGGACCATTTAAGCATTATAGCCTATAGAAATAACTCGAAACCTTTGGACAATATAGTTCAACTCTGCTGCTGAACATCTGACAAAGATTATATACTGACAGGGGATTGGACTGGGCTAATCTAAAGTCCACTAGATTTCCAGATCTACCATTAAAGAGCAGTAAAATCCACTTGTTTACTCCATAGGATGATGTGATACATGGATGGCAGAGTGATGTGGGGGAATCTCTCACTCCCATTAAGATATTTATCACTGTAATAGAGGACAAACTGAAGGCCCTCATGTAACACAGCAGAGCCAACAGCCTTGATGTTCCTGTTGCCTACATCTTTTTCAAGAAAAAAGAAATTAGAAGCACTTTTGGAAGCAACACAAGTAAAGGGAATGGCTTTTCCCCCACATTTTGTCCCTCTTAAGAATATACCAATCTCTTTCCAAAGGATTTTATTATACTTTCCTTTACTGAAAACTTTGCAGTCTTTAGTTTGCAGAATTCCTCTGTTTCCAATACTGCTTTCATAAAAAGTGGCATAGATTATGCATGGCCTGGTTTATCCCTTTACCAAGTATGAGTCTGTAAAGATACTTGCATTTGTCATACTTAATTTCTACATTTTCTTCTTAGTAGGCATTAAGTAGGCGTTAAAAAACAAATGAACTTTCAGAAAGAAAAAAAACCTTCCTGATGTTAGAAAGGTTGAGAAAACATTTGGAGAATGTCTTGGGAAGAGGGAGGAAACCAACAAGAAGTCAAACACAGTCCCTAACCGGCACACTCTCTTAGAACACATTTTCACAGTATCGCATGAACAATCACCTGACTCAAAATGTATTCTAGTGCTGACTACTTAATTATGTGTGTAATTTTGTGTAAGCAGAAGAATTAAAAGATTCAGGAAAATATTTCAACCTCTGCAAAAGTAGCGTGAAGTTTGAACCAGGCAGTTGCTTAATGCCAATTTTATACAGCTAAATCTGATGCAGTGGTGCTGGTTAGTGACATTAGGAACGCTGGCTGAGACCGTAGGCTGCTGTCTGCAGGCAAGTGGACGGAAGTAATGGTATGAGAGTTTGTATCTTCTATCTATTTAAAGCCTGGCTGCATTTTCCAAATGCATATAAGGAAAAAGAAAGAATCTTTGGTATGGGTTTGGTGAGTGTGAAGATGAAATCCTCTTAAAATGGATTAATTTAGAGTTAGCCAGCTGCCTGTTGACATTATTTGCTTCATGCTCTCAGAAATAATACCATATTGGTCAGCTAAAGCAATTAAAAGTTTGGTAAGTCTTGCACATTTCTTAACACATTGGCCAGTTTTGATCTGATCTCTGTTCAGTAATGTTGAATTGCAGTAAGTCCTTATTTGTGTATGCATATGTGGTTTTTATTAAATATCAAAGTTTCAGTATAATTTTGCCTTTTAGGTTTATAACAAATCTGATGGTGTGTGCTATTTTATCACAATGGGCATGTGAGATAATTTAACTTGGTCTTTTTTTTATCTCAATTTGTGTTGTCTTGCTTAGGCAATAGTTGGAGCAGAAATTTATCAAAGGACAGACATCATTGAAGTAACTTTCCAGTATTCTCCACTCTTTTTTTTCCTTTTTTCTTTTTTGTTTGTTTGTTTGTTTGTTGGGGGATGGGGGGGTTAGGGTCTCTTAGGATTTTTTTGTCTTCTGTCTGCACATTTTAGGACTTGCATGACAATACTTCGTAAGACCAGAGATCTGTATTTTTGGGAAATCAAAGGAGGATGCTACAGGATGCTTCTCCTTTCTTTGGGCTCCTTTTTCTGTGTCAGTCTTCAACCTTCTTTGCCTCTTTTGGGTGTTGTTGTCACCCTATACAGAACCCGCTACCAGCACTATCACATACCACATAGCAGAAAGGACTCATTTTATCCCTACTTAGCACTGTGGATTCACACCCTACATGATTTTTAGTTGAAATCTGGCCTTGGAGAGCTGGCCTTCTCAGCTGGGGTGGCAGGGAAGGCTAACAGTTTCCTTGGCTCAAAGGCATCAAATTGGATAAACAGAAAACGGGGGCCTGGAGAGTGGGAAAGCTCTTGATGGTGATTAGTTGTCATCCTGCTTGTCAGAACAAATGAAGAAGAGGAGCACAATATTTGCACTGTTTGAACAAGCCTCAGAGAGCAAATTAGATGGTAAATGTGATCATAATTTGCCTGCCTTTCTTGAAACTCCCATGGTGCTATTAGAGTTTTTCTTTTCTCAGGTTAAAAAAGCCTTAACAAATATGCACTTATGTGGAAAAGGAAGTGCTCTGGGGTTGTTTGCAAACAGGATGGGCAAAGACTTATGTAGTTTAAGGGATAGTGCTTTTATCTACATACTGCAGACTAGTGTAAGGTGTGTAATGCCATTGGAAAATAGAACATATTCTAATATTGCACATGATGTGGAAAAAAAATGCAGACAAGATCTATACAGAAAATATATAGATACTATCTATACATCTTTAAAGAGGTGTGAACATATAAAATAAGCTTGTGCCTGAGCTTTATATTGCAGTTGGCTGAGTACTGTTCATAAGCAAATTACGGTATTTTTTGGAAAGGTGTCTGAAATGTAAATTCTTCTGTCCTATTATTCTGTGATAATGTGCAGTGGCAGTCTGTGCCCCTTGCTGAACTGCCAGCACAACTAAGGTGACTACAACTGTTACTAATCAAGAAAATCAGCACTTCTGTGTAGAAATGTGGAGTAACCTGTAGCATTTAGATAATGAGTTTGGGGTTGGAGATGGAGAAACGCTACTTACAGTTTATTTTACACATGAAGGTATTTCACACATAGCAGAAATCGTTAGTATAAACAAGTATCAATTAAGAGAACAAGTATGAGCATTGTTGGAGAATAAGGTAAAAGCTGTGATATGAAGGGCTCTCTTGAGCAAAGATAGATGACTGACAGTGAAAAGGTTTAGAGTATTTTGATTGCCATGCAATGAAATCTGAACCTTTGGAAACTAATAAAAATTGACTGAGTTTAATTAGACACCTATAGGAAGCAAAATAGCTTTTTTTAAAAACCAAATGCTTGGACTGTCATATCTCTGATTTGTAGTTACTCATCTATAAGAACATCAGACTGCATCCAAAGTCAGAAATTTCCTCGATTAAAATAAATTAGAACTAACTAAAATAAATAGTAACTATAATTGTGAATTCATTATATCACTATGGCATAAAGGATAATAACAGGAGAAAGTAAAGAGGAACAAATTTATTTTTTTGTCTTATAAAACCATTCTAGTATACCAAGCAAGTCAGACTGGTTTTGTTGCTGTCTATGAAATTGCATTTGCCTATGCATCTCTTCTTTATCTTTTATCTATTGTTTTATCCACCGGTAAGATACCCATAGAAGGGCATAGCCAAAGTATCAACATTACCCAACAGGAAAAAGGGAAATGATGTCCTAAAGCAGAGAAGCGCAGGTCTTGCCTGCTGTCTCTAGCTGGCTGTAGTGTGTGGAGCTTTAGGAATTACAGTGGCTCTTGGCGTTTCCTTTAGAAATGCACCTTGTTCCCCATCATCTCCAGCAAAACTCTGTGATGGGCATAGATATTCTCTATCAATCTCTTGGGCCTACTTCAGACAAAGCGTGCGGTTTTTTGTTCCTCTGTATTTTGGATGAGCCCAGAACAGATCAGCAGAATAAATGAAAAATACTCTGCTTCAGTCAGTCACTGAACAGTGCAGGATACTGTATTGTGCAAATACAAGCCGTTAACTGTATACTTTGGTGGCTGAGGCAGCTTTTACCAGTATTTTAATATACTGAAGTTCCAGTGAATCAAATTATGTATATAGTAGAGCTGGCAAAATACTAGAGTATTCATATTAGTAATGCACAGTGGCAAGCAATTACATTTTTTTTTCTTTATTGACTAATTGAGGCTTTAAAATATTTATTTGGCAATTTTGTGTCTCCTTTTTGTTATTTTTAAAGATATGAGCATTTAGCAGGCTCATACACTAATGATTTTTAATCTGTAATAGGAAGCACATAGAATATGAACAGTGATGTGAAATAGATTAATTAAAATCAATGTTATTTCAATGAATACTAATTGAATTATTGATGGATCAGGGGTTTTCCCCATTTTGTGATTATTCAGCTTGTTGGCTGCTGTATGCATTTCTGTTGATGAAAGCCATTTCTCCATCTTCCTTGGTTGATTTATTTTTTTTTTCCTTCTCTCCCATCCCTCATTAAAGGAGTATGTTACCAATACCAAATAAGAGACAGGGACTTGCTCATAGCCAATTTACTTTTTTCAGTGCTGTCTCTGTTGCCTTTGCAATCCTTTTGCAGAAGTAACCTAAAAGCCCTTCAAATGTGCTGTGATCAAAAGTGGGGTCGGATGGTGTCAGGAGTGCTGTGGTCTAAGTCCATAGCTGTAGTTGTGTTGGGCAGTCCGAAACCACCGAGCCCTGTTGCCCAACACTACCTCTGTGAGCCCATCGCCATTGGGCTTCCCACCCTGCTGGCCCCATGCACTCGGGTGGTTGGTGGAGCAGAGCTGCAGAGAACCTGCTTTCTAGCTCTAGGCTGAAGAAAGTTGCTCTCTCTTCTTTGCTTTTACTGCTATTAATATCCCTTTCCCCAGGCTACTGGATCATACGATTTCAGCTGAAATAGATTAAATGTTCCTCTGTTTTGATGCCAACAATAATGTGATAAATTTGTTTGCCAGTTCTCTGGGGTTTTTGTTTTTGTAACTTAAAGGGATAACCTCAGAGTCCAAGGGAAAGATTGTTGTCCCATTGAACTTGGAGAGTGGGTTCACCCACCTGCCACTGTTTTACCGATTGTATTATTATAAAATAGTCTATTAAAAATACATAATTCACCTCTTAATTATTTACTGCAAACAGAACAGGGATTTTTGTGTGTGTGTTTGCACAGAGCAGAGGAGACAGTGTCTCTTGATTATTTTTCTTGGTCTGTTTTCAGGAAGTCCAGTGTGGTAACTGGCTAAGAGAACTGTTTCTGCAAGAGTAGTGCAGGTAAAATAAAATACATTTTTTCCTCATAATTGACAAATGTGGTCCAGGAAGTGCAAAAATTTTGGAAAGTATTCTTAGAGTGGAGGATTGTCAACAGAGCCTTGGCAAATGAACAGTAATTTTGAGACTGCTATGGAAGAGCTACAATTAGCATTATTGAGGCCTTTGAAGAAAACATCTATAGCATGAGATTCCAGTATACTATAAAGTATAAAAGCTGTTACAATACCTGTAGCACATAAATAGGGCAGGACAAAACCTTGGTATATTATAGATCTTCAGAGAACCTAATGTTTTTGAACATCTGTTTAAATATTATTTGTTGGATTACAATACATTATCTCTGATTCTCAGACACAACTGAGCTGTAATTCTATTCTCTTCTAGCCAGCTGGGATTTGGCCTTCAGCTGAAGGCATTGTGCATCTCAACAGTAAAGTGTAATGTTCCTGTCTTTGGCAGTATCTGTAGTTCTGTCAGCCGTGTGCTGTAGAGCTATTTCCCTTCACTGTGCATCAACAGTACATATTATTTCAATTATTTATTATGATTTATTATTATTTATTATTTAAAGAAACTGTATTAACTGGTAGTATGGTTTGCATTTCCATACTACTTTCTTTAGCACTATGAACCTTTATGTATTTGTTACAAAAGATGACTTACGTTGGAAAACATTTTGGACAATAACCAAGTAAATGAAATTGTTGTTGAAAGGCAGGTCTGTTGTCATTGGAGTGGATTTCAGTTGTACAGGGCCTGTGTCACAGCACTTCCAGCTTCCTAATAGTGGATAGAAAATATCTTTCATATATATTTCTTAACATGCCCTTTCTCTTAATTTTGGTCTCCATCTGATGGGACACTTAAAATACTCTGGATATGCTTAAGGCTCTGCTGACAAGCAAGAAAATGTTTGTGAAAGTGCTTTATTAATGTGTTTCTCTTTTTTTTCTCTCCTTTTCTCACCTTTTCACTTTTCCCTTGTTTTCTGCCCGTTAATTTCCATATCTCTGTTGTTTGATCTGAATGAAGTTTCTGATGTTGTGTAACAAGATTTTAGTAATATCTAATCATTTACCTAACTAGTTTTTCAACATTGCAATTGAAAGAGAAAGAAAATATCCTTACTTTACGTGGTAGTAGCACTGGGAACAGCTTCATCAACTTACAAAGTATTTTACAACAAAATATTTTACAACTTACTGCTGCCATAGTGGAATGGGATTGATCAGTTGTCCAGAGGAAAGGATAAAATGACTCACATATGGGACTTGGCATAATACAGTGTCCAAGTACCAAATCTTGTCTACTATAAACCTCAGTTCTTCACAGCTCTTCATCATTTCTCTGTAGACAGTATCTAAGTACTGTCATTTCAGACTTTAGCCCAATGAATGTGTTATTTAAATGGGTTATCTGTATTTGAATATGACCCCTTTACAAATGCTTGGACAAAGAGTATGAGGTGATACAAAAGATTTACTCCGCTGCTTCTCAGATAAGTTGTTTAGGCATATCAAGGGTTCAAAATTCCTTTGTTCGAGTCTCTGATCTACAACATTCCTCAGATTATGTTTTGATAAGAGCAAGACAGAAGAGGTTGTTTGTATTTGACTTCTTGACCAGCTGCTTTAAAGCTAACTTTCTTCTCAACCTCAACCCATTTACACTCTTACCTTGAATTCTTTTTTACTGAAAGATACATGTTAATATGTGGGAGTAACATATCGTATCCATCTAACTATGGATTCTTCCTCCAAACTTCATTTTAAGAAGGATGGAATTGAGGAAGAGAGACTAAAGAATTCATCTTGGGGTAAGGGAACTTATATTTCACCTCCTGCAGAGTTATTCCTATCAACCCAGAAGCTACTGCTCCCATTCTAATACATATGATATTCTCCTGATTTGAATTTGATGTACTTAATAGAATTTTGAAAGAGAGGAAGAAGACCACATCCTAGATCTTTAACTTAACAATAAACAGGAACTATTGCATGTAAAATATCTAGCTTGTATTTCAAGACATATCTTTATAGTATTATTTTTACTATTTATTCTAAATAAAATTTTATTTTCATTATCCTTTGCAGTTGGGATAATAACCATTTTAAGCAGTACTTTCTGACCCTTTCAGTGTTTTGTGCTGAGCCTCCACAAACTGTGTAAGTCCCTTGTAACTTCTTGGTTCGTTGGTAAAGTAATTCATAATTCAGATCTACAAATTGTCCAGTAAAAACTCTTGGACTTGGGAATTATTACATCAGGTACATCCTTTCATCATAGAGGTATGAACAGAATGACTGAACAGCATAAAAAAAGTCATTTGTGGTGCATTCTCTTACTAGACTGTGCAAAAGAAAAGCTTTTAGGTCCATCAATATGTTTTTTTGGAAGTACTTTCTACTGTTTTTACTTCTTCCTGTTTCACAGAATCATAAAATTGTTTAGTTTGGAAAAGACCTCTAAGATCACAGAGTCAAACCATCAACCTAACACCACTATAGCCATTAAACTACATCTCTAAGTGCCACCTCCACATGTTTCTTGAACCTCCAGGGATGGTGACCACTTTTGCAGGAAATCAATAATATTCAACCTAGTCCTTCCCTGGCACAGTTTCAGGCCATTTCCTCTTGTCCTATCAGCTGATAGTAGAGAGAAGAGACTGATACCCACCTTACTACAACCTCCTTTCCAGCCTCCTCTTCTCCAGACTAAACAACTCCAACTCCCTGAGACGTTCCTTATAAGACCTGTTCTCTAGTGCCTTCACCAGCTTTGTTGCCCTTCTCTGGACATACTTCATCAATTCAATGTCCTTGTAGTGAGAGGCCAAAAACTGAACACAGTATTCAAGGTGCAGCCTCATCAGTGCCAAGTACCAGGGTCACAATTACTTCCCTGGTCTTACTGGTCACACTATTCCTGATACAGACCAGGCTACTGTTGGCCTTCTTAGACACCTGAACACGATTCTGGTTCATGTTCAGATGTCTGTCAACCAGCACCCCCAGGTCATTTGCCACCAGGCAACTTTTCAGCCACTCTGCCCCAAGTGTGTAGGCATGAGGTTGGTGTGACCCAAATGCAGGACCCAACACTTGGCTTTGTTAAACCTTATGCAGCTGACCTCAGCCCATCGATCCAGCCTGTTGAGATCTTTTTGCAGACCCTTCCTACCCTCAAGCAGATCAACACTCCTGCCCAATTTAGTGTCATCTGCAAGTTTACTGAGGGTACATCTCAATTCCTTCATCCAGCTAATTGATAAAGATATTAAAGAGAACTGGCCCCTACACTGAGCCCTGGGGAAAAAACACTTGTGGCTGACCACCAACTGGATATAATTCCATTCACCACTGCTCTTTGAGCCCAGCCATCCAACCAGTTCTTAACGCAACAAATCATTCACACATCCAAGGCACAAGCAGCCAGTTCCTCCAGGAGGATGCTGTTGGAAGCAGCATCAAAGTCTTTCCCAAAGTCCAGATAAACAATATCCAGGACCTTTCCTTCATCCACTGAGTCGCCTTGTTGTAAAAAGAGATCAGGTTCATTAAGCAGGACCTGCCCTTCATGAATCCATGCCCTCTGGGCCTGATCCTCTGCTTGCCCTGCACATGCTGCACAATGGCACTCATGATGACCTGCTCCATGACCTTCCCCAGCACCAAGGTCAGACTGGCAGGTCTGTAGTTCCCCAGGTCCTCCTTATTGCAGATGGGTGTCACATTTGCCTGCCTCCAGTCAACTGGGACCTCTATAACAGACTCCCACCAGCATATCTGATTCGTTTGCCTTCTCCCTGATTCTTACTCATAAATGCTAAACTCTGTCATCACTATCATCAACCTCAGTATAATCAAAACACTCCATGACATATAATAGAATCATAGAATGGTTTAGGTTGAAAGGGACCTCAAAGGTCATCCAGTTCCAATGCCCTGCCATAGGCAGGGACACCTCCCACTAGAACAGATTACTCAAGGCCACATCCAACCTAGCCTTGAACACCTTCAGGAAGGGAGCATCCACAATCTCCCTGGGCAACCTGTTCCAGTATCTCACCACCCTCACTGGAAAGAACTCTTTCCTAATATCTATTTTCAATCTCCCCTCTTCCAGTTTAAACCCATTACTCATCATCCTGTCATTACAAGACCTTGGAAATAGTTCCTCCCCAGCCTTCCTGTAGGCCCCCTTCAGATACTGGAAGGCTACTATCAGGTCTCCTCAAAACCTTCTCTTCTCCAGGCTGAAGAGCCCCAACTCTCTCAGCCTGTCCTCATAGCAGAGCTGCTGCAGCCCTCTGATCATCTTCATGGCCCTCCTCTGGACCCGCTCCAACACTTCCATGTCCTTCCTGTGCTGAGGGCTCCAGAACTGCACACAGTACTCCAGGTGGGGTCTGACAAGAGCAGAGTAAAGGGGCAGAATCACCTCCCTTGCCCTGCTGGCCACGCTGCATCAAGATGCTGTCTGGGCTGCATGCACACACTGCAGGCTCATGTTGAGCTTTTCATCAACCCAGACTCCAAGGTCCTTTTCCTCAGGGCTGCTCTCCAGCCATTCGCCACCCAACCTGGATTTGTGCTTGGGATTGTGCCTACCCAGGCACAGAACCTTACACTTGGCCTTGTTGAATTTCATGAGGTTGGCCTGGGCCCACCTCTCCAGCCTGTCCAGGTCCCTCTGGATGGCATCCCTGCCCTCCAGCAAGTCGACTGTGCCACACAACTTGGTGTCATCTGCAAACTTGCTGAGGGTGCGCTCCATTCCTCTGTCCATGTCACTGACAAAGATGTTAAACAGCACTGGTCCCAGCACTGATCCCTGAGGGATACCACTTGTCTCCAGGTGGACATTGTGCCATTGATCACCACTCTCTGTGTGTGACCATCCAGTCAATTCCTTATCCAGCAGTGCTCTATCCATCAAGTCTGTGTTTTTCCAGTTTGGTGACCAGGATGTCATGTGACTCAGGTCCAGGCAGATGATGTCAGTTGCCCTTCTGTTGAGCACACCATCACCTCTCCTTCCTTGTCTATCCTTACTGAAGAGTTTATACCCATCAATTTTGGCACTCCAGTGATGTAACATATCCCACCACATTTCTGTGATGGCTACTACATCATAATTTTTCTGATGCATGATGGCTTACAGATCCTACTGTTATGTTTCCATGCTGTGTGCATTAGTGTAGATTCGCTTCAATTGGGTTGACAGGACACAGAGTATCCATGCAACAGAAGACAGACATTATTTCTTTACTTGTATTTTTATCATCTCCAAGCTTGGAGATTAGATCTATCAGAATTCACCTTGTGTTTATCCGAAAGACTCTTTATGCCTTATAGACTTGTGAATTAAATATTTATTTATTTATTTTTAAAATTACCAATGTGAGGTTAAATAAAACAGAAAACTTTTCCAGTTTTGGAATGGGGGAATGGGTGGGAAAAATAATGCAGAGAGGAGACATAAATTCTTCATAGACTTTTTCTGAAAAATTATTTTTCTGAAGTAATTTTTGGTCTTTTATGTCTTCTCAGCTATGACAGAATGCCTGAGCTTTACATTACCTGTGATAATGAAAGATGACATTAGGTGATACCAGAATTCAACAGTGGGACTAATGGAATGTTATTTCATGGGAGTCTGGGACACCAGAAAGAGTAAGAAACAAGTCTACTAAGAAAGAGAGAATGGCATGTGTCCATTTGAAAGAAAAATTTGCCTTTCAAAGAGTGATATTAAAGGGCAGCCTACTTTTGGTTTACAGAGGGAAACATGTTGATTTGATCATCCTCCAAAAAGCCTCTTTAGATTTTTTTTTTTTCTCTTTACTTTTTGTCTTACTGTAGAGAGTTGATAAAAGCATTTATCGTATTACTGAACTGAGTGAATGAACATAAGTAATAATATAGTTTTATGATTTAGCTACTGATTATGAATGAATAGTATCTTTTACAGCATTGAATCAATAGTCTAGATCAAAGACTGCAAAATTATTGACTACTAGTATGATTCCAGGGCTGAGGTGGCAAACTTAGGAGGACAAAAGTGTGAGCAGATGTAGAATAGGAAGTCATTAAGTAAAAGAAAAGATGCTCAATAGATGCTTTCTTTAGTGACTTGTTTCCCTTTAGGAATATTCTACACATGCAGCTGGCAATGGGGGACAGACTGGTTAAAATAGGGTAGATTTCTGTTTAATTCAATAGGGAACACTGGCTTTTTAAAAGGTAACAGAAATTGTGTCAGCATTTCCTATATCAAGACAGATGAAATTATGGCTTCTGATGATTCAACATCAGCAGCTTTTCTGAACTCTAAGCCACTGGGATAATTTTGTCTTTTCTTGGAATAATTTGATATGTTAATTTTTTGTTCCTGTTTCTCTCTTTCACTTTGTTTGATAACGATTTACTGTTCATTTCGTTTGCCTAATAGTTTGTCTGTGACATTCTTAATTGCAGATTGTCCTTGACAACAAGTGGCATTTGTCTTAGTTTTTGCCCATGGGTGTCAGTCCAAATGCTTGTGGGAGGTTACTGATACCAAAAACATTTTTGCTCAGTCATTTCCTTACACAATCCTTACTGGAGGTTGGCAAATAATGCTCTCTGCCATTATGCTTTTCCCATTACATCAGTTTTAGATATCTTTAATAAGTTTTCTCTTAGGGACCAAAAGATGTTTATCTTTCTTGAAAGGGGACAGGGAATCTTCTCTGAAGTAGCAAAATCTCATTCCCTCCCCAGACCTAGCATTCATATACTTAACAAAAACCAAAAATTTTAAGGTGTACTAATGTGGGCCACCTGCTTTAATGCAACAAAAGGCTGGCAGTGTCTGCAGGGTCAGTTACAACTGTATCTACTTTGAAAGTTTTCTCCTTTGGTTGTCAAAAACCTCTGCTGCTTCACTGGCAGGGAGACTTCTTCAGACAGACTTTATTACCAGAATATATTTTGTTCTTGTATCAGAATTGGCTTCCGTGATAACTCTAATATTGTACTATCACTAGCTTTTCCTCTCCAGTGCTTCAGTCCCTACTTAATGTTGCCAAAGGCACTATTGTTCTACTGAAAGCATTGCAAAATTTTCAGCAAAGTGGGCCTGGAAAAATATCCACCTGCTTTCAACAAGGTCCTATGAGGGCAAACAGGAAGGACTGCTGTCACCAGCAAGCTTTCTTGTGCAGACCTATACCCTTCTGGAGCAGGGGACAGAATGACACCAGGTTCACTTACCAACTCATCACACTGCCCTTGAGGAACTATAACAGCTCAACAGATTAATCAGATAGATTAATACTCCTGTTCTATGGTGATTACCAAAGGTCTGTTTTGATGGCTCTCATTCTGGCACTTTTCCCACTGAAACCCTTTTCAATGTTAAAGCGGAACTAATTAATTCTAGGGCAATACTGAATGGTTCCTTTCAGGTTAGTAGTTCAGCCAGTTTGTGTCTTGGTTGCTCTAAGTCTCACTGAGATATCTTAAACCAATTCTCTGGAGAGTGTAGTAAAGTTTACCTTGCTACTGGATATGCAAGCATTTTAGTAAGTGAAATCATAAATAGCTACAGACCTAAACATTTATAGTGTTGAGTTGCATGGGGTTTTTTTCTGTCATGAAGATGCCATGCTTCTCTTTTACTGAAGATCACCTGTACTTCTTCAGAAGTACTTTCAGATAGACAGCATTCTTCTGCACAGGGATCATAATCTGCCATGTGTTAATAGCACATGTCACTTTACTCCAGAAGTGGCTGCGTTGTGGTGACTGCCTTTAAGACAGAATATCTATCATATGATTGCAACTGAGATGTATGATGATGGTTGACATACAACAAAGAAAACAATACTATGGGAATTATATGCTGTCTTGTCAGGTGCTGTGAGGCAATAATATCTATTACATTTGAGGCAAAGTGAAAAATAAACTTTCTTCTATGATTATCAAATAATAAAAACCTGTGATTTTCAGAAAATCAGAATAATCATCGCATCCTCAACCATAAAACTTTTTTTTTTTTTTTTCTTCTGGAGTAAATAAGATTTGAGAGTGGAATGACATATGACAATGTTAATCTTCTAAATAATATTGAGTTCAAAACTGAATTCCTTGTTTAGATGTACTCAAACATTTTAAACATTGGTAGAAAAAAATCTAAATATTGGCCTCCTTTTGAAAGCCCATTATCTGCTCATTTTTTATTATATTTTCAACTTTCCAATGCCATGCTATTCTAACAGCCTAACATAAAGTTAAAAATTAATTGTATCTCTGTGATACAATTGTACAAAAAATGTGTATCTNGACCCAGACTAGACTCAGCCAACTGGAAGTTAAGGAATGAAGTTCAGCACAAGGTACAAGCATATATATGCACTATATACATGAATATTTACAGAAATATACAAGTTAAAGGTAATACAGAAACACAATACCTCTCCCAGAAATCAGAGTTAGCAGGAGGGACTCCCAAGCACCCTTCCACCTTCTTTCCACCCCTCTACCATATCCCAGGGTCTGCCTTACGTGCAAGGTGAGTTTGGAGGGTCGGCCAGTCCGGTTAGAAGTAGAATGATTAGTCGGGTTAACAGCAGAAAGCCAGAAGACACATAGACTCTGAGAGAGATTCTCTGTGTTATCTACGTTTGTGTTCTTGTTTTTGTACATCTCAGCAAGTATATGAGTTAAGTAGATATCACCATTGTTTTCACAGCCTATAATCTAATTTTTTTTTATTAAAATATTCCAACACAATCTCTACAATGTTTGAAAATTAGGTTTTTAAAACATTATGCTTTAATTAGTTACACAGGAAATGTAATTGTGGAAGACTACCATTGCAAATCTGTAAGAAAGTGCATTTTTAAGAAAGACAGTTTTGCAAGATGTTGCCATGCTAAACAGCAATTAAAAAAAATTCAATTTAACTTTAGAATAGGCACATTCCTACTGGAAAAAGTGCAAGGTTTTGCAGTGATTTATATACTTGTTTTGCCGACAGTGCTGTGATGCTCAATATCTTGAAGAATGAGCTCTCTAGAATTAGCCATTTGGTAGCCTTGAGCATCTCTTTATTCTCTCAGATTTTGTGTTAAATTGATTTACTACTTATTTTGGAGTGTTGGAGGGGGGTGGGGGGTGTTGCTATTAGTTTTATTGTGTTGCCATTAATTTCTCATTCTTTTCTATTTTATTGGTACATTCTGCACTTGACTCAGAGCTCCCAGCATATTTATTCAGTATTAGATACAGCGAAAAGGCAACCCCAAAGGGACTTTACCATTTCCAGTTGCGTCTAAAATAATCTCTATATGGCTGTGAGCAGGGACTGTCCCCGAAAGCAGTGGCTTGATGCTTATGCTAGGGAAACTAGTACAGTAGTTTGGTTTGATGTAACTGAGTAGTGAAAGGACAGGAAGATCTTGAAGATGATGAAGTATATAATCCTCTATTTCAGTTTGCAGAGTTAAGGGTATTCTTGAGAAAATTTAGACAAAGTAGTGAAAATTTAGACAAAGTAGTGAAAATTTGGGCTCTTCTAATCTCCACTAGACTTATGCCAGTATTATGATGTTTTGTATTGACTGTCTGAGGTAAGGCAGGGCCTCAGTGTTGGGAGGGAGCAATATGTATGTACCTAATGCCTTCTCTAAAACCACCAAAATCTGTGTTCTAGAAAGAACTGGGATCATTTGGCTAGGGTAGTGAACCCTACAATTGGCTTTGCTGGACATTATTCTTCTAGGACCATTTAAAACAGTAGATAGTTGAATGTTTCACCTCATTGCAGGTGATCTGGCTGCTGTACTGATGACTGTCTTACATATTTACTTGAGGTTGTCTCCCCATTCTGGTGTGGTCCATCCCCCTTCTCTGTTCTCAGAAATTGTAAAAATGATGAAAGTCCAAGAGAAGATGAATAATCACCTCAATATCCTGGAAATAGTGCTAGGAGAGGAGGTCCAGTCTTTGCACTTCTTGCATCTGTTATGAAACTATAAGGGAAATAATAGCACAGGGCAAGATCTAATGGGGAATTCAGCACACAGCTGAGGTCCTACATGGTATTTTTTAAATGATCAAAATTTCTCAGTGATTCACAGAGAGCAAGTTGAGTTGGAAGGGAACTCTGGAGGTCATGTAAACCAACGTTTTGCTCAGAGTACAGCTTATTCGAAATTAGATCAGGTCAGTCAGGGCGTAGTTCTGTTGAGGTTTGACAGTCTCCAGGAATGTGGATTCCCTGGCCTCTCTGGGCAGCCTGTCCCAGGGATCAGCAGTTTTGAGAATGCTATCTCCACTATGCCCTTCCCTTCAGTGTGGCCACCAAAACAATAAGTAAGTTTGCAGCATGGTGCATGGCACTTTTTACTGTCACTTTTATATAGAAACACAGTAGGCAGAAGCTAAGGTTTTGCAATATACAATTTTCAAGAGTACTGTTTTTGGCAGCAGATGGGGAAGCACGCATACATAACTGTCCTAGCACATGCTAGTGAAAATCAGACACCTTTAGCTCTGAGAGGATCATTTTGGTTGCTCCGTCTGGAATTGTTCACAAAAGTAAAGGTGGAGAAGAAATTTTGCATAAGCACTACTTAGTTTCTGAAGGGAAATGACAGTAGTGAAACATATTTAGTACAGCAAAGAGATTGCCAAGGGAGGACATTGTTTATTTGAGGCTTTTGAAAGGTATAGACATCAAGAAAGAGGAGAAATTCTTCAGAGGGAACATGGGAGTGTAACTAATGGATTGGGAAAATTAATGGGATAATAAAATAATTAAGAAAGGAGAATTTTCACCTGAGGCTGTCAAATTTGACATAACTGATAGAAGATGGAATTTCCTAGGTTATACTTGTAGAAGAATTAATTCAAGAAGTGTCAATTGGCCAATAAGTCATTTCAGTTAAATTGCAGAATAGGTTTGTAGCTTCCAAAAGAAAATTGTGTTTGTTTTTGTATGTGAAAAGATCACCATCTAATATGCCAAACTGTTGGCAGCCAAGACTCTCTGAGCAAAGACTTTCACATCGCTTTAAGTACAGACATCTTGTGGATTACTATGCAGTGAGAGATTTTTTATTTGCATTTCAGTTGTCTCCTCTCAGATTCTAAACTTAGTTTTCCAACATTCTGTTTCTCTTCTTTAATTTGTATTTTATTTCCTCAACGTCTTCATTTTTCACAGGCTGAAACCAGCAATAATGCAAATACTTGTCCAGAAGTAAGACAGACCCACTCAAAACTCTTACCCATCTTCACTGCCCTCTCTTGTATTGGATCTTTCTTCTCTTCCCTTTGCCTGTCATATTTATGTTGTCAAAGGAAATAAAAACCCCAAAACTAAAGAGTTACAATATATGGGACATGAAGTGGCTTTTGTCATCTGATTTTTAAGACGTTTTCCCTTTTCAGAAGGGAAAGAAGAAGAATAGTTTAATTTTGTTTCTTTCAGATGAGAAACTGCCACATAACATACCTGCAAAAGCAGTGACTGTTTTTTTTGTTTGGTTTTTTGGTGATATTCTGCAGCACAGATAATGCCATAATTGCAATGCTACACCTATCAGTGAGTTAAGATTTTTGTCACAGATTTTCTGCAGTTTCTGTTATGG
This sequence comes from Eubucco bourcierii, assembly GCA_013396675.1. Classification (NCBI taxonomy): domain Eukaryota; kingdom Metazoa; phylum Chordata; class Aves; order Piciformes; family Ramphastidae; genus Eubucco; species Eubucco bourcierii. Next base: position 778,484 of record VWZE01007091.1, on the reverse strand, counting down.
ATCCAGACTTGTGACAAGAGAAGGGCTAAATTTGACACTGGAGTGGATCAAGTAACTTGTTTGGTCAGGAGGAAAGGAAGCTTCAAGGCTGTTTTCACTTGCTATTTTTACTTACTTCAATTTGTAGCAACTCAAAGAGCCTGCTGGATTTTGTGGAGACTGCTGTATTTACAGGCAGTGGTGAGATTACCAGTAAGTAGCCAGCAAGCCCACTATGGAACGGGAGTGACATTATTGGTTATCTTTTCTCCTGTCTGGACTTGAAAGTGAGAGAATTACATTCACTTGTCTGAACTGGTGCAGGAGGTTGTATGTGTATATAGATAAGAAATTACCTCCATTCATGGGAAGAAAACCTTCTTCCGTTTTGAACTATCAGGTTGAGTGAAACGCTTACATTCTTCTTTAAATAAACATCAGATTGCTGTCAGTCTTGCTTCAATCAAACCTTAAAACAGTTATTGCAAGACAAGGCGATTTCTGTTCCATTGGCTGGTTGACTCTTGTATTCAGCTGTTCCTTTGAAACTCCTATAGAAACTTTCTGAGTTTAACACGAGCCAACATTTGAAAAATACTGATTTTTGCAAACACTCATTGTATTGGTAAGGCAGGCCAAGTACTGGTTAAGTGTGTTATTGCAATAGTTTTCTTTTCCTTGCTGTGCAGTACAATACATGCTCTTCTGTGGCATTCTCTTCTGCTTGAAAAGCTTGACACTAAGTGGATATATATTTTTAAATATAGACAGGAAAGCCATTATTTTTTATTTAGCTTTTACTGTGTAATGGAATTTGTGACAAGGTTATTTGCTTCAATATAATTTTGTGTACTGATTAGTGTTCTTTGGAAAGGGCCTTGAGGCGTGTTGCACGAAAGATGCTATGTAAGTAGGGAATGGAAGGGTAAACGACCTTCATTTAAATGCAGCCAAGTAATCATTATCAAAGTTTTAAGCAATTTGAACTGCCTAACAGGAGGTACGATGACAATAATTGCCAGTGTCCTTAAAGGACAGCTGTACCCGTTTGATCACTGCCACATGCTTAAAGTTCATGAAGGGAAAATCATTTCTCACAATCTCTAAGCAGTGTCTGAAGATATCTACTTAAAGACACAAAACAAAACAAAACAAAATCCTACAAACAAACGAAAAAAACCCAACAAACAAAATAGTAATAAAACAAACAAACAAACCCTCACAAACAAACCCAAATAGCAAGAAAATCCAACACACATTACAGAATGGGTATATTAGAGAGCTTTGTATGCAGTCCAACAGAATATTGTCACGCAACAGTGTTGGTGCCAATACCAGAGGGCACAAGTGAAATATAATTGGTTAAAATAAATTAAATACTAAAAGAAATTAAAGTATGTTAATACTAAAATAAGAATGAAACAGACAGAGTGTATCCAGAGAAAAATTATTTTGCTGTCCTGATGGAGGAATGCTGTTCTGAGCTTAACCTTAAGGTAACTGGGAACAAAGAAGTGAATTGTGCTGAAGATCTGATCAGAAAAGTTTTATTATTTCTATTTACTTCTTTTTCTAACACAAAATCATCTAGAAATATACTCACTTATAGACATGCATAAGCAGAAATGGACTTGAATGCATACAGAGGAGCTGGCCCCTGTTCGGAAGCAGTAGTTCATTCCTTAGTGGGCTCTGTGCCAAGCTAATATTTCCTGTCTTTGACTTAATGTTCTCATCACTGGCTTAGTCCCACCATTTTTTTACAGGCTGAGAAGAGCTCTGTAACCCTTTTGAGATGGGAATATAAAATACAAAAGGGCCTAGGGAATCTCAAGTCCAGTCACCTACTGTCATTATATATTATAATACAAAATGATAAAACTGTGTCTTAACATAAGCTAATTATTTTTGTCCTTCAGTACTCTGGTTGGCTGTTCAGTAATGTTACTGCCATGGGAGTTACAAATCTTCTAATTTGCAGCATAAATTTATTTATTTAATCATCTTGAAGAAAATCAGAATTACAGTTCTGGTGAGGTTTCACTGTGTAACGCCATAAATATTTTCTGGATAGAGATTTGCATAGTTTTTTCTTTTACAACTGCATAGCTTATTTTCCATGTTCACATCAGATTGGTTTGTGAAAGTCCATCTTCCTATCAGTTTATACAATTCAGTTCTTATCCTTTCTCTTTTACGGTTGTTTCAAATTATAGCAAAACTTATAGCAAGGGTTTTTTTAATATTAACTCCCATGCTGTACCTACTACTTCCTGTTCATTACCTCTATTTACATGAAACATGATATTTTACCTATTTTGATTCTTCTATTGGTTGCAGCGCCTTTTTTTTTTTTTTTTTTTTTTTTTTGTAATCTGCAAGTTTCCACTTGTTTCTACTTCTTACACTGTATTTATACGTGGTAATGAAATCAAGGGAGTTCTGTAAACCAGTCTCTGAGGAGATTCATTACCAAGCTTCCTCTAGTTCAGTGGGTGTCCTTTCAGTACCTCTTTTAGTATTTCCCTAACAAATTTACATTACTTTTCCTAATTCTGGTCTTTCCAGCTACTAATGCATAAGGTAACCAATAATATGTATGCAGATGTGCAGTTAGATCATTTGGTCATTTCCTTTGTGTAAAATCAGCCACTTTATCAAAGAAATCAGCTTGGCATTAAATAACTTCGATAAACTATTGTGAACTGTATCCCATTTTTCTGCAATATACATACATATATGTTAAAACTTGAGCTAATGGAGCTATTGTCTGAATCAATTCACCTCTTCTGCCTACAGTAATAGCCCACTAGCCTCCATACTGTGCCACTTGTCCACAAGGCTGGAGACTGGGACCTGGCCCACTTTATTTGTTAGTATAATGAATTCTTTCTTACTAAGTAAGTTCCCCTCTCTATGCCTCACAGGAAGTATTTTCCCCCACAGCAAGAAGTGAGAAGTGTTTGTTTTCTTCTTGATTGGTAAGACTGACTGACAGTAATCATGGCAGGCAGGAACCGTTTGAGAAAGGAGATCTATGCCTGAGTTGTTTCATTTTCCTGGCTTCAGCCTACTTTGGAATCAGTTGCTCTGAGTTGCATTGTCAATTAGGAATGAAAGTATTTAACTTTGTTTCTGAAGTGAATCACTGTCCCAGGCTCTGTGTGAGAACTGGGGTTCTTTAGAACTAGGAATCCGCATCCCTGATTGAAATTCATTGTCCTCGTTTGTCTGTTTGTTTGCTTTCTTACCATGTTCTTACAATTATTCCCCAGAAATGGTTTATCCCAAAATCATCCTTTTGTGTACCTTGTAATCTTTACTATGAAAGAAACGTACTGTATCCTCTCTCCATCATCAGGATACCGCCACCTTCTCTGCTTTCCTACAGTGTAAAACCAGACTGTTCTAAAGGAACAACTTTTACCTGGAGAGGGAGGGGGGAAAGGGAATACTTTTCCGTAGAAAATTATCAAAATTTTAGGATGCATCTTTGAACAGAACAGATTTTGCTTGAGTGTCCTGAGACACTCACCAACCTTACTCAGTGAAACTGTATTTACAAGATTACTATAGCATCAAGACACAGTTGCATTTAATTCCACTGTATTGCACTTCTCTTCCTTTGAGCAGACATTGAGATAGATCTATATATATCTATATTACATATAGATATAATATATCTATTATATCTATTATATATATAGTTTTATATATTATATATAATATATTATATATTATATATATAGATTTGTATATCTCTCAGCTCTGCTGAGTTCTGAAAGAGATTTAAGAAACAAACATCATAAACCAAACATGTCAAAACAATAATGCAATTATAAGTCAGTTTCTTGTGGTTTGGGTTGAAGAAAGCAAAGAGAAGCTAACAGAAGAACATAAGTATATTTTTAGTAACAAAATTATTTCTTCATTTTTATATGGCACAATTCTACATTATCTCATAGAACAGGTGAAGAAAGAAATACTGTGGAGAATTATTTTTAAGAACGTTTTTCCATGTGAATAACTAGGAAATAAAGTTCAGATGCTTACAGTGCTAACACAGGTATTTTTAATAAGAAAGTTGCAGAAAAAGTACCAAATAACTAGAGTAATAATTAGATACTTTGACTCCACTGGGAGTAACTTTTCCAAAGACTCAAAATGTTTAAAACTGTAGAAATGGAAAGCAAAATTTTAAAATAACAGACTGTGCAATGACATTACAATTTTCTTTTTCTTTTAAGTTCTTGTATTTGAGGAGATTTGTTTTATACTGAAGAACTTTCTACTGCATTATTTATCAGGTTTGCACTTCTGATAGACTTAGCAACACTGCAGATACAGAACTTTGAATTTTTTCACTATTCTTTATTATATTCCATATGGTTAATGGCACAACTATTAACTTTGTTCATTGTATGCTACCTATGAGAATGATCTTGCTCACGATAAAAAGTCCTCCTGATTTCAAGCTGAGTAACAGTCAGCATTTTTCAATGGGAAACTGGCGATGATCTTGAGAAGAACTGTTAACCACAATGGGATTTACAGTTGTTCATTATTTCCATAATTTCTACTTGCCCTGGGAAAGTACTTGATGTGAAATATTTGTATTGTCACTCTGAGAGAGAGTCATTCGCTACTGGAATGGGCTGCCCAGGGAGGTGGTGGAGTCACCGTCCATGGAGGTGTTCAAGGCGGGTTTGGACGTGGCACTTGGTGCCATGGTCTAATCTTGAAGTCTGTGGTAACGTGTTGGACTTGATGATCTTTGAGGTCTCTTCCAACCTTGGTGATACTGTGATACTGTGATACTTAGAATTGATATCATTAGGTGTAATTTTTACTTTATAGATGACCCAAAAAAATGTTGACTAGATAAATATATTTCATTTAAATAATAAGCTACTTTGTTGAAACCAAGAGTGTATCCATGTTGTTCTTTTTCCTGGCGGTAGAACTGCACGGTGAGAATCGAAAGAAATATGATTCTTAATTTCCATGTTGTCAAAATCCTTTCAAAGACTCAACTGTAATGTGAAAAAAGTAAGAGGTGCTTTAAATTTATGTAGTTTTCCTCACTAGTGAGGTGAAAGTGAAGTTAAGCACAGCGCTTTTCCTGTATATGTGGCTACTAATCTAATTTTAAGCTAGATGTCATTAATTGGCAGACAAATATGTCTGCAGAATTGCCATGCATGAAACATCTTATTTAGCCACATACTGAAACTAACTCAAATTTTTTACTTGTATGTCATAGTTTAACTAAGCAGTAACTGAATTTGAATACACAAAGTAGTAAACTGCTATCCCATGAATAGAAACATTTTTTCAATGCTGTTTGGAAAGAGTAAATTCGATATATGTTGTCATATGTTAATCACATGTAATTTATTTCCTGGACCAGATATATTTGAAGTATCTGTGAATGTTTTTCTTTAGATTATATCTGATCATTTTTGTGATAGGCTGGGTAGTGCATAAATGGCTTCTATATGTGAGTGGGTACATTTTATATTGCTTAGAATAAACAAGGTTACATCTTAATAACGCTTTAATAGGACTTTCATTGATTATGTGTCACTTCTGTTAGTTCATAGGAGTTTCTATTAAGCATTTTCCTGGGTGCATTTTCTGTGATTATGTCAAGCTTTCAATGTTTGCACCTCATTCATTGGCTTTATTTAGCATTATCTCCTTTTTTATTTTCATTCATTTGTAAGATTCTGTGTTATTTCTTGTGAAAGTTTACAACATTGACGAGAACACTGCGTTAAAAAATGGAAGGAAATCCATGCCCTGTTACAGATTGCAGTAATAATTATGTGTGATGTTTATTTGAGAGAACATAAACTTTTTTTCTTAGGCATCCATAGTTATTTCCAAATGCAGCATGCAGTGCAGCAGTTCTATCTGATACTGTGTGTAATGCGGCCACAACAAACCTCTCAAGGCATAAATCTTCTATGCACACAAGTTGTTTTATATCTCAGGCCTTCTAAACTATGCTAACTATGGAGGCTATATCAGTTTGATAGGTTGGGACCAGAATTATAGAACAGAGAAGTGCAGGGATCTGTGAAAGGTGAGATCTCTGTATTTGAATTTTACTTGAATTGATCCACATGGTTATTTTTAGAAGTTACATTCTCATAACATCTACATAACCTGGTTTACTCTAATCTGATTTTTCCAAGCTTTTTAAGCAGTACTGAAAATTACTTTAGGGAATATATTTGCTTTCAAACTGAGTTTTCAGAATAAAGTTCGGGTCATTGTGTTCCTTAGGAGATTGGCTGAATGCCACTAATAGTATGTTGTGACTGTTTTTAAATCTGACAGTTGGCTACAATGCACTTGAGTAACTTCCAGCTTTATTGTCAAGCTAAGATACGGTTTTTCAGTAGAGATGTTATCTGGCATCCACAGGAGATATTATAATCAGTTAGAAATAAGATGCACTTCATCATTTTTTGCAGGTTTACTCATTATGTTGTGCCCTGCATTTAAATTAAGTTTGCAAAAAAAGATTTTTTTCTTTAATTTTTTTTTTAAATGTAAGATTGTAGTTTAAAGTTTGACATGAATATCAGTAAACAAAGCTTATGGAACACATTTAGTATGTCAGTTTAGAAAGTCCTTTAAAATATGTTTTTAGATTAAAATTTCAGAATTAGTCTCACTGGTCTGAGAAAAGCAAGATTTTGGGATGCAGATAATATCCTTTATTAGACTAGTGACTGTAGCTGGAACTGCTGAATCAGTGTTTGTACCATCTAGTTTATTAAAAGAATACTCATTACCATTACTTTTGTGTAATATGGATGAAGTCAAAATGAAATTCTGCACTAGCATGTGCCTGGCTGCTGAGAGATGCAAGGGGAAGAACACCCAATGCAGACAGTATAGTTTCTAAATGTATTTTTCCCTAAGGGATTGTACCACTGCAGAAGAAGCCTTTGAGATCTCCCCTTCTCAGAGAGTTCTGTTTCTGTCCTGTTTATCCTATATTAGTAGAACAAAAACTAATAGCATTACTTTTTTTTTTTTTTTTCAATGCATTACTTCTAAGTTGTTAACTCTTACTTGGCTGTGGGCAGTTTATTTTTTTTCTTCTGTTTTTCATGTCTCAATTAATTTTCCATTCCAAATTACAAAAGTCAGTATTGCTTAGAACATATACCTCTTTCTTTTTTTCCTACAATGGTTGGTTACTACAGAATAAGATGTTTGAATGGTGGACCTATATGAATATGTATGCACAACAAACCTAATTCTCTCCTGACACGTCTGTTCATTTAAACGCAATAGTGCTGAAAGACAATAGGATCAATACTTGAGCTTAATAGCAATCTACCGTACTCAACGCTGTGTTTCTACTCTTGTAAATTTGAGCTGTGCCGTATAGGTCTTCAAAGCATTACACATTTGTGAACCAGTTTATTCAAGCTCATGAACATCAGAAGTCAAGAATTGACTTTTAAAAGTACTGAGCTACCAAGAGATGCAGATTTAGATCCTAGCATGTTTTTGAAAGTCATGAGTTTGTGTGTTGAAGTTACATGTCTGATTGTGAGTCTTCAGCAGCCATGAAGCCAGATTGTAGATGGAGTTTGCACATATATATCAGATCTGATGATTTATCAAATGGTATCTTTTGTTCCAAAGCAAAGCCAAACTCGTAATGCCTGCAGCTGAAGTTAAGGAAGAGAAGTGGAACTGACCACCTCCCTGACTTGAGTTTGATTATGCTCAGCTAGGTTCCAAAGGACTATAGGCTGAGGGGTTGACCTCTAGGTGACAGGGGCAGTATAACTGACTGAAGAATAGTGTGAAATAATTTGCAAGTCTGACTTGCTCTTGCAGAGTGGAAGTTGTTGGGATGCAGTTTCTGTGGTGACGTGAATTAACAGTAGAGATGATCCAGACAGAGCTCTAAGACCCATCTCTGGCTACCGTGTGCAACAGCAAAGATGGTCACACCTCCCATGTAACAGAAATGTATTAAAATTTATAGCTTTTATTTGTAAACTCACATGTGCCACACTGTGTAAAGTGTGGTTTATTTAATTTTTTTTTTCTTCTGGTTTAATGTTCAGAGTTAGTGTCATCCTAATTAGTTTCCACTGACAGAATAAATATTGTTCCATCTGTGCACTATTACAGTCAGCAACTGAAGGTTCGAAACACTTGAGCAGTGGATGGCAAAAAGTATGTAAAGGAACTGAAAAGCAACACTTTGGGGATTATTTTGCATATATCACCATTCAGAAGGAGGTTATGGGAGCAGTTCTCATCTGTACTGCTAACGTACAAAAATTATGCCAAAATTTTGTTCCCTTGTTTTCAACAGAATTTACTTGATAATGTTCATGAATACTAAAATGAAATAATGTCATGCATTATGACAACAGAAAAACATTAAGCCTTTTAAAAAATTTGTTTTTATTTTTACAAGTTTGGAATTGTGTTTTAAAAGGGCAACATCTATTATCATGTTGCTGAGAACGGGCCAGATGAATTAATGTGATTATTTATCAGATAATCTTGAGGCCAGAGGCAGCAACTTGTCAGGAATTTCCTTTGCTGTTGCGGTACACATACAATATAAAAGACAATACACATTTATAAAATGCTATTTAAGCCTTATTCCTGGAAATTTCTCTGGTTGTGCTAAAAGCTAATGAAATTAAAAAGCAAGTCACTACTATATTTAGAGTTTATTTTGGCAGTGTTTTGGAGGACTCTGAAAAACTAGTCAGGCAGGAGAGACAAGCATAGAGTTCTCTGTAAGAAGTATAGTTAGATTTTGGCTGCAAGTCTGTCTGACATTGAAAATATTTCTTGAGAGCAATAATCCTTTACTTAATGTGATGGAATTTTTCCAGTTCAACTTCTTGTCCTTCTTGTAGCTTGATTAAACAAATTAATTTTTACATAATTGGAAATCAGTGCAGCTCTTCATGAAGATGTTGCTCAGTATTTGAAAAAAAAAAAAAAAAGTCTTAAAAGAACATAAGATCTCAGCTGTTTAAAAAGAGACAAATCTTAGGCAGCATCCTTAGGAAATACTGTAGTCTACATAAATCCGATTACCCAAATTCTTTCTTAGCCGAGAAGGGATCACATCTGATGATATCTGTGAAATGTATAGCTAATACCTCCAAAGATCCAAAAATATTCAGTATCTGCATATTACATTAATAACTGAAATGCTACAGTATATGTCCTTTTATATATCAGTTAATTTTATTTTTTTAATTCTCAGCAACATCAAAGTTGGGGTAGATGTAAATATTTTGTTAGCAATTATATAATACATAAAAATACTATCTTCAGAGAGTGTGCATTCAGCCATAGAAAGCAGTTGACTGCCAACCTCCTTTTCAAAGGTACAGAAACCTGTGCAGAGTTGCTGGGGGTTTGGTTGTTGTTTTCCTTTGTGTTCCAGAAAAAAAAAATGCTCTTCAGTATTTCTTAAGATGTTGAGAAATAGTATGGTTTCCTTTGAATATATTGGTTATGGTCTTAGAAACAAATAAAACTATCGTAGACATGAAGGAGGAAAAAGCACTATTTACTGGGAATTTCACAATTCAACCTTCTTTACTGGAAGGATGTGTTATTCTTTTATATAAATTTTTCTTACAGAGATTAAATTATATGGCAGTTTTCACAGAATCACAGAATTTTAAAGAGCTAAAACTCATAAAAGAAATAACCTTAGAGAAGTGTTGTTCTACATCATGTTTAAATAATTTGACTTCTGTCTTATTGAAATATATGGGGGGTTCTGGATTTAGAAAGCGATAAAAGCATGAGTATTAGTTTGATTAGGAAATTATATTGTGTCATGGTGAGACTGACTGATTGTTGAACGAAAATTAACTAAAAGGCTTAGACAAACATTTGTGCATTTGCCTGAGTTACAGGAGAGTTATTTAGGCATTTCCTATAGATGCCAAGAAGTATCATCTTTCCTTTCCACATTTAGTTTGTGTGTGCCACCATTTCTGCTATGAAATCAGTCATAAATGAAAGAATACACTTACACTGAAACTGAGAGCACTTTAACAGTTTCACAATTGGTTTTACATCATCTTTACACCAGAAACAAACAAGTGAACAAATGGAGACCCATCAAAATTAAATATGACTTGGAAGGGCATAGTGGCCTGTGATGTTGGCTATCTGGTAAGGACTCCTCATTTATTTAAGCTGTCTTTTAACCAATTTCTTTAAGCAGCTAGGCCAAAGTGACATACATCTCAGAAAAAAAATTATCTAAGAAATAATTTAAAGGTTGTATTTCGAGAAATGCCTTTCTATTATTCTTAAACCACATTATTGATTTTTGTCTCTCCTCCCACACACCCACACCCCCCCCCCCCTTTTTTTTTTTTTGTGTTTCATCTATTATCTATCCCCTAAAGGCCTCCTACACATTGAAGTCCACAGTGGAACTCACTAGTACGGATGAAGCAGTGAAACCACTGCAGGATTCCCTATTTCAAAGCTGAACCAATATTCACCATTGACACATTCATTCATCTGTGCAGGGTCATTGGAAATCCTCTTTCTCTAGTTTTTCCTTCCCTTCAGGGAGCAATGCTTAAAAGAGCAAACCCCTGGTGTGAAGAGATAGAAGAATTCTCAGCGTGGCCAGTGATGCTAGGAATCGAATTAAAGTTGTCCATTTGCAGATGGCTGTATACTCAACTCTCAACATAATCAGCTATGGGGCTTGCTGCTAATGTTTTATTTCAAATGCTTCTGATGGCACTTAGTTAATTTTTTTTTTTTAAAAAAAAAGGCAAAATTTGTTTCTAAAAAATAAGAAAAAATGCTGAATTTCAAAATGTCTGTGGTTCCTACTGTTCCTGTTAGGTCTGAAGGTTGTTAGAGATCATGTACCAGAGAGGTAAATAATTACAGAATTTACTACTTTGGGTAATTTAACACTTGTCACTTACTCTGCTATTGTTGACATCTCTATTTTGGCATAAATCAGATTCTGACATTACTAAACCTACAATTTTGTTTTAATTCACACACATTATCTCTTCCATTTGAAAGTCACTGGGAAGACATAGGCTGCCATGAAATCTGAAGTGCTTGCAGTCAACACACAGAGAACCTCTTTATTTCAGTTTCATTTCCTGTTAATAGAAATGAACTTGGTGAACACATTGGGGCACGTTTAGAAACTGTCAAGTAGAGATTCTGTAAAAGGAGTTCTGAGAATTTAAAGAAGTCTCTGTCAGTTTGGAAGATGAAAGGCTAAGCATAGTTAACTATTTGGTCACTTGCCCAAATTTCCATTCCACACTCCCAAAAATGTGTGAGTGGTAGAGGGGTTAGTGGGGTATATCCCTATCCTTGATGACTGCTAGGAGATTTAATTTTTGACACTAATTTCAAAGAAACCTTAGGTAAAGGGTATTTTTGTGAGTAACAGTGGCTTGATCTGACACCAACATAAATCGCAGTCTCTTCAAGGAGCATTGAGAAAACGAAATGGGAGGAAAAGTTGGAGGCTACAAATTATTCCACCACCTAATTATGCAGCTTTATTCGTATGATATATCTATATCATATAAATGATGAGATATCCACAAGCATGTTAACAACAGAGAGGCCTAAATTATATTCGTTAACAACAACTTGAAGAAGGGAGCAAGGAAACCATTCAAACAATTTCAATTCTCTGTCATAGCAACTTGTGGCTTTAAACAGAGCTATCCCAGAAATAGCAATTAAATTTTCTTTTTCAACTAAATCACACTGGTGGTACATTTATGCAGTGCATATAAAAGTAAGCTCATTTTTCATCCCATCACTAGCACTTCTATACCCAAGTATGTGAGGTATTATAAAGAGGTAACATTACAGTGAGGTATTTTAATCTAGTTGTATGACCTTACGCAAGGGGAAGAATTTTTCTAAAGGGAGCAACCCAGTAATGAGGGTGCGGTTTGTCCTAAAATGGCCCAGAGCTCAATCTAGCTTATCAACTACTGCTACAATTCCTAATTTGTGTGGCACTAGTGCTTTTTCTGGACAGTCTGTCATTTAAAGTGCTGTGAGAGACAGTTTAATCATTTTAAGAGTATGCTATGCAACTGATCTTGGGAATGTCCAGTACTCACCAGTGATTTATTGAAAAAAAACATTTGTACCATGACTGTCTTTCCTTCAAAAATAGTCAAAATATTAAAGCAGTCATGCTCAGCAGAAGTTTTCATTGATGCATTTAGGGCATTCCCCTCTTTAGCAATCCATGCCTTTTTAAGAAATGTCATTTCTGGTTATCCTCAATAGAAAATGGACCATCAAAGCTACCTTGGTGCAACCTTATCTCTTAAATATCAGCCTGTGCCCTCTAACCATTTGTTTTCAGGTACCTTTTAGTTTATTCATGGCAGACTTTCTGTTTAAAACATAGAATGAAAAAGACAAGGATACAGCCTAAGGTATTTTTCATTAAATCAAATACAGGATATTTATTTAAAATGTTTTGGATGTATTCTTGAAAAGGTGGAACAAAATCTTTGTATTGGAACATGCCAAAACAATTATTTGCCTAATGAAAACAACACGAAGATACACACACACACACACAAAAAAAATTCAAACAACTAACAAAAAGTCAGTTAGTAAGTAAGGTCATGGACAAATATGTGCCTTCCTTAACTTTAGAACATGCTTAGTGAGTACTTGAGTGTAAAAGTACTACCTCACTTTCCTGTATTTTGTAGATTGAAGTTTTTAAGGTCCTCATAAATGTGGTTTCCTTGTTCCTGCTGTACTCTTTATTCTCAATACTAGATAACATCTCCAGGACAACTAATCTCATATACTGGTGCAGTGGGTTAAGAATTCATCTGCCACTCAGCAAGTGGGTTGACAAAGACTGACATGGGTTCTTTCCATGTGAATTGAAGGGTGAGTGCGTTGAAGGACTATGCTGTATCTGCAGAGTTAAATTCCTAAAATGAGTGGCAATCGCTCAGAAGAATCCAGAAATATGCTTGATAGGCGGTAGGAACAGAATGCTGCTTTGTTAACTTCAAAAACTTCTGCTGTCCTATTTTCTGACCACCTTTTAGTACTGTTGCTCCTGATTTTGTGCAGTTTGAAGTTGGAGATGAGGACAGTGCAGAAATGCATGTAAAAAACTGGGTGAAGGAGAGAAGATCATATATGTTGGCTACAGGACAAGAGATGTATCTGAAAACTCTGTGTCTGTTGGAGCTCTCCTGACTAGCTGGCACTGAATAAACTGTTAACATTTATTGACTATAAAAAAGCAATTAACTGGATGTGGTTTAGCTTTCTATGAATAAAATTTCATTTAGGCATCCCCAGTGCAATAGGATGGTTGCTGAAAAAAACCACTTACAATTTCTTGGAAGAACATGTGTTTGGGATTGCACTGGATATAGTCTGTATTGGGATAGTCCAAAACATCTTTTTTCTGATTGTATGCTTTTTCTCTCTGCTAGATTCCAGACTGTAACATCACTAGAGACAAACATCATCACTGCTCTGTGAGAGGAAATAAATGCATGTGTACAGTTATACATACATACTGAGAGAGATTGTCTGAAACAAAGCTTTGTATTGTGTCTCTTTAAAAATCCATATAAAATACAAATACAGAATCAAAACTGTAGTAGTGAGGAATGTATTTCCCATCTCATGCTGCAGGGCATAAGCTAATCTGCTGCTGAGATCAGGCAGGAACCCCCCTTCAACTCTGTGTTGTTTTTCATTACACAACTGGCTGTTTGCATTACGGTTTTTATTAGAACTTGATTGTTTAATGACAAAGATACAGAGTTATGCTAAAATAAATAGAAAACTGTATAGTGGAAAAGCAGAAAATAGACTCTACGAAAAAAATTAAGTAAAAGTCAGACTGCTAGATTCTGCTGGGCTCACCCTGATCCTTCCAAAGCCTATGGATGTTTTCCTCACTTACACATGCATTTTCTTTATTAACCCCCATTCCCCAGATAAATGCACAACTGTATTATATAGGACCTTCTGTTGTTCCTTTTGCCTCCCTCATTTTATAAGGAGAGATTTCCATGAGCAATTTCAATCAGGGAAGTTGTGTACTAGACCACTCTACCTTCAAAGATCTAATAGCCAAATCTGTGTGTTTAAACCTCAGACTGTGCAGGGAATATTGTCTGCCATAATACAAAGGGTTCCAGTTCAGCTGGACAAATGTGCTCATCTGCAGCAACTCATCTATTATGTAGCTTTTGTGAATGTGTCATAATAGCACAGTAACCTCAGCAGTCTGCAGAGGTGGGTTTGTGTGCAATTGTTTGGACAAGTAGTTGCTTCTGTTTGGAACAATTGCGTTTATTTTTGGTTTTGGAGGGTTTGAGGGTTCTGTGTTTTGGTTTTGTTGTTTGGCTGTTTGGGGTTTTGAAGGGGAAGTGGGGCTTGTGTGGTTTTTTGGTAGTGTTTGTTTTGGTTTGGTTTGGTTTGGTTTGTTTATTTTTGTTGGCTTTAAAAAACCAACAAACAAAAAATGCAGAATGCCAAGTGAAACGATTTGATATGGTATTCCATCCAAACCACTCTGTATTCCACAAAAATAAATAAATAACAGAACTGCTATAAACAAGAGAACAAAGAAATCTGAGGTGTTCTGTACTCCAAGACACCCTACCTCTGGCTGAAGGGCAAACTGTGACTGATGCTGGGTCCTCATCAGGAGAAGTTGGGATAGAATACTGGAATTTCACTGATGGAGAAGAAAATAATGTCTATGCTGCTGCAGAAGGTGTAATAGACTTCACATGGACTCTAGTTCTTTTATTTATGCTGTCTTTTGATGGAGATGTCCTGAGATGAGCCACTCCAGGGCTCACTTCAGATTTTGATAACAGCAAACATTACCACTAGAACTGTTCTCTGCTGCTTGGCTGCATCAATGGGGAAAGTCCTCCACCTTTCACTCCGTGGAGACTGATGGCAGCACCTTGACTTCAATATGAGTCTTAAGGTTCTTCTTGCTATCCTTCTTTTAGGATCCTATTGCTCCCTCTCACCAATTCACAGTGTTTTGGGGCAAATTCTACCTTGACTTTAGTCTGCTTCTGTAGCTTCACTTCCTCCTTTGACTTCGTTCAATGGTATATAATGTATATTGTGTATCTTAGAGCACAGAATTGTCACTCACAAATTATATGAAATTGAATCCACTTTGCAGTGCAAAGAAACACATACCACAAAATCAAATGAAACTGGACTTATTTTGTAGTCTTAAGTTCTTAATGGTTCTATTGATTCAGAAAGCTGCAAACAGATATGGAGGTTTAGATTTAGGCACTTAGGATCACTGAAGTTTAGGGGTTAGGGTATACAAAACTGTAACAAGAATACTGGTTCAGTAAAGGAACGCTTCTTAGTATCTTAAGACAGAATTCTGATATAAAACTCTCAGTTCAAGAGAATCAGTCTTCATCTTTTTATTGGTGGTTTCATTACTGATTATTTGTCTTCTGGCAGAAGGTCTAATAAGCAAACCAGCATTTGCATCCCTATGTATTTCTGCTAGTGAGAGACAAAAAAAGTGGTCTTTGTCATTTCTTACTGATAACTTCAAATACTATGTTAGGCTTAAATCAATCTGGTGAGAGAACTGTGGCTACTCCTCAAGATTTGCACTGGATATTTAACTAGGTAGAGCTTATATGTGTAATTTCTTTTCTTTTTCTTTCTTTTTTTTCCCTCTTTCAGCATTTGTTAGGTAGTAGTATTGATATGACTAGTGCAGTGAGGTGTATGTCTAGTTGTATCGAACTTCCTATTGACAAAAACTTATGTCTTGCTGATAGCTTTGTTTTATGGATAATGTTTGTCACCAACAGTACCTTTTCAGAGCTATGGTGCTCTTTACATTAGGAACTTGGATTTTTTAGTGCTAAGTAGGTATTAGGAGTTGATGGCATGTGAAACATGTAGGGAAAACATTAGTTGTATACATGTCTGTGTGTAAATAGATACACATATATCCATAATCCTATTTTCAAACCAACTAATTTGCTCTATATTTCCTCAAGCATTTTCAAATGTTTATGTACAAGGAGACCTGACAAGTGTTTTTTTTAAGTATCCTGTTTTATTGGCCATTTTTGTTCATTATTGTTCATCTGGTGACAACAGCATTTATTATTTGTATATTAATGTCTGGAAATTGCTAAATGATGGAAGAGCGGTCAAACAAAGCTAGGTGGAATTAACTTTATGCATGCTTGGTAGATAATACTCGACTTACAGTACTCTATGCGTTCCTCAAATGCTCTCTGATTAAGTACCATTTACAGATCTATTCCAGTCCAGCAGTTTTTTTAACAGTTTTAAAATTTGTTCTGGAAATATTATTAAATCTTGAGTATTTTCAAATATGATTTTAGGAAGGGAAAAAGTCTATATTGCAGTAAATCTATCATCATAGCTACCAATTCCTTGAGCTTAATTATGACACTACTAAATGTGAAAATCTATTCAGCGCTAGGAACACTTTTCACATTACATTCACGCTAAAGATTGGCTGTTAAGAGCTCATTACTGGTAGTTTTCTAAAGAGCGGTTTATTAAACACTGTTACCTAATAAGCATCTTTGGTGGTGCAAATTGCTGAAAACAGTAATGAGTCTGATTAGACTTCATTTCAATTACGACAGCTTGTCTAGCAAAAAAAAAAAAAAAATCTCTCCTTGATGCTTTGGAATCTGGCTACAAGGCATTAGATGGTTTAAAGAGAAAATGCCACCTCTGTGTTTCCTTTCCACAGTTCAGTAATGAATAGAGAGCTGTCCAAGTAGCCATCCAATTTAAAAAACTAGATGGGCAGCATTGGAAGCACAATCCTGTTTATGTAAAAATTCTACAAAGGCTTTTCAGTTAATATATCTAAATAGGGTCATATTTAGGTTTCCTCTGTTTCCCTTGCATGAGAATATAAAACTACAAGAAAAGAAAAAATTAAAATTATTTGCATCTATCTGCTTTGCAGAGACTATGCATTCCTCTGATTAGTGTAATGCACCTGTCAATTGTTATCTGTGTATCTTTTACATATCTTACAAATTTTACTTGAAACCACAAAACTCTCACAGCTTTCAACAGTACCTCATAATTTAACTTGGGTTGGCAGAGGGTTCACTTGTAAAAAAAAAAAAAAAAAAAANACAGGAAAAAAAAAAAAAAAAAAAAAAAATTAAAACAAGGCACTATAATTTTTGCACTACTGATATAAAATACTTTAGTGATTTTTTTTTTTTAATAACTCTATCAATGTTATGCATTCTTTGAAGTCATTCCTTTATGTTACTTACACATTCAGGATGAAAATTGTTGATGGAAGAAGAACTTAAGATGATAGTTTCTGAATATTTACTATAATACTAATGTTCCTGTTGGCAGTATATAGCATTTTTAATACTAAATTCATATGGATGCTTTTGTATCATATTATTTAATGCAAAATTGGATGGAGCGTAACTAAAACCTTGTAATAAATTATGCTTGGAGAAATGGCCAAAAGGGGTCACACGTGAAAGATACCGTGCTGCTCAAGGCAGTGTGTTTGACTAGAGTCTCAGAGGGTGGCTGAAATCAGACTTCTGTCTAGTCAGTTTACAGCAAATTTTAGGAAAGTTCACATGAAATAGATTTTGAAAACCATCTTATTAGACATGAGGAATAAATTTGCAACAGCTAGGGCAACAAACATTAGAACTCGCACTCTGTTTAGATTTTAATGAAATATTTTCTGTGATTTTACTAAACATGTGGCACAAAACCCAAATAGTGGTGAACAAAATATATAGTTTTCATAGTCAACTGCTGCATAGTTGCTGCTTAAAAAGAAAATAATAAAATAAAAAGTGGGGAAATTTATATCCACCATAAATTGTAAACTTGAGTGGTTCTTGTGACTTCAAACCAGAGAAGTGACAAGAGAATCAAGCTCATGAACTGTGGGGTCTGCGCATCTCAGACTGACACCAAAACGCCCTTTTTGGTTCTTTTTCTGATGTTACTTTTCTACTTTATCTTTTAGTTTCTTACAGTTAGCTGTGATACATTGTGCATTTGTAAGAGGGTTTTCATCAGTGTACATCATGAAACATCAAGTGAAATAGTGCAAATTTTTTTGTTTTTTAGAACATCATACAAATACAAATGCTATTATTCAGCTATACAAACGTGTGCCTGTAGTGCGCTTTGAGATGCTAATCAGTGGAGCTTGACTTCCGTACCCTGAAGCAAATTTTAAAACCATTTCATCATTAGGTGACCACGTATGTGATCACACAATGGACAAAATTGCAGGAAAAATAACATGGTTTATTGGTATTTAAGCTATCAATAGCGCTAAGCTAGTTATTGATACGATCATTGCATGGTTTAGATTTTTGTTGTCTCTTGAAGGTTGTTTACAGAAAAGGCTGAACTTGTGCGATAGCTGCAATGGAATGTGACATTTTATCAACTGGGTTCTGTCATTTCTTTCTGTTTTTAAAGGCAGCGCACTATTCTCTTCTGCCCCTTGAAATATCTGTGAACCCTCTCAATGACATAGAGTGTGTTTCAGGACATGGCTCAACTTTTCCTGTTGCAGGATGAACTTTGCACGTTTTAAGAAAGGAGAACAAATATATAACATGAGAAGCTAGTTTCTTTTCTTTCCTACTCTCTCCAGGAATATGGCAAAATATTCAGCATAGACAGCGTTAAATGTCTTAGTTAAGACTCTCTCTGGTGCCTGTGTATATATAAAATAAATAAATATATATGCATATATCTATATAGAGAGATTTCTATATTTGTCTATAGAAAATTCCCTTATCCTCCTCCCCTAGTCCCCCAGACAGTTTGTCAAGCTAAATGAATGATCTATATAGTTCCTTTCAAATGCCCAGGAAACAATACAGTAAGTCCTAAACCAAGACCATTAAAAAAAAAAAAAAAAAAAAAAAAAAAAAAGCTGTGTTCCATTTTTCAGTAGTTAATTCAGATACATTTTATTGAATGAACAAGAAAGAATCTCTGGAATTTGCAGAATACAATAATTGAAAGGTTTAAGTAGGGGAAAAGATTTAGCTGAGCTTAGTGTTTCTAGGATGTCAGTTCTTTGGTTATGCTTCTGCTTTTAATCTTGTTTCTGTGCTTTGGGGGGAGCAGGAAGGAAAGGAAGGATCAGCTGCTCATATAGCCAGGCCTGGGTAGGAGCCGTATCGGAACTCTGTTTTCCCAAAAAGCATGATTAGTACAGTTCAGATGACTTAGCTAAGGTGTTCCCTACCTTGAGGAGGAAATCTGGGGTTCCCTGTGATAACATCATCCCTTCTTTTAATGTCATCTTTGGTGCTGAAATGTAGATGTTGTTGGTTGTTTGGTGGTTGTTTTTTTTTAAAGGAAAGATAAATAAGTATATGAGTTGATAATACAGTCCTTTTGCACAGGAGATTCTCTTTGGAAAGACAGCATCTGCCAGTGCAAGACACTCTGGTGCTTACAGTAGAGAATACTGTGTGTGGTGTATGTCTGGTATGACGGGGAAAATGGGAGAGAGCAAATGAGCTCTGCTAAGAGCTCCCTGCTCTTAATCCTGGGCCACGTCAGGAGCATTCTAAAGCAGTTTATCTTCATATGTCTTCTTGTATATAAGAAACAACTCTAAACCCACCAAAACTCATTTCATATGTAGCTTTTTCCACAGCCTTCAGATCAAAGTTATTTTCTTCAGGCTGGACTAAATTATCGCAGGTCCCAGGAGTGAAGGACACTGAATTAATGCACTCTGCCACCCAGTCCTGGCTATAGAATATTTTTATCAAACTGTGAGACATAACATCTCTTTTACTATTTCATTAAAAATTAATGTGCAGATTGCCAAAAAGCGAAATGCATAAATAACATAAACAAATTCAGCGAAAGCTTTGTATGCTGTGGAGTCAGCTTAAGAAGGCTGGGGTTTTTTTGGGTTTTGTTGTTTTTCTTTTTTTTAAATTGAGTGTCAGATTACTTCTATCTATACATTTAATCAGTATTTGTCCTCATGTAGGTAATTAGCAGAGGTACTCAAATCTCAGTAAAGCAGCTGTTCACATCTCTCCTATATTGGTAGGTTTTGGAATAAACACTTTAAAAAGAAAGCAGTATTCCTGGTTATGGTCTGGAGCACTGTGTTATTGGCCCATATAAATTTGTTTTTTCACACTTGTTAGTTGAGTGTAATGGGTCAAACCAGAGTACAGTTATTTGAAACTTACTGAGACTGATCTTTGCCTTCATATTTGTAAGGCGAGTAGGTCTGGTTAGATAAATCTCTGGAATTAACCTTCTCTTGCTATACGTAAAGCTATGAAATGCTTACATATATATCTTTAAAGAACTATGACTGAAAAATATATAAAAGTGGAGTGGAATTTATACAGAGTGCTGCTGCCATTAATTGGAGGGAAATAAATATTTTCAATGACTTGCCATGTAACTTGGTCTTGAGTTTTAGAGCAAGGGTAGTTTTTTAACATTTTGGAAAATATAAAAAGTAATGCGCTTAAATCTCTATTGTGCACCCCACATTTGTTCAAATAAAATATGTCCCTTTATGGCAGTTTTAACCCCATTTATCCTCATGCACAAGTGCTCACCTGTTATTTACTCACATAAGAGAAGGTCGATACTGCAGAACAAGGGGAGTGCTCTGTTGTGACATAAAACATACATATTCATTAGCTCCGCTGTCCCTATGGACATGTGTGGTATGTCCTGATGATCTTCATTTGGCAAAAGGAAGTAAGCTTACAAGGGAAATTGTCTTAATGGATTTAAGATAACACAAAATAAATTTATCAAAAATGCTTATTTACAGCTAGGAACTGAAGCTGTAATTCAAAGTCTGAATGAAAAAAGTTACTCTAAAAGGAAACAATTTACTGAATCATGATTAGCATCAGAAATGGAAAATAATATATAATCCAATATTTGAAAATTATTTCAGATATTAATATTCTTTTTTCCTGGAAGAGTTTAGGTCAGGATCTGAATGTTCTGTATAAAGTTCCTTAGTGCTGAAAATTCATTCCTTTTGTCTCTAACTTACTTACTAAAAAAGCAAGTTCAGGGTTCTGTGTTTCACCTGCGTGATAAAGAAGTTGAGTGTGTTTTATTTCCTCTGCTCTTAAGGTTTCGTGTTATGCTTTTCCAAGGTAAATGTGTCTTAAACTCCACTTCTGAAAGAGGAACCAAGGGAAACCTACTTTTGCTATTTTATTGCTTAAAAAGAGAGTATGCACTTTGCTGCCCTTCTAAAAGATACGGTGGGATTTATTGCGGGCTTGAAGTAAGCATTTCAATAGAAGCATAATCAAGCTTCAGGTCTTAACTGTTTTGCATTTGCAATGTGCATAAACACTTGTTCCAAGTGGCCAAACTCTGTATTAATTTATGTTTACATTTTACCATGTAAATATTTTAATTCTCAGAATCACTGCTGTTATGTCAAAGTAGTTACATTGTTTCTCATGTTTATATGGGCATAAATTGCACATTATTTGGTATATTAATTCTTTTAAAAATACCTTGTAGCTAAAAGCATGTGTTCAGTGCACTACAAAAAGTCGCTCCCCCTTTTTTTTTAATTTATGCGTACTTCTGTTTACAATTGCTTTTCCTTTCAGTATTCTCTAGGAAATTGTTGTGCTCTTATTTGTTTGGCATAGAAAATTTGCTAGGTCCTTTATAGAAACAGCTTAAAAATATCAAGCCTTGGAAAAGGAAGCATCATATTAGGTTAACAGAGAACTCATTGCAGTTATTGTCTTCATTGATATGTTTTCTAGTTAAAAAAAAAGTAAAAAATACTTTTAAAAGTAATATAAACAATTGCATAGGTAAGAGCAGACCCGTAAAGTAAAATATTTTAAAGATAAACTACAATTAATTATAAATATGACCAGTTTTCTATATAGAAGGTTTCTGGCACATGTGTGCATAAATGGTTTTGTTTATGGTATGCAATGATAATGTATCAGCGTAATCATACTGCAAGAGTGGAGCCCTGAACTGAGAATGTATTTTTGCTTAAGGGCTGCTGCCACAAAGAAACCAACACCTGCAAGGTGGGCAGCAGTAGCCTGGGAAGTCCCATGCATGGAATGCCAAAGTAATAGCTACAGTCCCTATTATCTGTCAGCTACTGCTTGGTTGGCCTACAGATCCAGCCTGCTTCTGCTGCGAAATTATGAAAGTGTCATTTGAAACATCTTGACTGTTTCTCCTTGCTTCTGTTTCTTAAGGCCTTTTGAAGCTGATGGATCTACTAAAGGCTGTTTAGCAAGAAACATCTTAGTGACTTCCAAAGGCATTGCTTTATATAAATGGCAGGGAGGTGGCTTCAAGGATAGAACTTACTTGCTGTAAATATATTGCCATTTGATGTTGTGAGGTGTGAAAGTGTTATTTAAAAGGAATAATCATATGACAGTACTTAAGTTGATAATTGGGATGTATTAGGTTCCACATCTGAAATCTCATTCTTATCTGGTCCAGGCTCTCCTAAAATGTTTCGTTTTTCTTGCTGATTTAATCTTAAGTGCTGTTGGCATATATAGGATCCTCAGTATTACTTGTGAAGTGTTTTGTTTTAAAGATTGAAATGTTTTCATCCTCCTTGCTAGATGGGAATCATACAGTAAATAGCCTGACAATGGCTTGCTCCCACTAATGCACATGGCATTCGCAGGATATATATAATAAAAGAAAGAACAGATCCCTACCAAAAAAGTGCTGAGAGCCCTTTCCATGTCAGTTTTCCTGAGTTTGTGGTTGATAAAAAGCTTCCAAATCTGGGCCCATACAACTGGGATGCTCAGCTTGAGGTTCATCCTCCTACCAAGTCCTTTGACGTCAAAGGAGTTCCTCATGGACTGGAGCAGAGGTCTTCACAGAGTAATTAGAAAATAAATGTGGAAATAATTTTCTTTCCTTTTTTTTTTCCCCTTCCCTGCAAAACATAATTAGCTCAATCCACTCTTCAAAATCCCTCCTGTTTCCAATTAAGAGAGATCAGTTGCACTATCTTCAAACAGCTGAAATTATGCTTATTAATAAAAACTGGAGTGTTAAAGAAATGTTTTATCTTGAATTAATTTTTATTATTATGGGCCATATGAGAGTATACAGTCTTACAAACCAAGGAGTTGTGTGTCCTACATTTGAAACAGCAGTCACAGCATGACTTTCTTACTTGGCTCTGTCCCATGCTTCAGAAAGATTTTAAAATGTGGATGTAGGGCCTGATCCTCAAGGTACTAATACCTTAAGCTCTCACTGAAGTATGAGGTTTGAAGAGTCCTGACATGCTTCCAGCAAAGTGTCTATTTCAGTTGATAGCTGTTTTGGCAGAGCTGATCTCTGCATGTCCACAGGAAGCAGTCCCTTGGCTACAATCATTATGATCCATTGTGTTAATATTCAGTTATCTTGGGTAACTTGAGACAGGGATGAGAGTAGCAGTTCACTGGGCAGGGACAGCTTTTGGAGTCTTTGACTAAACGTATAGAAAATCCAAAGTTAAGAAGCTCACATCCACTTGGAAGTCTAGAGGGAAGAGGATTCATGGTACTCAGACCTGTGGTTTTGGAGTTGTTTCCTTCCAGGCAATAATGCGCTCCTACAAGTTTGTTCTGGACTGATACCAGAAGCATCTCATTTACTTGCTTGCCCCTGGTACAGTCTACCTCTTTTCAACAGTCCATCTAGCAGTTGCTCAAATCACATTTAACCACATGCCTAAAGTTAAGAACCTACTTCAGCTATTGATTTTTGCAAAGGAAGCAGTAGACCTATGCTACATAGGACGTAGGGCACTGCAGGGATGAACAGAACAGAGAGACCACAACAGCAGAATTATTTGCTTATGCCTCAAATATGTTGAAGGAACATTTGGATGGCCCCGATCCAAGCTGTTTTGATAGTTGGTTGAGAAGGTTGATGTGCTGCCCTCTTTCTTGCTCCTTGCATCCTTGTATCTCCATGTCATTTAGGTTTTTTTCCCCAGCATCTCTAGAAGAGCTGTGCAACCACTGCCAGCACGTTCAGAAAACCACAGCTGCACATGACTTTACTTTAGCTTGATTATTTTACTAGAAATGTGAATAGATGAGATGCTTACTGAAGTCCCAGCACCTTTTGTCTTAAAGCAGATCATTACTAAACAAGTTGGCTAGCTGCAAAGTGATTGTCATCATTTGATCTTGTCAGCAGAACACCATAAATCCTTTGTTATTTTTTCCTAGCTAGTAGTCTGGACTTTTCCATGTCTACTTTCAATAGAAATCCTTTTATTTAAATTTAAAGGAAAGGCTAGTTATTAATTTTTATCTTCTATAACAGATATAATCCTGTCAGGGACAGAGCAACTTGACCTGATACTAAGAGCAGCAGCGGAGGAGGGTTCTTTGTATGCACAATCTCATTTGAGCTCCCAGCAGGATCAGGCCCACTGGACAGCCACAATCTATAGAATATTGCTTGTTCCATGTTGTATTCAGATTGCAATGTTATTTTTTTTCTAACTCTGGCATTCTTTCTTTTGGCATTCTTTCTTGTTTTATTTAATTCATAAATCTTAATATTTATGTGGATTTCTACTATATGGATATAGTGTGTGAAAATGATGATTTTCAAGTCAAATATGCAAAATTAGGAAAGTTAAAATATGGTCAATACTTGGGTCAAAGCAATTGAATAATGAAATTGTTTAATATAATTACTTTAAATGTAATTCAGCTAGATCCAAGTGAAAGAATTAGGGAGTAGGGATGTACAGCAGGGCTGCCAGGAAAAGGGAAAAAAAGATTCTGTTAAAAAAGCCTACACTGCCTTTCATATAATGTATTAAATCTATCTTAAAAGCAATTCTCTGATAAGTGCATACCTGTACTTAAAGAGCAGAATCCTTTCCTTTTACCTGTTATAGCCCATAGAAGCACAGTTTACATAGTTCAAAAATGTCAGTATCTCAGAGAATTCCTAAGTTAGCAAAGATTTTTTTTTTTTAAATATTTTCAGCTTTGTGTTACTGCTGGATTTTCAGAAAGTTATAAGGAACTACACTATCTGCAGAACTGTTATGTCAGAGTTTAAATTATGCTTAAAAAGAAAAGAAAAATCCAACCTCTAAATATAGTCTTTTATTTACCTGGGTTTAGATGTTTATACCAGCATTTGGGTTCCTAACAAAAGAAATGCAGGAAGGTGTATCAACTCAAGCTAAAAGCAACTAGTAAAATTAAATTTAAAATATGNAGGGGGAAGTGTTTGCATAATTAAAATAAAACTACAGTATTTTCTTTTTTTTTTTTTTCTCCTAAATCAGACATTTGATTTTTGTCAAACAGTTAAACTATTAATAAACTGAGTCAAACATATGAAAATCTTTGTGCTTTTTCAGTAAATATAAAATTGAGGAAACGATGCTTTGTGGTTCCCAGTCCAGTCCATTCCAGTGGACTCCATGTAAATACAGATTTCTTCACTGCTTACTAATGCAAAAAATATGCTCATGGTTAACTATTAACCTATGCTTCCAAATAACACTAATGATTGCAATGTGCTGGAATAAATGCTCATGTTTCATGGGATGAGGACAGTCCTGTTCTCTTAAGCTTACCTAATCAAAGTCTAATCCGGCCTTTACAGCCTTTGTTAAATGCATTGGTATTTAATATGCATCGATAAATAAACTTTCAATTATTGTGCAGTGAGCATATCCAAAGATAGCATGACAATGTGAAACTACTGGCCTATCTAGCAATTACTCCAAATAAAGAATGCTGATGATGTGATTTCCCTTCTCCTCTTAAAATGGATAATTCAGATTTTGACATTCTTTTGCAGCCTCGTAATGTCAAAAATAAATTAATCTAGACAAATGAAATTCAAAGAATTGAACTTTTACACTGTTTAGATATATCTTCCCACTCTGACTAGAAATAGAATTATTTTAAAAGCACGTGATCCATTATAAATAAAAAAGACCAACAGATGAATTTTTTTAAGTATTTGTGAAAGACATTTTGAAAAGGTTGCTAAGTGGGTAGTGTATGATATACCTTGTTTTGCTCTGACCTGGTGCCTTCTTATAACTTTTAAAATTGAATAGTCTTCCTTTTACAAACCGTTGAGGACAATATGCCAAAAGCATATTCATTAACTACAGTACAATACCAGCTCAGACAGATTCTTTGCTCCATCCATGCCTGATTTATCTTCTTTTTCAAAAGTTTCACTCTTGCTTTAGTGCATTCTTTGCAAAGAGTCTTTCTCAGGGCATTCATTAGTCAGCACCTAGTGAAACATCAGTTTACTCAACTGCTTTTGCATCTCTGTAACAGAAGCTTTAAGCCTTTTGGTAAGGTTATAAGCCCAGTACTGCAGAACATGGATAGGTTTTGCTTGTTTACTTGTTTGTTTTGTTTGGGCATTTTTTTAAAATTAAGAGTAATGAACTCGTGTGTCTGTCTGTTATGCAGTTCTATGCTACAGGAACATTAATATTCTTTCCCTATACAAAAACTTGAAGTAAATATCATAACATTAGAAGAATTTTAGATACCAATGACTTGCAACTGGCTCTTGGTGATTTGCTTTTCAGACTTCCGACTGAATTTGATGAAGTATGATTTCTGGAAGGCTTCTGATATTTTATCATTAAAATTAGAATTGTTGTTTTGTTTTTCCTATGATTTCTATAGCATGGAAATTTATAGCATATTTCTATAATTTCACCCAATTTCTTGATGTATTTACCCCCCATATGAGAAACGATTAGCAGATTGTATTAATGCTAAATGAAAGGAGTAAATCTGCCAAAAACTCAGTCTAGAAGCTGCATTTGTCAAAAGCTCTTGTCTGAATTAACTTTTATAGGATAATTGTACAATTGTTAACAGACATTTTTCTCAAGTTGTCAAAGCATTTGAAAAATGATGGAGAAAAAGAATGCTTAGGAAAAAAATACAATAATCAATGATATGGGTCACATGGACTGAGAACTGCAGTACTTGTACTAATATAAGGCTCATTAGAGGTACTTTGCAGTTTTCAGGCTAAATTTAAATTATTTGGTGATTTGCAAATACATGAATGTAAAAATAAAAATTAAGAATCCAAATGCAAATGAGTGCAAGTGCAATAAAATATAATTGCAAATGAATCCGTTGCTTTATTCATTTATTGTGTAATTACTGCAATCCTTCCCACCTTGTTTTCAGTATTTCTTAATCATTAAGTCGGAAGCATGACAGCAGTGCCAGCCCTGGCATGATTCTCTTTGACTAAAACCTTGTAAATTAACACAATTAGCACAGCATCATCCTGCTAATTAACTTCCAGTGTCTGGTGCAGTGGTTTTGCAAACAAGGAAGAGGGAGTCAGAAGGGAATAAACATGCCATTCTGTTACCAAACTGTGTGCTGTGTTACGTTTAGCTCAGCGAGGCTAAGCTGGCCATGTCAGATGCCGGAGTCAGGCAATGAAGAGCTAAAGGGGTTGGGGAGAAAAACAGGAGAGGGTAGAAGCTGTCAAAATAGACTGCAGTAATTCAGGGGGGAGCTAGTGCCACAGATGCTTCATTTCGACTAGGGCTCCTCCTTATCAGAGAATCTGTGCCAGAGGGCACAAGACTGTTTGCAAAAATCACTTTTTGGTAATACGAGAGAGATTAAGGAGGTCCCTTTGATACAGCTGTGCAAAAATCAGGCATGTCTCTACCATGTGTAGGTACGAGTTAGAGAGGTTTATCTTCACGTTTGCAAATCGCTCTTGCAATTGCACGTAGTGGATTACAAGGAGAGGGGGGACAATGCACAGCACATTATTTACAAGATTATTTGCTTTAAAGTTACATTTCACTTGGGGTAGTCTGGTTTTTGTTTGTTGTTTGTTTTGTTTTTAATTGCTAGGTTTGGGGTTTGGGTTTGGTTTTTTGTTTGTTTGTTTGTTTTTATAGCCATCTGTGGAAGCCACAGAACTTTTAAGGACTTGATTGTTTCTTTTTCTTTCTTTTTTTTTTTTTTTTTTCCCCGGTTGTTTTTTTCCGTG
>VWZE01007091.1:742077-745041 GCA_013396675.1 Eubucco bourcierii | reverse complement strand
TTTTTTTCAGATATATGTAGAGAGATAGATAGAACAGGTGAAAAACAGAGCAAGTAAACCAAAATCTAATTTAAGATGGATTCCTGGCAAACATTTTGTCTATCTAAAACTTTATGTTTCAAGCATAAAAATAACATTTTAAAAACAGTGCCTTTCATTAAGGATATAGAAAGTAAGACTTAAGTACATCATCTGCTTTTGTTGTTTTGGTTTTGGTTTTGTTTTTTTCTCGTTTCTTTTTCTTTTCAACAGCAATTACAGTCTGTGGTCCTTGTTCTGACCCAGCCTTTCTGCTTCCTCAAAACCTCCAAGGTTGCTTCTTCACACTGGTCATTCAACCATCCTCATATTTGTGAGATCCTGATGTCCCCGTTAACTGTAGGTTCATGCTGATCACACTGGCAAGTATGCTTTTGCAGATCACTGACCCAGTTTCTGTCTTAGACCTTGCCTTTCATATCTGCCATTGAGCTGTGCTCATTTGAAAGGCTCAGGCAAGTTTTGATAAACCAATTCTTGTTAACTGTTTCTCCTAACTATATTCCTAACAGGTTTGTTTGTTTTTTGGTTATTTTTTTGCAGCTGGTAAAATGAAATCTCCCCTCTAGAGTGTTTTTTCCCCTCTTTTTATCCAGTAGCAAAACCAAAAGCAAACAAAATTGTAGCTGGTCCCTTCGGCTTCCAGCTTTAAATCATTCTCTTTAAAAAGTCACTCTGGGAAATTGATTTTTCAAATGTTAACCAAAGTGAGAAGCAGGCAGAAACTGAGATAGTGTGAAAATGCAGGTTCCACATGCATGCACACACACACTCAGGCTTGTTCTCTCCAGGGCTCAATTCAGCTTTGGGGCAGCAGAAGCAGAAATCTTCACCCTTCTTTCAGCAGCTTTAAGGAGAGGAAAACAGATCTAGATTGTTATCCATTTTTTTCTTGACTAGCATTGACTGTCCTTAGCATTGCTCTAGGAGGGTCCCTGTTGAATTTGTTGAGAGCTGGAGCAGGTGAACAGGAGATATCTCAGCCCTTCTCCAGGTGGTTTCTGGCTGCTTCAGAATTTCCTCCAGTTGGGAGGGGCTGAGCTAGCTGAACCCCATGCCATGTCCTGTACCTTTTATTGCTTTCCTCCATCCTGCCATATTCAGCCTGTTTTCCCCCTAGTGATCAGATGTTGGTGTGCTGCTAGTCCTTCAACCATATCCACAACCTTCTTTTCAAGGAGTGTCAGTGAAGGGCTGAAGCACAATCCGGAACTTAAGCAAATTCCAAAGGTTACAATTGCTTTTGAGAAGAGAAACAAAATATGTTCTAATGATGTCTTCAGGATCAAATCTTTGCTGGTCTTTGACATTTCCATGCTAGAAAGCCATTTGCTGTCTTTTATGATTGGGCAAAGCTGAAGGCTTCCACCACAGAAATGCCCAAGTGGTTGTCTGGGGCCTACTAGCTGTGGTGCAGGCCTGGATTTTAAGGAACCCGAAATGGTTAAAGAACATCTGCTGTGTCAGTCTATCACTGTAGATGCTTTACATCGTATTTTAAAGTGTGGATCCCGTTCTACATCAGCTCATTTTCTTTGTTCCTCCAGTAACAATTCCTATGGCAAAAATAAGTAAAACAAATTGAAGAAATATTTCTGCAAGCTGAAGGATCAATATCAATTCAAGGAGGAGTTCATAATAACCTTCTGTGAGACAGAAATGGAAATACTCTATACTTCTAGCATGTTTCTCTCAAAAATATTTAGAACATTAGTGGCAATACAGAAGAGTTTGCTGACTGAGCTGATCAATGGAATGTGAAGGCAGTTTACTTAAAGGCTATTTACTTTCACACAGATTATTTATCTATTAGTCAGTTTGCATTCTACTCAAATGCAGATAGATGGGAAAAATGTTTTCTTGAGCATTACAAACCTACCAAGGGGAAAATCAACCATCTGACTAAAATACATAAGCCAAACACCATCTGGGTGTCTTTACCAGCTATTTGGAAGCTGTGCTCTATAAAATGATAAAAGGTCATATTTAAGTGTTTTTTTCATAGGATGTTTCTTTAGGGGATCGTCTAGTCAAAAAGATTGAAATTAATTCCTGCATCAAGATGTTAATATATTTATGAGCAAATCTGGGGATCTGACCAGGGTTTTCACTGTCTGCAAATACATACAACTTCAGGTAAAGGGCTGCTTTTGTAATCCCCCTGCATTATATTCTGAAGCACTCCATCATGAGGGAGAGTGCATTACTCAGATCTGAAGGATACACTTTGTTACAAAAGAAGGCCATCGAAAGTTGTAGGGCCTCCTACCCTTTCACTGACACCAATCTGAAGGTGGTATAACCTTGTTAACTTTAAGGAATTATTCTTGATTTCTGCCCTTGTTAGAAAAATCATCCCTCCGATGTATAATAATCTATGTCTGTTGGTTTTGATCATCAGCTCTGAAAGCTAACCTTGTCCTCACAGCACTAACTCCTTTCCATCTTGTATGTGTGCATGTGTGTATATAATATTTATATGTGCATATACACCATGTCCAAAAAATAGCTTTGTCTCTTTACTTAAAAAAATGAATCATATAATCATCTACAGATTTATATGAAGCACATTAGTAAACATGGAGATACTAGTATTTCAGAATTCAAACAAAGCCCAGCTGTGCTGGTGACTAACCAATACATGAACTAAAGCTCACACTCTGCAAGGACCTTTGGTTGACATTCGATTTTGAACCTGCCAGATGCATTTTTGTGAACCAGGGATACTGCATCTTTAATGAACAAGTCTCTACACTTTCCCCTGTTTTTAAATACAACACAAGCAGTGTAGCACTAGGCACTGCAATTGTCAAAGACAATTAGACTGAAAGCAGGAAAATTTCACCTCCCTGTCTCAGTGATATGTAGAATGTCGGCAGTATGGGTCAGCCTTGCCACAGAGTTGTGTGAGAATAGATGAATCAG
>VWZE01007091.1:659577-732077 GCA_013396675.1 Eubucco bourcierii | reverse complement strand
CTGGTGGAAATCTGTTTACTACATAGCTGATGATGTAGTTGTGTGAGTCAAAGCTTGCTTTGATGTAATTGCCGAAAAAAAATGGTAAATATATGTAAACAAGTGATGCTATTTCTTTTGAACTACTAAAATGAAGAGCTGAGAGTTAAGAACTGAATTCTTCCACCACAGGGGCTCACCTGCCCACACAGGCAGGTTCTGTTCCTCCAAGGCAGATTCTGGTTCTTTACCTACATTAATCTAAGTATGGCACTGCAGTTAAAACCCTCAGATTTTGGTTGTTCAACTTGAAAAATGAGTATGATTGTTTGTGGGGAAAAATATGCATGACACACGAGCAAGACCAGTTTTCTTGGAAGAGAAGTTATTTGAAATTCAGAGAGATGACATCCAATTGCTTTCAGAAATTTATCTGTAGACGCTTTCATATTTTAATGAGCTGGGATTTGCTATGAAAAACTTTGTCTTCGCTCTCTGAGTGTATGAGTAACTTTTTGACTGCAGCTCTTGCAGAAGTAGTTTGGGCTGATAGCTTTCAGTTCTTCTGAGAATCAACCTCTAGACCTATCTTGAGGTCATGTAAAACAGCAAGTTTTGACTTAGGTAGGCACATCACATGTCCACACAGGGCAATGATCTGGTGCAGAAGGATCATGCTTGCCTAATTCCTTAGAAAAACAAGATACTATTTAGTACAGTATTGCATCTAATACTCACCTAGTATGGATATTAGTTCAAAATTCAAACCTGCTTCTGCTCAAAACCAAGTAAGACTACTTTCTTGAAATGCAGCCTTGAATAGCAGATAAATCCTGCTCTACAATTTGTTCTTTGTTGCAGGATTTTTATTCTGCTCATTTGTATTTTACATCTACTTGACTCATTTGTATAAATTCAATACAAAATGCCTAACAGTAAGCTTTTTACTTAAAACTTTGCCAGGTACCATATTTTGTTCTCTTCTTTTTATATGGATATTACCTATTCTTCTAGCAATTTAACAAGGGACTTCATTAAATCACAGTAATGCAATTAATGTAGATAGAAACAAATTTTGAATGAGCACAGAAACATTGTGTTTAAAATATATAGTTTAAAAATGTCCATGATTTGATGATAATATTGTTTACATTGATTCAAACTGTGATTATACCTTTATCCACTAGTTTTTATGGTTTTAAACAAGTTGAATCCCTTTTCTTCTTTTTAGCTTGTTTTCAGAATTTGAAAAATGGATATACAAAGGGAGCTGTGGCAGCTGAATTCT
This sequence comes from Eubucco bourcierii, assembly GCA_013396675.1. Lineage (NCBI taxonomy): Eukaryota > Metazoa > Chordata > Aves > Piciformes > Ramphastidae > Eubucco > Eubucco bourcierii. The sequence goes on along the minus strand of VWZE01007091.1, from coordinate 730,810 downwards.
CTTTTATGTGTGTCCAGTCCAGGTGAAGCCCAGCATAATGTACTGTAATATGTCTCTTCAGTTCTGTGATACAATGACCTGTGCATCCTCTAAATCCCCCACAGAATGCGCAGACACAGACTGATTGAGGTGAGTATGGACTTAAGTATATATTATTCTTTGTAGCTCTGAGGAATTGGCACTTTTGCCAAATACAAGATGATGTGGATTGTAATCTATTGAGATATGAGTTCAGGCTGGGCCCTGTTATACGTCGTAAGAATAACTAAAGATTTGTCCCTTTTTTTTTTTATTGTCTTTCTCAAAAAACAAACAAAATCCCTTTTCCACAGCTTCTTACACTTTGCAGTTCCTCTACACGCAATAATCATGAAAGGACCTTTGTGGTAAGAGCCTCCTGGGGCAGGCTGGGATAACCCAGCACCGGAAATCTCAGCCTCTTACTCAGGGGTATTGGTGCAACCATGGAGAGAAACTAGTAGAGGGTATGCACAGGGAACCATGGGTTTTACTCTTCCTGATGGGTTATATTTTTTTTTTTTTTTTTAGTTTATTCTTTGAAAATAATTGACATTTTATAACTTTTGGGGGAACCATGGATTAAATCTGGATGACTTTGATTCTTATCTGATCATTTGGGTTGATGAGGAAGAGGTAACAAAGAGGAATATCAAGCATAGATACTCCCAAATCACAGCCCATAACTATTTCAACAAGATCACCTTTCTGGTTTAATCAGATGAGAAGATTTTATTTTCTTTACTGTAATAGGAAAGGAATAGGGCACCAGTTTACCTTACAGGTCTCAGTGACAAAGGAGTATTTTAAATACTTAGTCTTTTGTTCCATAATGAATGAGAAACAAGAGGTCTAGCACTTTAACAGAGGAGGTAGTCACATCAATTAAACAGCATTTTTAATAATCTTCTAACCTTTCTGTTATTATCAAAAGCTTGATTCTGATCCTAAACTAATATAGTTGTGTTATGAGTGCATACCTCTCTCCAGCTGCCTACCTGGTGTACAAAGATCACCTTACTCACTTCCTCTTTGCACTCCTAGGGAGCTCACCACTTTCCTTACTGCTGTGGTCAGCCTCCTTTGTAAAATACACTGGTTAACGAACCTAGCAGATATTTTTCACCAGCACTGTATGTCAGTAACTTTGAGGCCACTTGACTTCACTGGCACCACAGTGCCTGGAGTCCCCTGCCTGTGGCTGCCCTAAGCTGAGGCTCCTGGGACACAGCCCCAAGCAAAACTGTTCCTATTTTCCCCAGGTGCTGTAGGGCTGGAGAGGCTGATAAACATGCTGAGTTCTGTCTTTAAGACAATAAACATAAATACACATAGGCATCTATATCGGGATTTTAAATGCTTAAATAAACACAATTATCACAGCAATCCTGTAGGTGAATAAAATAAATGATATCACTTGGAAGTGTGGCTTTTAGAAAAGTTTTGGCAGAGGAAAATTTACCTATGATTGTAAACACTCTGGAATGATTTCACTTGCGAACAACATACAAAAAATAATTTGAATATTTATACCTTATGAAATTATAAGTTTTACTACATTCATTATCTTAAAATCATAAATATAAAAAACACAGCTTTGGACTTCAACATTTAGAATACCATTTTTCTTTTTCAAAATCAGAAAAAAACCCATATGCATTCTGTAGTAATGTATTTTATAGAAAACAGTTTCTTAAAATCTTTACAAATGCAACATTTCCTATTTTTAAATTATTTCAGTCAGGGTTGCCCTGTAATCTAGATTTTTAAGGCAGCATTTGTTTCTTTCAGCACTTAAAATGGAAACTTTAGAATACTGACATTTTAACAATAACCCAGAAGAGGTTGCTTGTTGGTGTTTGTGAATAAAACATCCACAACATTTCACTCTAATTGGCTGGTTTTATGCTAGCACATGTGCATTAGTATCTTCTAAAATATCTTAACTAAAATGCTTAAATACATTTCAACAAATCTGTTTGAACTCTGCATTTCTGCTGCAGGCAGAATAATGTCTGTTGGTTTTACGTTTGACTCAGAACTTCCTGTGAGGGAGATTACAAATTCATCAAGGAAGAGTCCTTCACGTAAATACCACCTGCTCCAGGCCTCAGCTCTACGAAGGACAAGAAGACTCTGTTAAGACACAAAAGGCTGAGGTGAAGAATCTGTCTAAGAAAGCTGAGGTAAAGCCAGCTCTCATAGCTGGGGCTGTAATATTAGCCCATCTTCTGCAGTTGTGTTTGGCCCCTGTCAGTGGGCCAAAAGTCACTGGTTTCTGCAACAGCATTGGTTTCCTCAGGGAAGGAGCAGATTTATTATATGCACTTCTCTTCTGAAGAGTTCATGGGATGTGAGATAAAACAGGATTTTAAGAAACAAGTGCTTCATTCAGCACTTGCGATTAAAACTACTCACCTTGTATAATTCTCTTTATCTCACAATCCTGGCCCTTGGGTAAGGGCCCAAAATTAGTGTAAGCATATCTGAAAAAATCTAAATGGGAGGGATTTTATTTATACAACCAGTTGTGTCCTCAAGCTAGATTGCTTGTATAGCAGTCTTTTCCTTAGGTAGGCATTTGAAATCAGAGCTTTCCTAGTGACCGGTGCATTTACAGTTTCAGTTGCAATAAGCAAGGGCTTACAATCATTACGTTTGTATCTCTTTTTACTTATGTGACTTTTCCCTGGCATCTAATGGAAACATCCTTTAAAGTTTATTGTGAAGACTGAACTTTAATACGGAGACACTGAACTTGGGTCTTCACATAGTAGAGCTCAACACTTGGAGATTAGCATCACCAAATGTTCTACAAAATGGGCAAATATAAGTGCAGTAAAAAGTACCAATATTCAGTTTAATAGTCTAGCTCAGCATTGTCTAATGTGATAAGAAACCAGTTGGGAAAATACATGTCCAATTTTTTGGTATTCAGATACAGAAATGCAATGGGAAAGGCTGAGTTTCAAATAGTTTTCTCAGATTAAGGAAACGAATGAAGAGCCAGGGCTGAGAAATCTGCTGACTTTCAAATATAGGTACATGGGGGGAAAAAGTTCTGCTTGACCAATGACCCTACCTTTCTCTATACTCTGAAGGTTGATCCTGAGATATCAACCTATATTCCAAATTTTTTCAAGAACAATTTTTAGAGCCTGTATTTTACTCTTAAGGAAACATTAAAAATGTATGTTTCTAACACTTCGGTGGCACTCACACAGGATGTTGTCAATGCCGTCATGTCATGGTCTAGGCTAGTCTTGTATAAGGTGTCAATATTTCTGTTTCAAAATCTCCTTTATTAAAAGTGGTTGCAGGTATGTCAGGAGTTAGTAAGACTGGATACCAATACAATAATGTTAGATGACAGGTAGTCACATGTCAAAGTAGTCCATAGACTATTGGCTTCTATCAAAAGATGCCTGATGCTAGGCTGTACTTGTATTTTCCAGATACCAAAAACTACCACTCACCAATTAGTAAGCAACCCAAAATCTAGTAGAAAAGTAAAAAAAGAAAACCCAAACCAATCAACCAACTAAGCAAAAAAAAACACCCCAAAAAACCAAAAGCCACAAAAACCTAACGTAGAGTTAATGAATCCTTGTTTGTTAGAATACTGCCATTTCTCCTCTTCAGCTTACTTGTGAAATATATGCTTAAAAAAACAAACTCCAGCAAACACACATATTTGTATTTAAAAGCACTTTGTGCTGTGAGCAGGAAAATTGAAACAAAACAAATTCCCTCTGTTACTTGCCACACTTTCCTCTTGCAAACAAATATTTTCTCCTCCCTTTTCACCAGCCTGTATTGGCACTTACAAAGTTTTCTAACAAAATCACTCATAGATTGTAAAAACGCAAATATTTGACCTAAACCCAACATCTAAGGTAACTCAAACCAGGTGCCAGTCAAGCACTCCCTTTCAAAATCAAATGGCTAAGTAAGATATTATTGAAAGTGTTTACAGCTACATTGAGGATAAAGAAGTGATTGAGAGAATACAAGGTCAATATACAACTAGAAGGGAAAAATCGGAATAATTAAAAAATGTCTAGGACATTGTCAAGTTTCTTCAAATACTTCTTTAAAGGAATTCTAGAACAGGTGTCCAGCTGAAGCATAAACCTCTTCACTTTCTACTCTATAAAAAGCAGTGAGCAGAAGCAACTCTGAGGCTTTTCCAAAGTCTGAAAGTTGCCCTTAGCTGTGTCTTCTGCTGCATTTGTATGTGGACGTTTTGGCCAACAGAAGTCAGTCAAAAGAGTTGTGCGTTCACTTTCAGCCTCTTTAGACTCCATAGCTCAGCTGTGCAAAGCATTTACAAACTTTCCTCTGACCTTTCAACACCTGGATGCACAGAAAACCACAACACACACACAAATAAACAAAAATTTACAGAATAAGTGAATGCACAAGTTAATGCATGTGGCATTTATTGCATGGTACATGTTAATACACTGACTTTCCCCCCCTTAGCCTTAGAAAATACGAAGGCAGCAGTTTCCCATAGGCACAACTGTACATTTGCGTCTACTTGTTGTCTGTATTTATTTTAGGGTTTAAGGCTGCTGTTCCCAATGTCATTTCACTTGTAGGTAACTTGACTGCAAATGCCAGTGGATGCTACACCAGGCATTGCCAGGGCTTTTTGAAGTAGGTTGCCCAGAGCTGGCTGTCTGACATGCACAGAATCAGAGGGGATAAACAGAGATTTGTGGATGAGGAATGGTATTTGAGGGTCCTCCCACACTTTACAAAAAAAACTTCATTGGATGCAAGACACAGAGGAAGGGTTTTCTGCAAGAGCCACAGGACCAACACAGAAAGCGTATCACCAAATCAGTAAGGGGCAAAACTGACCTCAGGGATAGTCTTAAGGCCACTTTGTTGTGTCCCAGTAGGGAAAAGCAAATGCGGTCTCAATCTTCAATAATGTTTGGCACATTGGATAGGTTACATGGTACAGAAGCTGTGATTCAGTCTAGAGCTTGCTGAAGCCATTAGCTGCTTCAGCTCATGTAATTTTGGGAGGTTCTTTGTAGCTGTGGCAGTTTGGGTCTTTGCAGAGGACTCTTTCAAAAGACTACCGTATTTGAAGTTCTTCAGTGGTTTGAAGTGCTATAACAGACTGAGGGATTTGTGGGCAGATTTCTGGCAAAATGTAGATGTGTAAAATAAGTGCTGTCTCCTATGGGACTCACTAATGTGGGCTGCAACTTTGCAAGCTTGTCTGCAGGAATGCACTATTCTTTTTTGTTGTGTCTGGAAAACTTCAACAGGTATTTCTTCTCCTATGGACTGTATTTAGCACCAGACAGTAATTTTGCCACAATAGAAGAGAATAAGTTAATTATTATGGTGCCTAAATGTAGTAAATTGATTTTGCTGAGCATTTGGTTTCCAATATTGAAACCAGAGTAGTGGCCATGTGTGTGTGTATTCCCACAAAGACAAGGATACCTCATATATGTATTTTCAACTGGATTAATTTTCCAAATTCAACAGTATGTCATCTTCCCTTCTTTTGTAAAACTAATGATATTGCTTTCATTTTACTGTTACTTAATCTCATATTAGTACTGCCACTTACTGAAAAACTCAGTCTTTAGGCATGTGAATTGCTGATACATAATGTGCGTCAAAAGTACATTTTAAATAGTTTTTGAAGTAAAAAGTGTATTGGTTTGAGTTTAGCTTCTCAAGGGAAACCAATACAATAACAGTAGGATGCCTTCCGCTCTCCCCAACCCCCCATGCCCATACCTTTCGGAAATGGGGAAAGAAAGGAGGAGACAGAAGGGGTAAAACCACCCAAAGAACAGTCTGGCTATGATTTGGAAGGTGAAAGAAAACTTTAACAACAAATAAAAGGTAATTAAGGTAAGGCAGTTACAAGTAGGCATAGGGAAGGGAAAACAAGATACAAAATACATATACAACCAGATGGATGGTAGCCGATTGAAGAGATGTCCACCGTGTGGTAGAGACTGGCCACGTGGTAGGACAGGAGAGTAGGAACAATGATGGTGTCAGGCACACAGTCCACAGAGAGAGAGAGGGCAACAGGAACTTCCTTTGTTTGTATAGGGGGTCCAGACAGGAAGTGGGAGTGGGCTAAACACCACACCTAGGGTCAAGCAGACGTGGGGTCAAGTTCTGACCACTCCCCCCACCCAGGAGGATTAACCCCTTACAAAAAGCAAAGGTCAGTTGATAACTTTAACTTTCTTCTTGGCATTCATTCTTTGCTGTATTTTATGTGCTGTATTATATGTGGCCTGTGTTGGAAATAGTGTGGCCAGAAGGTCCAGGGCAGCGATTGTCCCTCTGTGCTCAGTGTTGTGAGGCTGCACCTCAAGTACTTTATTCCTGCTGAGGGAACCAGGGCTGTTTAGTCTACAAAAAAGGAGTCTGAGGGGAGACCTAATTGAACTCTACAACCACCTGAAAGTAGGCTGTAGACAGGTAGGTACTGGTCTCTTCTCACAAGTAACTAATGGTAGAACAAGAGGGAATGGCCTCAAGCTGCACCAGGGGAGGTTTAGACTGGACATTAAGGAAATTCTTTTCACAGAAAGGGTTGTCAGGCACTGGAACAGGCTGCCCAGGGAGGTGGTTGAGTCGCCATCTCAGGACGTGTTTAAAAGGCATAGATCTGGTGTTTGGGGACATGGTGTAGTGACAAACTTGGTGGAGTGGTGAAATGGCTGAACTTGATGATGTTGGAGGTCCTTTATGACCTGGATAATTCTCTGTGGCAAGCCTTCATAGCACCTAAGTCTTCATTAAGGCTACCATTCTGAAATGTGCTATGTATTTTTAGTATGATTTCCTGACCATGAGGTAAAGCGAGCAACATTTTACAGTTTGGAAGTTAGTGACTCTTTTCATTAATAGTTTTTAAAAGAATCTTCCCTATAAATATAGCTATGAAAAACACACTTAAAAATGTCCAGTGAATTGAAGCAGAGTTGTATGACAGTGTACACTTTGTTACAGAAGACAAGAATGGAAGTAAGCAATACCTATTTAGATACTCGAGATGACCTCTGTAGAAGTCTAGCATTGGCATAAAACTCTCCAGCTTTGCTATTCTTAGAAGATAGGGTGCTGTTGGGAAGGTGTCATGAAGGCAGTCTTTCTAAACAGTTCTTGTGCTATTAGTCACTCAGACCTCCCATGTGACTAGTCTGTTGATGATTGAATTGAAAATAGGAGAGATGAGATGCAAGGTGCTGGTTTTACAAGTGAAGAATGAAATTGGATGCATTCTGCCCACTTTGCAATCAGCCATTATGTGTATGTTTAGACTGCAAAACTAATCTGGTTGTTTTCAGATCCGATCATATTAATAAAGTGGTAGAATTACTTCTGCGATTCCGTATTACAGTCAGTTTAGTAAATAGATATGAAGGAGAATAAAATACATAATTTTTTATAGTACTCTTATAAGTCTGCAGGAATTAAAGCAGTAAAAAATGTAGATTGAACTTTGTTTTAATTGGTTTATGTTTAAAGATTCTTTGATCAGCGATAACAGTAATATATATTAACATGTTGCATTTTAAAGCGACGCTGCCTTTCATTAATCAAGTGTCTGTATGGTTGATTAATTTGAACAAGGTTTAAATTGCTATGAAAATTTATCATTCATAGCCATGATCTCCATTTACATATATGTTAATTATTGTAAATGTAATCTTTTTCCGAATCCTCTGGGCTGCATACTAAAAAGACACAGTGATCACAGTGAGTGACTACTTTTCTATTACAAAGTGAACTCTTACCAGTATTCAGTAAAGTCTGTTTCAATTGTCAAAGATAGACTCAAAACATTAAAACATTTTATGCTAAAGGCAAGTTCAAATACTATAGATGCTATTTCCTTTTCAAATAATTTCTTTATTCAATGGCTAGAACATTTAAGAAAATGAAACTAAGTACTACCAACCACTGTAAAATTAAGTTCTGTCTCTGTGGGCTTAAAGAAAATTTTCCCTTCCTACTCTGAGAATTTCTCCATGCTAGCTACATTATTAATAACCATGAGAGGGCTTTCTTCCATACATCTTTTGAAAAGAACAACTTGAAGAAGTTACTTAGTCAAAAGAACTCTTTGTAGTACAGTTAGAATGAATTAAATTGAGTAAGACAGACATCACCAAAGTTTATAGCCTTTTAACATGACATAGAAAACAAATCTCTGCAGCGACTGTAAAATTTCTGTAGTAGAGCTTCTCACACAAACCACACTGATGCACGTGTTTAATGCAAATAAACAGACTTCCTGCGCTTTCTTCAAACTCCCCAGTTCAAGGAGATGACAGTCGTTTGTCTAAAACTTATTACATTTGACATAGTCAAGAATTTTATCAGGATTTAAATAGAGAAGATGTTTCACAGGACATTTCCCACAATGTTACAGACAGAAAATGCAGTGGCAGGAAATGGATTTCAGATATGAAGCATAAAGTATCTCTCTTTCAACAAACAACCACTACAGCTTTTATTAAAAAATACATATCAATAGAAACTAATTACTGTTCATTAAATTACACTCTGGCCCTCATATTGCTATTAATTCCTTATTTGCATTCACAGAAACTGACTTTTGTTTTCTGCTTTTTTGTTGTTTATATTCTGGAAATATCCGGGAAGATTTTATTCAGAAATTACTTAAAATAAATTAGAATTGCAAACTGATAAGTGTTAGGGCCTTCAGACTCTGTTCCAGGAAATACTTCAGCATATGCCTGTATTCAGCTTTGCTTAGACAGTATCTCTTCACTCACTTATCTTTACTGTACGGCCTGGTTTAATCTTCTAGACGGTGTTCAGTTATTCCTTCCATTTCTCCCGCCACCCCTTCATTTGTTTTCCAAGTGGTTTTGTTACTTTTACATTTTTAAAACCTAATCTTTTATTACATAGTTGTGAAAGGGGCCATTCCTAGGTGCAAATTAAAAGGTTTCTTGATTTCCATTAATTTTTATAATTTTCTGTTGAATAGTTTCTATTTACATAATATATTCGCTGCAGGACCAGCCTCATTTCTTAGTCACAACATAATGCAATTAAAATGTCTATCTGGAAACCTTTGCAAGCATAGCACCTTTATACTACCTGACTGAGCAATTTTAAAGATACTTAATTTGCAGTTTTCCACTGGACAGTCTGATAATGAAATATAGTGGTTTGGGTCCCAATTCTGTAAATGGATAAGGTGAGGCACATTTATGAAAAATACATCAATCTTTTGATATGAACATGCACAGATTTTAGAATATGTTGCTGTAAACATCTGGAATATAAAAATCTTAAACATTTATCTACATGTAGCATTTTAATATGGCATCATTGTCAGATCTGAATGGTTTGGGGGAACATTGTGCAGAAAAAAAGGCACTTTTTTCCCTACAGCCATGGTGGCTGTCATGTCACGTCATTATGTCTTCTGGCACAAATTGTTTGAAATTCATGGTTACGTAAAGAGATTTTTTCCTCCTATAAACCTGTAATACCTATGGTATTCACATTGTAAAGAGATTTTGGTGTTAATTCCTGAAAACCTGAGTCTCTGCAATGGTACCTTGGATGTCAATATAATATTAGGAGCTACACAGGTCGTACACATTGACACACATATATATACAGCATATCTATTTTAAGAGTCAAAGTGTGAATAAAGAAATTCTATAACTTGTTAGCAGTTAATATGTGCCAGGAATTCTGTCTGCAATATCTGCACATTCCCTTCTGACACCACCAGAGAACTGAGATGCAGATAAAACCTAAAAGACCAATGTGTTCAGTTACAATTTTTATGATTTTAATATAATGCTGAAAAATCAAGAGAGTTCTGAAAAATGTTTACAATTCATTTGAAGCTTGTCAAATGTACTTCATCACAAGAAATTCAGTAAATTTGTCCAGGAGAGGCATAAACTAGGGTTTGTTCACAGTACAAGAATCAGGGTGCACACAAGGACATGGCTAGGGCACTGGGTTAAAACATGCAAAGCATAGAAAATTCCACTCTTACAAAAGCTATGGTGTTACAACTCATTGCTATGGAATATACAGAGGCCAAAATATACAAAGAATTTAAAAAGATAAATAGATAATAAAAGGTAATAGATAAATTAATAGGAAAAAAAAAAAGAATAACCATAGAAGTTGTTAGAAATTTTTTATTTAGGAAGCCTTTGATTGATTGTTGGAGGATAGGAGCGCATACTGGGTTACTGAGTTAACTGCTCCATTGGTATTACTGCAGATGCTAGCTGTGGGTTTTGTTTAAATTCACTAAATGAAGAATTGGCTTAGTATTTATTTAGGGCAGCTATCTGTTAGTATCTGACAGTATTTCTGTCTGTACTGACCTCAGTCCCTGAAGTAAAATGAAAAAATCACAGTACTGAGAATGACACATTACTCCTCATCTGGGAGGAGAAAATGTCTCATTGCCTAAGCTTTGCAGCATCCTTTACCTGCTTCAGGAACTATTTCTTTTCAATGACTTGGTCACTTGTGTACAGTCAGCGGAGCCTGTATTGTCCCCTGCTTCTTCTTTTGCAACCCAAGGCCAGCCTAGCTTCACTGGGCCCTTTGGCATGTGGTCTGCTGGGTCTCTAGCAGAAAGGATCCCAGACAGTGATTTTCTATTTGCCATTGTCATGAATAGAAGGGGGCTTCCCAGACAGTTTGGTAGGTCCTTCAACATGACAAACATCCCTAAGAAGGTACTAAATATTTGAGATATACCAAGATTCCTCCCAATGTCCTAAACTAGAGCACCAGAAGCGGTTTTGAGGAGACCACTGCATGTATGCAGTATAAATCTTCATTGCAGTGAGATGCCAGAAGTACTTCCTTATGCTTCTCTCAGAGGAATTTCTGGACAAACTTCTGAGACCTCTGAAAAAAAGAATGTCAATTCTGGTTTACTGATCTTACATGAGGGGCTATGAAAAGCAAGGGATTTTTGCACAAGTCCATTTGTAGCATTTGGACTGGAAATTCGGGCTTCTTCAGTCAGGCTAGAGGAAGCTGTCACCACTGTTTGGTGGGACCTCTTATGGCCTGCAGTTCTTGCAGGCCTGCAAGAGGTCCTGGAGGGAGACCTGTAAACAAAGCACCTGTGTAGGGCCAAATCCTACCTGGTATTGGGAAGAACCACTGAAGCTGGAAATTTTCTCACTTCAGTAGACACCAGCCATTAGTCTCTTAGAAGAAGATCTTTCCAATGTGTCAGGGGAAAACTGTAATTTTCATTGTGAGACTTGGCTACATCTGGGTCTCTCCCTTCCTTCAACTTAAGCAAAAAATCACCTGCACACCAATTCCTGAGCTAAAGGAAGGAGGACACTTTTAAAGTTTCAAACATGATATTTGGGAAACTCAGTTTAAGCAATGATACCAGTTCCAAGGAAGTGAATTATTTTAGTTGAAGTTTTCTAAAATTTAGGGCCAAAATGTTATCAGATTTGAAAAGCTTCAGAACACCTGGTAGTAGTCTGATGAATTGGGAATGAAACAGAATAGAATTAAGAATAAAAGGATGGACACGATGCCAAGGAAAGATAAGATAATGTTTGCAATCAGAACACAGGGGAGCATTATGGCATTTTAATCTGGCTGGTGCCAAAGAAGAGAGTTAACTTGGAAAAAAAGAAGAGGGATCTGTGACAGAAGTTGCTATTGAAGGAGGAACTGATAGGCTGGAGATGGACTTGTGAAAGACTTAGCCTTAACAAAGGTGAAGGCCACACTAACAAATTGCTTTGTTTTTGTGTCAGATAATGAGACATTACTAGAGAGAGGAAAGAAAAAGTTGATGTGAGAAATTAGGATTTCTGCAACATCCTTCTTAATGAAAAGAAGCAGAAAAGGTCGCTTTTGCTTCTACCACAGAAAGGCAAGGTGCAGTGATTAAGATGAAGTTTTACATGCCAATATATGGGGATAAAAGGCCATATTTAAGGTGTAATAGGTAAAAGACTATATTTAAGATTCAATGATAGACTTCATTGTAGCTTCAGAACTGGTGTGAGCTGGTACCCACCTAATTGGTGAGAGTGACAGAGTCACCCTGTGGACTAGAACATCTTAGAAAACAGATTGTTTAGGGCAGTGGATTAAAACTTACTATGTTTGGATGCATTGCACTGCAGTTCCATGCATGGTTTACACCAATGCAGCCAGCACTGCTTCCAAAGCACTACCTCTGGCTGCTTAGTCTCTTTCTTTGGTGCCTAGCTAAACAACTCGAGTTTTGGTCCAGATCAATCCTCAATTAAAATATTTAGCTGTCTGCATGCTTTTCTCTAGCCAGGAGAAGGGTAAGAAATGAATGTCTGAGAGTGAGAGAAGTACAGTAGTATCTGATTCAGCAGAGGTCTTGTGACAGTGCAAAGGGCTTTTGAACTGTGACCTGTTAAAAGGGCAAGATTTTAGACTGAATGGCAAAAGACATGTCTGGAGCAAGGTAGTAGAACTATGACATCTACAAAGCAGCAAAGCCAGAGTTTGTGTTCCAATGGACTGCTCCACACAGGAAGGGTTCTGGAGAGGAGTGAGGGAAAGCATGCATCAAATCCTGTGGGAACAACACAGGAAAAGGTAGAGTGAAATGAATAGGGGAAATCTGTCAAAAGTGCATAAATGCATGATTGTTGCGGGAGGAGAAGAGGACGAGGACAGAGTTGTGAAATCTGAGGGACCATTAAACACCCGAGTAGTTGTGGTATACTCTGTTGGAGAGCTAGCACAGAAAGCAAGGAACCATTTTAAGCTCCTGAGCCTATTGCTCTTATTCTCTTGAGGCTTCCAAAGGCCCCTTATGGATGTTCTCATTTGAAAAGTACTCTGCTGAACCAGTTATTATGTTAAAAGTGTATTCTTTTTAGTTGTCTCTTTTTATAGTAGAATCTGGTTTAGCTCATATAGGCGATTGGGACTTGTTATTAAATCTAAACAAAACAAACCTGAGAGTGTAATCTATTTATGCTGCTTCTTATTAAACAGGGGGAAAAAAATCCATTGTCTGGATTCTAGATAATCCATGTAACATTTAACGATGCATTACTTTCAAGACCACTTCTTTCTTTTAATAGAAAAAGATGCTGCTGTCTGAGTTAATCTGAATAAACATCTCCGTTGTTTCACTCTGTTAATGATCACTTCAGACATCCTCTTCAGCAATTTGTTTATCCAAAGAGAAAAACAAAACAAAACCAAAGCCAGCAACTAAAGATCAGTAGAAGAATGACATATTTCACCTCTCTTAGGCCTAATTTATCTTTTTGAAGGGTCTCAAATTTCAAATACAGCCTAAGAATTTGATTGCATTGGCCTTCTACCAGACTATAAAAGAGTTATCATCTGAGTTAGGGTGCAGCCATGCTGTTGCCCATGTGCTGGTCCTATTGAATTTGGCTGGGGGAGGGGGCTCGGCTCTGCCATGCTGAGCAGCTGCAAAATTGGACCCTCACAATAGAAATTAATCTGGTAGGCAGCCAGGAAGAACAAATAGCAAAAGCTGGGTTTCTCTGCAGTTACAGACCCACAATCACACAACGTTTCACTCCCAGATCTGCTTTGCTTGCTCAATTTCTGTGTGTGTGAGAGCCTGCCCTCCAATCATATCAAGCATCTTCTATATTTCAGCACTCTGCTCTCATACAAGAATGATGAAGTCAGCACACAGGGCAGAGGCAAGCATGCGTGAACACCAAAACAAAGCCAGCTTGGTCTAGTTTTAGGCCAGATCACTTTGAGAGTGTCATTTCAGTAAAGAGTTGAGGGCTTTCAGATATTTATTTAGGTTAGCATAGTTACTGCCATAATAAAGAATTAGTTTTTTCTTCTGCTGGTATTTAGTTTTTGCCCATATACTCATGATTTGCCAAGAAGACCTGCTCTTTTCCCCCAGATAATAATAATGTAATCTCTGTATGCTCCCCAACCTTACTTTACATCTTTTTCTCTTCTAGGACATCTGTACTCTGCATACTTTTGCATTCTCCCCTCACCCTTTTCTCCTCAGCTGCTCTGTGTTTTTATGTCTCTCAGGAGGGGTTAATTCTTTACAGCTGCATCCTGCTTGCCAGGAGTCTCACATGTGCAAATTATTAATCTTTTCTATTGCTACAGTAACTCCCAAGGCTTTAAACACCCCCTACCTAAAACTGGCCCTTTTCCAAAAAACTTTTCATATTCCCTCACTAAAAGATAATTTGGTCCCCTGCAGGGTTTGCGCTGTTACTTAGCACAATTGCCTAAGTAGAGTTCCTTATTTCCACATAATAATTTACAAATTGGAGTTTAATTTAGAAATTTAAACTCCAGAGTATTGAATTTCTCTGGTTGTTGTATGGTTGATATGTTAGCTTGGCTTTTTTTTTTTTTTTTTTTTTTTTTTTTTTCAATGACACTATTAAATTCTGTTTTGCTTTTAAAATTCACTTGAATAATGTGTGTTTAGCGATTGTAATTATTATGATGTGAAATGCAATTTACAACATCAACTGATGTAGCTAGCCACCCTTTCCACAAAATAAAGAAACTGATTCTTAAATATGAGTTGATTTAACTGAGTAAATACAGAATGTCCTAAATTTCTGTTTAATAGAAGGTAAAAGTTATTAACATTTATTTAGACCACTTGTTTTTAAAGTTAGGATATTAAGTCAATACAGATTGGCCATGGTTTATATCAATAATCAATTATAGACACATAAATGCATACAGGATGATAACTTGCTAAATACAAATGTATGCACAAGTAGAAATGAATCCACTAGTTGTATACACACATAACCGTTTTAGGGCTACACACACATTGTTTTGGCCTGGGATGACTGATGAGCTGGCATTTTTTTTTTTTCTGTCCTCTGTCTTTTTCTGGTGTGTTGTCCTGATTTCATATATATTTCTCAGCTACTGATTGGATATCATTATGACACTTCCAAGCTTCCAAATAAATAATTTATTTTGAAAGTTAGATATGTCATAATAAAGCATTAAGACACTCCAGGCAGTGCATTTCTGCTTGATTATATGCCTCCAGTGGTATTATAAGGCACAGGCAGAGGGCTGAGTGATTTTAAACACCTGACAAGTGCAATAATCCCCAAGAAGTGCATGGCCTGGAGCATCTTACTGCTGTTATGAAACAGAATTTATAAATAAAAATAAGGAGAACAGCCAAACCTATTTATTGAGCATTGCAACACTGGCATGACATCACTGAGGACCAATCAGTAAACTGCATTTATATTGACTGCTAACAGGCATTTCCTAATGTGAACAATAAACACAAATATGTCTAAGAAAATATTAACATTTTGAATTTAGTATGTTCAAAAAGAAATGTAAAGGTGGGCTAGTTGCAGTTCAGACACATATCTGTTTAATATATACAGAAAGCCTCCCCACAGGTCAATTAAGAACCCTTCCAAACAATGCTGACTACTAATTCACATAATATTTATAACTCCAGCTTAAGTTTAACATCTCAGATAAGATCTCTGTGAGGAAGAGAAAGAGATTTCATTAGAACTATAACCAGATACTGTGTTTTGTCATGTGAAAAAAAAAAATTAAACAAACCTTTTAACAGCAAAAGGTTATAAGAAATGTAAGAATCCTGCTTGTAGATTATTTTCTCATTAAGAAAAAAATTTCCTGGATAAAGAAGTCTAGCTGTAGTATGCATAACTTGAAAATGTGCTGAAGCTTATAGTGGTAACATCAAAACTATAGTTAAACAAAGATGTGGTAAAGAACAGAAGTAAATAAGTGGTGGTTTCATTTATGTTGTTTTGTTTCTCTGGTGTGTATATAAAAGTAGAACTTTGAAAATGGCATGGCTAACACATTTAGATGCTGGACATTGAAAAGTTTCCTTGTGATTCACTACCTGAGACAACATAATCAAGAGCAGTTGTATCCATGTGCATAAGTACGAGCTACAGTGACTTTCCTTTGACTTCTTGGCAGTGAAAGTGGATCACTCTTAAAAGAATGTGGGCTTGCAGTGATAAGAGTGAAGGTATGGAGAAGTTTCTGTGCTAGTTTGGTGCAAATACCTTACATTCTGAAGAAGGAGAACTCGCTACACAATTGACAACTATTGGGGAGGAGTTTTTCAGATGGACTGTAATTCAGAGTATCCTAGAATGGCTGAGGTTGCTTGATCTCTGAAGATCACCTAATTGACTCTCTCCTGTTCCATCAGGGTCTCCTAGATGAGCTTTCCAGGAGTCATGTTCAGATAGATTGTGAGTATCTCCAAAGATGGTGATGCTACAACCTCTCTGGACAACCACCTCTATTGTTTGACCACTTTACAAAAAGTGGGTTTTTTTAAGTTTAGATGAAATTTCATTGTTTTCAGTTCATGTCTATTGTTTCTTGTCTTTCCACCAAAAAACACAGAGAGGAGTCTGGCTCTTCTCTACTCTTCCCCCTCCAGGTATTTCTAGACATTGATAAGACCTCCCAAGCCAACTCCAGGCTGAACAGTCCCTGTTCTCTCAGCCTCTCCTCATATGAAAGATGTCCTGTGCCCTAATTATCCTCTTTGCTCTTTGTTGTACTTGCTTCATTATGTCTATATCTTACTTATACTGGGAAGACCAGGACTGGACCTACTATCCAGATATTTCTCAAAAGGAATGACTAGAGTTGAAGGATCACTGTGCTCAACATGCTGGCAACGCTCCTAATGCAGCCCACATTGCTGGTGGCCTAATGTTCCTAATGCAGCCCATGTTGTTGGCCGCCTTTGCTGCAAGAGAGGATTTTTGGTTTATATTCAGTTTGTAGATCATGAGGTTTCCAGGATTGTTTGTTCCCTCACCTTTGCTCCAGTAGAGGTGAGGCTGATCTGCTCTACTGTTCCCTGGAGTTTCCTTTTTCTGTCTTAAAAATAGTAGTGACACTTGCTTTCTTCAAGTCCTCAGGAATACACAGCGACCTTTCAGAAACGACAAAGAGTGGCCTTGCAATGACATTGGTGAGGTTCTTCAGCACTTGTGGATACATCTCATTGGGTGCCAGTTTGCCTGTTGGTAGTGATACTTTTGGCCCATTTGGTTATGTGGATCCCATCTATTCCAAGTAGTCCTTAGTCCTCCAGGAGGGTCCCATGGCTGCAACAGCCACAGTCCTCTTGTGAAGTCCAGACATGCAACCAGTTGTTGACCCACAGGATCACTCCACTCCTCCTCAAACCAATTTCCCTAAATGAAAGAACCAGGGAGAAAATTTCCTGGACCTCGTGCCCTTGACCCTTGCCTTCAGAGCCATGCAGATATTCAAGATAGCAGCATCGAGAAACCTAAGACGCATATGAATTAAAAAACTGCCATATGTTAGTTATGCTCTTCCCTGCTCGGAGTGCGAATTCTTGTTTCTCTAAGTCAGATTCAGTAAGTGTAATGGAAGAGACAGTATAATGTGCCACGTGTATGTACCTTACCCACATGGTGAAACAGCCACACTTGTCCTGGAGAATGATTTGAGCAAGATTTGGCTCTCCAGGCTCCCCAGAGCTTCCTAGCAGTATTCTGTGCTTGCAGAGCAACCGATTCTCACTTGCATGTTACGTAGCGCATGCAAGGAGATGTGCGTACAAACAGATGCAGGCTTGAGTTATGTGTGCGCGGATGACTTTTAAAAAACCCACTCATTTACTGCCCTCAAGGTCTGATGTTACATTTTCTAAAATTTCTGATTAATTTCTGGGAAAAGATTTGCCTATAAATTATTTGTGTTGATAAACAACACAAAATTCATTCAGATGCTATACTAGCGCAGCTTGCTATCAAAGAGCACAGGAACTGCCTTGGCAGAGCAGATCAAAGGTCACAGTAGCCTGGTATTCTCTCTCTAAACGCAGCCAGCACCAGATGCTTCAGAGAAAAGTGTAGCATCTCTATAAGGAGCGTAATGGAATAGTTTTCCCATGAGGAAATATATCTTCCTAACTCTGTTATTTCTAGTGTAGGTTTTGTACTATTAAACACCGAGAGTGTTCATTGGCTTGGGATAATTTTATGACTGCTGTTTTTGTAGAGAAAAGTTACCAGACAATTTTCCTATCTATATAAATAATAATTTTACATTTTAGCCTAGTAAGTTGTTTTTCTCTCCAGTCTTTGCAGCTGTGATTTCCTCAGGAGACTTGCATCTTTCATTACAAAAAGTGAAAAGAAAAAAAAATAAAAGCGCTAGCGATTCTTAAAACTTTTTAAAACCTGCCATCAATATAGTTTTATATCTTTGCTCCACGCATGTGCTATAATTTAAAATGAAAACAAAACTGAATTCAAATATTACAGAACATATTCCTATCAGTTTGCTTTGCCACAATTGATAGAACAACGGAAATATGTATCTGTTGTAGGTTTTTGGGATAACCTGGAACCCCTCACACCAAACAATATTAAAAAAAAAACCTCCTGTCCTGATAGCATGGAGGTGCTCAGAGAATCTTGTTCCCATGGAAATTCCATATTCTGCGTAAAGTCTTCTAGTGTTCAGCACCCAGTTCATTAGCAGTCCATGGACAAAGATATTTAATCCATCTTTCCATAATAGTGAATCATCATCTGAATTTAAAATCCAAGTGGATAGAAGGCATTGTTTTACCCTGCTCAGCACAGAAGCTTCAGTGGTTTATGGAGATGGTCCTGTGTCTAACTGTGCAGGGCTCTTTTAGTGTGGCTATGTTAGTGTCTTCCTCATATATCATATTAGTGTCTCCCCCCCATATATACATACAAAATCCACATATATACTGCACAATATTTTCTCAGCTTTTCCAGCCCATATCATACAGTTAATTGCTTCACAGGGTACATTCTTTGTAGTGAAAGTGAGCAACAAGGACAGTATACTGGCAAGCATTTCTGCTCTGAAAGGAAATTCCATCACTCCTGCAGTGTACCAGTTCAGTGCTGTGGAAAATATCCCTGGCTCTTGTTTTACCCTTCCCTTGGGGTACTTGCTCCACTGAATGATCCCATCATGCTTGGTGCACTGAGATTTTGAAACTAGCTGCTAACTACTGTGGATGCATTTCCTGACCTTACTGGTGGGAATTGAACCAAAGTCTCTCAAGTGCTGTAGGATCTAATTAATATGCATCATATTCCAGGAAAGACTCATTACTTTATAGATATTTATATAAAGGGTATGTCTGCTATAATGGTTAATAACTATGAATAAAGTTTCATTTCTGATAGATGAATAAAGCTTTTATTTAGATATGGATTTTTAGTTTTATTAAAAAAAATAGGAAGTATGATTATGATAATTGGGTGAGAGTTCAAAATGGTCACACTAAGTTTTATTCTTGCCTTGAGTAGAAACTGGAATCACTTCTTCCTCACCTAAAATTTAAAAGAGGAACAGGGGGAAATTAATTTAAGAATTCATTCAACGTGTCACCAATTGATTCAGATAGAGCCTATGCTGGATATGGAAAACTTCTAGTATACAAAGTGAAATGAGTGGTGAGTGACAAGGTTCTGAGTGCATGGCTTGATGCAGTAAGGAAGACTTGGGACTATTGGTTTCATAGGTAGAAGATAGTTGTGTACTTTGGAAGCGATACTTGGGGCACTCTACATCTGTATGCATGCTAAAAGTTGAGAATGCTTCACTTTTGACAAGCTATGTGGATTGTAAATAGATGTTCTGGGGATGACTGTCTCAAGGGTGCTGTTTTACTGAGATGTTGTGCCAACCTGGGCTGCTGAAGACATTCTTTTCTTCACAGTCTCACTTTTCCTTGGCCATATTTCAGTTTGTGCTCAAATCGTTTTCTGCCTCTGTTCATGCTAAACCACAAGAGCAATAATGAGCGTAAAATGGGAATGGGTCAGATCACTTGTTAGAGCTCTGTGGTGGTGGAGCTGTGCATAACCCCTCCTCTACTCATCCCAGTACACGCACATACATGAAGATGCTTGTATTTCTGTGGGGCAGTCAGTGTGGGTAAGTGCTGAGGCTCACATAAGAAGTGTCACAGGGATGAAAGGACAGATATTGCAGTCAGCAAAGTGACCTGGTTTACATCTTTGTGGTATCTGCAGTCAGTTATTGGAAAGCTGTAGCTACATGCTCTGAGATAAAGACAGCAGCTTAAAGACATAGAAATGGTCCTGAGAGTAAAGTTAAGACTCATCTAGTCCAGTGTCCTACTTTTGACAGTGAACACCCAGTCAAATAAAGACACTATATTGCTACTGCTTGTGCTTCTCAGCTTCCAACAGTTTTCAGCTCAGGGTATTCCTGAGCGGTATATGCATTTTGCAGTAAACTCCGAAGTCCTTGCTATGTGCTTGCCTAGTCTTCCCCTACAACCTCTGCACATCCCTGACAGCCTTTAGCAGTGATTTCCACTGGTTTGCTCACCACTGCTCAAACTATCCTTCTCAAAGTGAGTTTTGTTTGTTGCCTCCTACATTTCTGTACTTGGAGAGTTGGTGAACACAACTGATACCATGGAAATCAATTCCATTTCACTCTTCCCTGCCTGCCCGTGGTTAGACTTCTTAATTTGTGGGTGTCTTTCAAGCTGAAGCATCCTTGCATACCCAGTACTTTGTAGAAATGTACATTATCCTTATTAACCTTTTCTGTTTTGACCATATCATTTTTGAAATGAGACAAGAGCTGCAGAACTCTTAAAAATATGGGTGAATCATAGACTGACTCAAAGACAGTGTTTGCTTCTCTTTTGTTTCTATTCCTTCCTAAAATTCATAACTGTTTATCTGCTGCTTTGATAATGAGCACCAACCTACTTCTGCCCTGGATCTAATATATAATCTTATTACTCAAGTACAATTGTCATCTCAGAACCTATTTAGTTATATCTGAAGCTATGACTTTTTCCCGTGTGCATCATTCTGTCTTTATTTGTAATTTATTTTGTCTATCATTTTATTGAGCATTCATGAAGCCTTGTAAGGTCCTCCCTGCAATTCTTGGCAGTCAGTCTTTGTCCTCAACACACTAAATTTTGTAAATGTTTCCGCTCTGTTTTCCTGATGTATGTAGTATAGAAGATACCTATAGAAAATATCTTGTTCTTGTGTACAACCTTTTTCTTCATACATGTCAAATCACTTTGAACTAAGGTTAGTTGCAGCCTACACTGTATAGGTCAGAAACTGCAGGATGGGATTTGCTATGTTCACTCAATAAGTGAGTGAAGGTCTTTCTTCCTGTAGCTAATTAGTACCTATCTGTTGGCTGAATATCACTTGGCATTTACATTGCAGGATTATGTGTTTGTTTAAAAAGCAGTCTTGTGTATTTTCAACATGAAAGTACTGTTTCAACCTTTTCTTACATTAATTTTTAGAACTTCCAATAACTTTGGTTAGTTGGAGGTGACATCATTTGTTTAAAAAAAACAAATTGGAGACTGTCGTGGGAGTATAACAAAAACCTATCTATGGAAAGGAGGGGAAATATCACCCTTAGGTGTTCAAAGTTGATTAGATCTCATTACAGAGTGCCTTAAGTGAAATGATTTGGAGCTCTGCATTTTTTCAGTTTTCCATATCCTGAAATTTTGTGTCACAAAACTTACTAGATTTGTATAGGGACTAATACTCCCTTTACAGAGAATGAAGCCTTAAAGGGACACTATATTTGAATTATCATTCCATCTCTAGTGCTAGTTATCAGCAGGCTTAAGCGCAACTGTGCAGCTTGCCTTCCCTCCTCATTCCTTTTACAAGAAATCATTGAGGACTTTCAGTTTTTGGTGTTGCCAGTTTGGCACCTTTTGCCAAGCACTAAATTCACCTTAAAAAAAATATGTCTACACATTTAGGGTTCTATTCATGAACACCTCATTTGCACTTGAATTTCATTCAGGTTAAATGGAAACTTTGTGCAATGCTGTGGAATTTACACAAATTTTATATCCTTGAATACAAATTGCTGATAATGAAACTGACACCTTGTTGTGCATATTAAAGATGCCCAGAAGCCAAAAGAATATGGAGAATAAGAGAAAAAAGGATCAGAGCTGACCTGAATGAGCAAAGTACCCTTAGAGAAGAGTGGGAATGGGAAAGAGGAAATCAAAACAATTTTGTAACGCGTAGGTGTTCCCTACAGCTCAGCCCCAGGAGCAAGTAAAACTTAGGGTTTTGATGCTTGCATCTGATCAGACAACCAAGGTTTTCACCTATCTAGGCAGTGACATTTGTGTGGGAATCTGTACTCATCTAAGATGAGTCTCCCACTTCTTATTTTAATTTGTGATCCCAGACAATTGCTGAAGGGGTTATCTCCTACCAAGCTTTCTAAGGATTCTCCTTTCGCAGGTCTTCGATTTTCCAATGGTGTGAGGAAAAGAGAATTCATGAGGGTGGAATTTGACTCAGGACCTGACGTTAATTTTTTTTTTTTAATTTTTTTTTTTTTTGTCATTTTACTATTCAGATTACTATGGCAATTCTGGTGAAAATGTTAAGCAGGGAGGACCACTGCTTGTCTTCTTTTCACTTGACTCATATAACATATAGCACAATGGCTCACTGATCTGTGACACAGACCCATATGAGTGACAGAAATATAAACAGTAATAACTACATTATCTTGTTCTGAAGTTTCTGCAGAGTTGCAATTAGCTGCATATTATCTAGAGAAAAGTATTTTAGGAGATTCTACGAAATCCCATTATTACATTCTGCACTACACTATACAAAACCTTTTGTCAATAGCACGTATAAGGGAAAAGTCTGGTCATTTGCAAAAACGGGGACCATTAATTTTGATTTTTAAGGTGGATAGTGGTCCTATGCAGAAGCAATTACCTATGTGCCAAAATGTACTATTGGGTAACAGCAAGCTTCAGGTATGCTTGTCCCCCTGAATAGAGATCCTGGCTAACAATTCAGAAGTATTGCGATAGAGATTGTTAAGTTTTTCTCAAGATTGTAAATATCTGCAGTAACTTTCAACCTACTGGAAAGAGCTAGTTATTGGTGATTATTACTCAAATTGAACTTCCTTGCACCGTGTAGAAGTTCTAACATTTCAGAAGCTGAAGTTTGTCTTCATAGGCACAAATATAAACTAACAAAAGGATTCTTTTTACTTCCTTGAACATTTATCCTCTGTCTTTGCTCTAGGTCTTTTTTCCATGATACACAATACATCCAATTTTCTCTCTTCACTGGGTAACACATCTGAGAATTATTGTGTGGGGGGAAAAAAAAGATCTGCTATTTGAATAGCATGTTACAATAGACAAAGTCTAGGGTCTAGTTTCTACTCAAGGGACGGGTACTTTCTCCAGCTTTCAGAGGTCACCAATCAATGGTGTGAGTTTAAGGTGTACAAGCCATTACACATAAGAGATCTTTTTTTTTTCTCTCTATTTTTCTTTTCTCTTTTTTAAATTTTCATTTCTTTTAAATTTCCCTGCAGAAATAGATCTGGGTTGCAATTTTAATTATAACAGGACTGCTTGGAAAAGCAAATCTCAAAAAGAGGCTGTCATAAGCTCTATACCATTATTACAAATTCATATAGGCAAGATCAGGTTTTGGAAGTCTGGCTGCCGTAGCGGGAATCATGCCAAAGTGAGTTGTGTTCTGCGGAGAAACCACGTCAGACACATAATCCTATTCTTCTTTTGAAGTTTCTTTCTTCAAGAATACTAAATAAACAGACTGTAAACTGCTGAAGTTACCATGCACCCTATAAGGAAAACAAGCACTGAAGAACGTAGATGAGCCAGAAATTTCTACAAGTTACTTTCTAAACAACCCTGAAACTTTTGGCTTGGCTATATTAAAAACAGAAAGAATACGAAGAATAACAGGAGAACACATCAATACATAAAATCTTCAATTCCACACCCCCACCCCCCCCTCCCCCAGCCAACCAGAATTTGTTTGTATTGTATTCTGGCAATCCTGTCACAGTTATAAGTGTGTTAATATTTTAAAAATAATAATAATTTGAGAAGCTATTCAAACCTGATAATCCTGTGCTGGGAAGTTTTAAGTTTCAAGATACCTTCTTCTGTCAAGGCAAAAAATAGCAATCAGCCAAAGCCCAGGTTACCAGCTCTCTCTGTTACAGCGTGCAGTGTGATTTTGCTCCATAGTGATGTAACGTTGCAATGATTTATATCAAAGCAAACAAACTTCAAGCTGAACTGTGAAAAATATAGGGAAGGTCAGTGATAGGATCTGCTAAAATGTTGCAGCTTCTCTGAAGTTGCAGAGAAGCCCACTATGAACACTACAAAGCCGGGAACAGTTCCTTACTCTTTGATTTCTTATTTTAGAAAGGTTGTAATGGAGAGAGAAGGTAACTTAAGACAATCAAGGAATGTTGTAACAGAAGCACCATATATCTGAATTCCTCCTCTAGCTTTGTGCTATCTATACACTCCTTCACTTTATGAAAAGCCAGAAAGCTGTTGCAAATAAAATTAAGGTCTCTATGGGATAATCTTGTAAGACAGTGATTATGAATGTGAGTAGTAATTATTTGCCTGTCTACAGTCATAGGCAGATATTAATGAGAGTGGAAAAAGCAGTCAATGATGATATCAGATGAAGAAATTACAGCAACCTACATGTTAAAAACACTAGTTGAAGTTATTCAGTACTCCATTAATTAACAGAGGGCTATAACATAGATGGAAGAAAATTACCCCCTTTTTTTCTTCCTTGTTTTTCCATGCCTGAAAAGTGGGACAAGTAAAACTATTGTCCAGCCACCTGATCATATTAGATTATTTTTATTTTTAAAAACATGCACATTTGTGCCTAAGGACCAAAGTGACCCTTAGTGCTGTGGGTTAAAACAGACACAAGAATGAAGGCATTTCCAGGGCAGTTTCATGATTGGGGATTCTTATTTCCAGTATTTGCCTTAGCCAAATTAGAGTAGCAAAATTTGTTGTCTGTGCTACAATAGCAGCCAATAAAAAAGAGAGGAGTTTTGTAGCCTACGTCTCTTCCAGTCTACAGCTCCGTAGCAGTCCAGCTGTCAGGGACAGTTTTTCTGTATCACTCCTTACTAGCCTTCTATTTGATGTCAAGTTCTTTTATACCTGTCCTCAGTTTCCACCTTTCCTATGATTTACTACTTGGTCATTCTCTTTGCAACTTAATTTTCAAGGCAATATCTCCGAAACTCCCCTGACATCATCTTACAGGAGGTATCTGAAGCTTGGTGAAGCCTGAGTTTTCTTTCTTGACTACCTGTTCCATTTCAGAGCTATCATCTATTAGCTTTTTCTCCTCTGAAATAATTCGCTTTTATATTTCTTTCTCTCTGAACCAGCCATAAGACACTCAAGGGCCCAAGATGTAGCAGGAAGCTACATTTTCTCTTACGTTTTCTTTTACACCACTGTGTGGTGTAAAAATCAGATAGTGGAGAGAGGTTAGACAATGGAGGAGACCTTCTTCACATGCCCTAAAAATCTTTTTTACAAGAAAATTGCTGTGAGAATATGGTACTTACTAACATGCACATTAGATAACTGAGTTATATTTAACCCTGGATTATTTTTTTAAAATGGTTCTACCGTAATCAGGATTTTATACTAGGACTTGGTAACTGAACAGATTTTATGTCAGTAATGAATAAAATAAATTTTTAAATGCCTTTTTTTGTCTGTGGGCTCTGGGCTGCGGCTGTCTTTTAGTTATGGTAAGTAAGAGGCTCTTAACACCTCCAGTGATCATTGTAAGAGCTTGTAGGTTTCAAGCATGTTGATGAGTGCTGGGGGTAAATCTTAATGGTGAGGCAGTCAGCTGTTTTGTCATTTGAAGTTGCATCAAAGGAGGTTTAGATTGGAGTATTAGGAAAACAAATTTTCACCAAAATGGTAGTCAAGGCTGCCTGGGAAAGTGGTGGAGTCACTGTCCCTGGAGTTATTTGAAAGAGGTGGTGCTTAGGGGCATGGTATAGTGAGACTTGGCAGTATCGGGTTTGTGTTTGGACTCAATGATTTGAAAGGTCTTTCCCAGTCTGTAAGATTCTATGAATTAGGAGAGTTATGAACACTTCTAATTCAAATTAATGGGTATATTAATTTTAAAATTCACTTTCCACCAAGCACTCTTTGCACATGTTCTCCAAAGGGCTAGAACATTTGCCAATTTCATTTTTCTTTTTTTTTTTCTTAATAGGAAGACATAAGAGAGAATTTTTTGGAACCCTTTAACAAAAAAATATTGTTAGGACTTATAATTGTGATTATGGGAAACAGAGACTACTGTAAAAAATTGAAATATAGTTCTGAGGTATTTAATGGTACACTTTAGTAATAGTTCCTTTTTGTTATGTAAAATTCTCAGTATTTACCTGTACTCAGTCTTTGGAATGATATGATAAATTCTTGAAACCATGTTTTTAAAACACAAGTAAGCTTTTTTCATACCTGTTATTCTCTGTGGACTCATTTGCCTTACAGGATTCCTATTAGTGTGACTTCTTGTATCTTCAATATGCACTGTTTCAACCAAGTTTCAAGCAATTGGTGCTGTCAATATTATTTCAGGGTTTGTTGATTTCAGGAAACAGAGTCATCACTGCAAGAGCATTATTGGTATGTTCATTAGGAGAAATAAATGTGCTTTATATGTCCATTTAAATTGCTCTGTGATGAGCCTGTCATCACAATGCGTGCAGAACAGCATCTGAGCACTAAAATAATAACAGGGAAAATAGTATCATCACCTTTGTCTTTTCTAACAATAGTGTGGCTGCAAACATTAGAAAGATTGGCATAGGAAACACTGCTCATGCTGCAGCATTGCAGGTGTTGGCAGAGAAATACAAGAGTTCCTGTGAGAGGCAGGCAACAGCAGGACTGGAAACTCTAGCCCAGCTCAAAACCTATCTTTAAAAGCCAACAGGAGCAGGCCAGAAGTCAGCATTGAATGGAGATATGGAAAGGCAGCAAAAAAGCAGGTGAAGGATTTCCAAAGGAGCCAGCTAACAGCAACATGAAAAGTACAATTATGAACTCATGAAACTTCTAACGGGAGAGATTTGGAGCAAATAATGAGGAGAAATTTTAGGATAGAAAGCATGTGTTGGGAAAATGGCAATCTTCTTTGTCCCCTTCAAGGTGGTTGACATGCCTGTGAAAGAGAATGTTGTTGAGTTGGGGAAAGGGTGTGTGAACTGCCATGTTCCTTCCCAGTGGAAAAACAGGCAGAAGTTGATGCCACAGCCAGTCTCCATGTGGTCCTCTCAGCTCACACCCACAGCAAACACCTGCTGAGAAAAGCATGACCCTCTGAGAGCAGCGTATGCAGCCCATGAGCTGATCGCTCGAGTGATGGGAACATATGGGGTCTTTAATCACTTCTAATAACAACCCAGCTGCCAAAGACAAGTGAGGGAATGGGAATGTGATTCTTCTCCACTCAGAACAGTTGTAAAGCTAACTGTTGACTTCCGTGCTAATAAAGCCAAAAACAGCAGACCCAGTTAAAAAATGTAGTTCTAAGATATAATAGTATATTTGGGGTTTGTTTTTTAATAGTGCAGCTAGGAAAGATGATCCTTTATGGAATACGTTGCTAAAATGAAAAGAGCATCAATATTTTTCTTCCAAATAAACACACCATTGAATTTCATCAAACAGGATCCTTGAAAAAATAATTACAAAAATAGATATTAGCTGAGCATGAACAAAACTTCCCCTTGTTTACCCGAATTAGAACAAACATGATTAATGGTAATGAACGCATTACATTACTCATTTGTCAAAAAAGATCAATAATGTTAAATACCCCAGGAATGTCACAAAGCTGCCCCCAATGCTGTGCAAGTTTTATGAACAATTCTAGCGGAAAACTGTCTTTTGAAGGGGCCTCCACTCCACATGCAGAGATATGTCTCCTACTGTCCCACATCTCCTCACTCAGTTGAGGAATGCCTCCTGTTACTAGGGGAGGAAATACATTTCCTCCCCTCCCTTTAGTTTTATTGTTTTGCAATTCAGTCCATTTTGCAGGAACAGGTACAGATACAATTAGGCAAAATGTTAATCCCCAGAAGGGAGGTGAGGAGGATGGGTGAGCTCATCAGTGATTCCACTGTGCAGTGGAGGAGACCAGGGGTCTGTGCTGGCAGGGCAATCGTCTCTGCCTGCCCTGCTGCTGCCTGAGGAGAGCGAGACACAGCCCAGGAGGAGAGGCCAGAGCATTGCTTGTGGCAACATTCTCTCCCCTTAGCTGTTCTCTAATTATTTTACAATTTTTGTGTTTCTGTGTGATGCAATGCAAATTCCTGGAGGCAGTGGTACCTGCCATGAAGGACCAATTAGTGGTCATCTCAGGAGAACTCAGCAGTTGTATCCAGTTGTCACATCCAGGGGTGGTTTATATTATGAGCAGGGACTGCTTCTTTTCCATCAAGAGTCTTGAGATACTGGAAAATGGTGATGCAATAAAGCCTACTTAGTAGCTTAAAACCAGATACTTAAAATTCATACTACATAAACTCTGACAAGTAGTCTTCCAGAAAACCTTTTTTAGACTTACAAAAGCACTCATATTCTATAGAATGAAGAAGGACAGGTTCCCCTAATTTTTATAGAGGAGTTGGATATAGGCTTGCATCATCTTCCTGATTTTTCACTGATTCCTCCTTTCTTCCTGAGCGAGTTAATTTAACCTTCCCTTGGCTCACTTTTCCCACCTACAAATTATGTACATTGTTATTTAAGTACCTCAGAGAGATATTTCAAGTTTTAATTAGTGTTTGTAAAATGCTTTGGGTTACTTGGATTAAAGTGTGATTTATTATTCAGTAACGTATATTACTATGCGGTAGGTGTACACATGTGCATGCTGCAAAGTGTGGTGGCAGCAAATACACTCGTTTGTACTTTGTTGTCTGTTTATATAATATGGGTTGTTAAGACTCATTTTCTCTGGTTTCATTTACAACAGGTTTGATCAAAGGTGTTTTGATTTTTCACAACATTTACTTAATACATATTTTAGTGCACTTTTAGGTGAAAAAGACCTGATCATATGAAGGGAAAATATGACTGATACTTAGAATTAGACCATTCTGGTTTTATTAAGCTTTTTTTGGTGTGTGTGTATGAACGCAAATGTATGCACCACATTGACTTAAAGGCATCCTAGGATACAAGGTCTGAACTCTAAGTTGTGAGTGTGTGTAGAATTCCATCCAGAGACATGGTGACAAACTCATCCCACAGGAAACTGGACTGCACATGGACCCAGGAAGCTGGAGTGCACATGTACCCAGGACAGTACAGCAAAGGCAAATGAACCCTTCTAGTAGAATTTGCTTTAACAGATCTCTGTAGGACACAGTATATGGGAAAAAGCCAGGGACTGTGAAAGGAAGTGTCTCCCAGACAAGAAGAGTCTCACAGACAAGTATTCAGGCTCTGAGTTAATCAGTTTTGTTTACATTTTCTTAATATGTGCAGATTCTCTGCAAATTGTTTCCACTACAGGTGGTATTCCACATATTGGGAATGACAGTCAGACCAAGCAAGAAAGCTTTTCTGAGGTTTGCTGCATTACAAACCCACACTTTTCAAAGGTTTCTGGAAAGCTTGAACGGTCAAGCAAATGTGTATTACCAACAGCATTATCTGTGTCCATCTTACACACTTGCACCTCTATTTCTTTTCCCATCTTCACTGACCATCAGCAGATTTATTCCCTGTGATCCTCCTTCTGAGACCATTCTGTTAATGAGCAGCCAGTGAGAGAGAACCAGAAGATGATCCTGTATCTTTATCTCCTAAAAGAGAAAATAACTGGCAGAAATCTTCATATTGGTAGGGAAGAGTAAGATATCTAGTAGTGGAAAACATGCAGTCTGAACTCTCCTGGAGGAAGTAAACAAGGAATTGCTAAGAGGGAAATACATCAGAATAAAACCCCTGAACTTAGGAAAGTTGTGCAAAGCTAAGTGATGAGGTGAAGAGCACCTCTGCCTTGCATGATACTGCAGGTCAATTTTCCTCCAGTCACACTGAGAATCTAAACATAAAGTTAAGAAAAGGAAAATTAATGCAAAAAAACTTGCAAGAGTTAAAACATAAACTTTTATTAAGACAAAGTGGTGATAATATGGTGAAGCTCTAGAGACTGCATAGGCTTGAGTTGGTGCTCACTGGAGATGCAATGGCATACCCTTATATTTTAAAGTATGTAAGGTCTGTTGCAGTTTAATTATAGCAAACTAGAAATCAGAGTAATTACTTTTGTTACTAATTAGACCAACTGCATGATTTTGACAGAATTTTAACTGAANTGAACGTCTGCAGAAGGCCAGAGCTCTCATGTGAATACTTCCCTGGGGAAAAAAAAAAAAAAAAAAAAAGGACAAAGGAAAAGGAAAAAGGAAGAAAGTAGCTGCATGGTGTTAATCACAAGATGGACTTGAGCTCAGGCGCAGTTTCTTATACATGACTGTCAATAACTATGTGTTTATTGAAACACATGTAAGCATGCAAGATGTACCCCCCCATGCTTCATAATACATTTATGAACATCTGTCTGAGTTTTGTAAAACATACAAAGCTAAGTGATTAACAGTGGATTGAAACAAAGCTGACACTGCTAAATTAGAATAGTAATTCACTGTGTTTTAAGACTTGAGCTGAATTCTTGCACAAGGAGATAATTCATTAAACGGAAAAAAAGGAAGGTTTACTGAGGACAGCAGCAAGATCTGTTATAATCTGTTTTCTCTTTCTTTCCTGTCTCCAAAGTGTCATGTTTCCTTGTGACCCTACAGTGGACACAAAAGACATGTGTTTCCTTGAAAGGTGAGAAATAAAATACATATCTTGACTTTAAGTGGTTCCACAAAACACCAGCTCTTGAGTCTGATTTTCTTGCCTGTCTGCATATGGCCTTCTCTCAGTTCCTCTGCTATTGTGTTCAATGTCACTTTTGCTGAAGGAAAGTAGCTTAAATGTCACTTTAACCAAATATCTTGAGATTTTGGAGGCAGGTCTGAACCAGAAAAGAGATTGATTTTCTCAGGAAAATCCTGTTGTGGGACAAGGAGATGCAAATCACAGCTGTGAAAAAAAGCATGTCTTTTGCAAAATTGGGTAAGGGGGAGGCTAGGCTCTGAGAGGATAAGGAATCCAGCTTTACCAGGGCACAGGGCTGCACAGCCTACCTGGATGTCTACAGGAGAGGCTTTCCTGCTGGTACCAACGTGGGGTAAAGCTGTCATGTGCTTTCTTCATATTTCTGTTTCCACCAGTATCATATTACAGTTATTCTTCTTGTTATTATTACTATTATAATTATTATCTCTTATTTTAAGTTTATAATTATTTAGTTTCCATTTCAACAAATTTCAAGTTTTCCTGTAGGCAGTAAGGAAACCACTCAGCACACATTGCAATAGAGCTAATGTTGAACTGTGCTATTGAATATAATCACTGATCTGACTAGGACCCACATGCAGAAAATGGAATTGTTCCTAGTGTGACTGTCTGCTGTTCCCTGCTGTTTCAGTGAACCCAAAGCAAACCTGTCCCTAGAAGGTATCTGCTGCTCTACATTTAGGCATTTGTGTCCAAAACTCTGAGGGGGCACTTGGAAATACTGAGGTGATATAGAAGTCTAGCATTCATCAGAAAAATCAAAGTGATGCAGAACTCCTTAAGAGGTCAAGGAATACAATGCATTGGGCAAAGTGAGGGGACAGGAAAGCAAATGAAAATCTAATCTCAATGGTAATTATTTGGGTCCTGGGGACCAGCTGTGATTTCAGACAGTGGTATGTATTGCCCACACAGCTACTATTATGCTTTGAATAGGAACCAGTGGTGAAGGAGACTGTATCTCTAATGCTCTTTCCAGTGACAAAGACCTGCATCTCCTGGTGACCAGGATGTGACCAGCTGAGAGTGGAGTACACCAATCTGGTATGCATCTCAAAGGACAGAGTGATCAGGGCCTGTACCTCTTGTTGGCCAGCTCATATTATAGCTCGTTTTCTACATCTTGCCCACTTAAAGCAGTCATTGCTCTTTTCTTATCTCCTAACAATACAGACAATTTTACCTCCTGCATTTTATGTGGCACTGTCAGTACCCTTTAATATTTTTGATTTCATGAGCTTTTTCAGAACCTTTTAATTTCCAAGACTACAAATCTTATTCAGATTCATTCATCTTTAAAAGTCTCTACCTGTAAATTGACTGCTGTGAATCAAAGTGTATCATTCCTGTATCCTGTCCTAAATCTTCCTCCAGAGTTGATTTTTTCTTTTTTTTTTCTTTTTTTTTTTTTTAACCAACAGCTATTTACCTTTACAGAAAGTTTTTATATGCTGAAGAATAATTTGAATATCATTTTCCTTTCAGGGAAGTTCAGGTTTTTTCCTTCAGAGGATTTCCCATGACATTATTCTTAGAGAAGATGTGAGAGCATGCTACCGTCATTCAAAACCTGTTAGACTGGACATCTTCCACCATGAGTCATGCTAGAATTCCAAGCCCAAAGGTAGGTGTCCTTTGAGATGACGGTAATTTCCAATAAGCACATTTAGAAAAAAGTAATGTTTTCTTTTCTCTCAAGGCTAGCCTGAAGAACTGGAAGCATCGTCTCTATTTTTAGTAGTTGCTACCATTACAACCCTCGTGTACATGTGTGTGCACAGAAACAACATCTCACTTGCAGAAAGAAATAATTGTATTAAAACTTTAATGATGCTGAAAGCAGCCACCAGTTACTCTGCTTTGACAGTTTCAGCTGTCTAGTGAACTTGAGTTATTGTGATGATGGATCACTACTGCTTTAAGCCATATCATATATTCATCATCTATATTTTATATTTATAGCTTCCTGTATTGAATACTTTTCATCTTGTTTTCACAATCAAAGCATTTTTAATGTAAAAAATAGTTACCAAAATAAGATAATGACTGCTCCTTGTATCCTCCTTGATATATTTTACTTTTTTTCAATTTGTTGACCAAAACTGCAACCACTTCACCTCTATGTAGAAACAGAAGCCACGAAGGTCAATCCCATTGAAGTCAGCTACTAGTGGCAGTTTCTCAGAGATGACTTCTGCTCTAGATGTTAAAACAATCTCATCTGAGGCTGGAGGTCTTTTTCTAATTTCCCTGAGATGTGATATTGCTGATGGTTAAACTTCTGGAGCATGTTGTCTGCCAGCAACATCTTTCTAGGACATTTTCCACTTCCCTTGGCTGCTTATTCTCACCTCAACATGGCAGGTCATTGCTCCCTTAGCGGCTCTGATGAAACAGCTTGAAGGTCTGCTCTGCAAACTAGGTCACCAAAATGAGCCAGGAAAAAGGACTGAGTGGTTTAGTGGTATCACTGGACCCTTTTACCAGCTTGATTTCATGAACTATAATTTGCAGAAATAAAATGGGCAGGACTTGAAGGAGGAGGACTCAGCATCTGGGAGTTAGCAATGACAAACTCTTCTCTGCCAGAAAAAATGGCTTTGCTACCGAAAGAAACATATCATTAGGTATAGGCTCAATAAAAATAAAGTAGGAAGGTCAGGATCTTTGCTATTATTAAATGATCATGATAATTGCTTTATCTGGGCCTTGAGGTCAATTCAGGGCTATGTCTAACTTTTCGCTTCTTGTTTTGCACAAAATGAACTGGGATCTACTCAGTAGTTGCCATTTTCTTCCCTCCCCTAGTTACAATACTTGTATATACAGCAGTAGTTACTCATGTGATTTAGTTTTCTTGTCCTTTACTTTGGAGGAGTGACAGTAGGAGAGGAGGAGGTAATAGTGGATTTGATCTTTAAATTGAACTCTGCAGTATAGGAGATGTTGCAATTCTTGGTTGACAGCAGAGCCTCAAGTGCAGGACAACAATGCACTCTTTGCCCCTGAAATGCTATTAGCCTTCTTTACTCCTCCTTCAAAATAAAACGCAAAATAAATAAAGCTCCCAGCATCTATAAACATCCTGTTGTTTGAACTGGCAGGTAGCCAGCTCATTTGGACTGTTCTCCCCACTAGTATAAAACACCCATGCAAGCAACAAAAAAAAGATGAGGAGGCCCCTATGACAAAAGAAGGCCTTGCCAATTTTCTGATTTGAATAATACAGCAAGAAATTTTGGACTCTGTGTTTTAAAATAATCTTGCATGCACTCTTTTATAACCTTTTAGCTTTATTTCTGTGATCATTTATCACTTAGAACCATGCAATCATCCATCTGAAGGATCAGAGAAACAAAATCCCATTCGTAACTCATTTCCTGCTTTAGCTGGGATTCAGGAAAATCGGGAGAAAAAATCTGCACGAGATGTATCACTTTTCTGGGTATTTCGTCTCCCTCCTGGAGACCAGTGGCATGTGTATTTGTATTCTCTGGTCAGTACTGGTGTTCCATGGCCTAATTAACCAGTTGCACATGCAGCAGTCTGAGCTGCACTTTTAGCATGGTTTCTGCTCAATCACTTATAGGTATTTATGATTCAGTTATAGGAAAATCTAGGTTCTACCCAATTTTGGCCCCAGATTCTCTAGGAATTCAAAAGGGACAGCCCCTGCAGAAAGACTGGTTTTACAAAGGATATTTTGTGAATAGTGATTTTTGTGTGGAGATTGTTGATAATTGTTCACAATTAAAAAGCATGTGACGTAAGTGATGAAAACATATATATTGGACCTTTGTCTGGTGCCAACTAAAGCCACTTTACTCTATGTACATTTCAGTCTGTAAATCCAGTTTCTGGATTTACACAGGTGAAATGTTGACCTAGAAGAATATGGAACAAACCACTACAGCTTTAAGCTGCAGAGGTTCATAAAAAAAAAAAAAAAAAAAAAAGGCAGAAACAAAGGCAAGCAGATGGCTAAAGATGAAGGTCACATCAGATTGAGAAGTTTGTCAAAATGTGATGACATAGGTAATCTGTAAACTGTTATTGCACCTAGCTGGAGGTGCTGAAAAACATTTTGAAATTACAAAAAACACTGGAGTCACCAGCACACAGGCAGGAATGATAGCCTGGAGTGGTTCTGCTCTATGGATGAATGCCAGATGTGGAAAGCGACATATCTGGAATTAATGATATTAAACATGCTTTTCTTTTATGCTCAATAATAACTCTATTATGATTGATACAAACCGCAGACACTTTATCTAGTACAAATGGAATCGTCTGTCATTGACTATATTAAATCATCAATTTCTGCATGATGAGGATCGTTTAGGGTAACTAATCATCTGTCTCGTTCTGAAGTCTTTAAGGCTGATCAGATAACGTTTTGAATACTGCCTGAGCAACCATGACAATCTAACCCTTCCATGTAAGGATTGAGAGGGGCCCATTATGCCGTCAAAGCCCGTGGAAATATCACAGCTCTTTCTCTACATAATACCCTGCTGTAAATAAATCACTCTCCACCGCAAACTTTATTGATCACAAGCACTTCCATGCTTGTGTCTAGTGAAGTCTCTACAGAATAAAATGCTGCTTTATATTTTGTCTTGTCAAAATATTAAACGGCTCTGTCAAGCGGAGTCAGGCTAGCAGTGATGGTGTAATTCTGCTGTAGCCCTTCTCATTCCCTCTTTCTATCTCAGCTGCCAAGCTTACAAAGCAGGAATTTTTTTTATAAACTTTCCAATTATAGTCTCGTAAGATTATGAAGCCTTAAGATAAAGTGTCCTAATTTAGAGTGGTAGAGTACTAAACCTCTAGACAAGAGCCTATTAGATAAAACATTTCTCACAAGGAAAAGATAACCTGGCTTATTTATATACACAACATTAATGGGCAAAAGGAGATAGCTTGGAATATCTCTATTATTTTACCAAACGAGATAGGAGAGAAATATTTGAATTAATTCAAGCTCAAAGTGTTTGTTATTCACAGACAATAACTATCCCTTAATTATGAGACAAATGTGCCAAAGGAGGAAACTGAGAAACTCCAGGTTAGCACAATGCTTTGCATTTTCATACCCTATCATTAGTTTGTAATTCTGTAAATAAGATAATGTATCTGTAGTGATACAGAAGCACCGTCATGGTTTAAGGGGGGTACTGCTGCTGCCTCCAACTTCAGCTCGCATTGTGTTTGTAATTGGACAATCTCTCTTTGACTCTACTTAGTCACACAGAGCACTGCCCTTTTATAACACCCTGTGAATTTCCTGGGAGAAAGCCTAGAGTCTTGCAGAGCTTTGCTGAGAATAGCCTGGGTAGATCATAAGGAGGTTTGGGGACATCCTTAGGAAGAAACTGGGAGCACTTTCACGATTGCTCAACATTATAATAGTATTCACCATCTCAGCACTGCAGACTCTTAAGCATTCATTCCCATATGCTTCCCACTCTAGGAAAGCCAGAATAAGAGCCTAGAGTAGTGGCACAAAGCTCTAACCTGTGCCAAAAATAAGGCTGAAACATAGAAAAAGGGAGCTGACAGTGACTTCTTGACTTCTGGGCTTCTTAGGGAATCAGGGAAACTCTGGTCTCAAAATCACCATGTTTTATTCCCTTTCCTATTTGATTGTCATGCAGGCAGAGTTTCTGTTCAGGAAGCATAAATGCAGACTTCACAGTTAGCCTTCTTTCTTTGGATCTTTTTTTTTCTTTTCTTTTTTTTTTTTTTTTTTTTTCTTAGTGACAAATCAAAATCTATTAGTTGAGAGAACAGCAGAGCGACCATCCACAGAGGAAGTTGGGCAATTGTGAAAAGAGGTCAAGAAGAGAATAGGAAAGAAGGAGCACCGGAGCCAGGGGTCGGTGGAAGGACAGAAGCCATGAGCTGGAGGTGGACCTACTCATACCACACGTAAGCTCCTTTCATGGAGGCAGCGGGGAGTGATGTCTGTGAAAAGCACCTACCATAAGGAAGTTCTGACTCTTCCTGTGCCTTACAGACATGGTTAAAACAGAGATACTCCACCTCAAAATGAAAGCAGGCTAAGTGAAGTTACTGATATGACTGGCACTTGACAGGGAGGGCTCATAAGCAAGGGAGCACTTGTTGTCCTCATAAGTGATAGACACACCATCAGGTTTCTGAAACTGCGTACACAACGGCTCCAAACAGTTCCTTCATGTGATTATGGTCAGAGAAATTTCTTTTTAAGTTATTTTGCCAACGAATACCAATAAGCTAATATAACCTTGAGTAACATCTGAGGAAAGCTATTCTTCAGGAGTATTTAGATGTCCTAAAATGGTCTTGTCCTTCTCCCTTGTCTTAGATCTTCCTGCTTGACAGATTGCTTCCCCCTAAAAGTGTTTGAAAGATTCTGCTACATCTTCTCCTTCTATGTTACCATTATTGTTGTTCAGTCGAGGGAAAACTCAGAATCCTCTTACAGCAAAAAGGACAATAGTTAATGAAGGAATACAGCTGTTTACTCAAAAAAAACCCCCAAAGTTAAATATTTTTGAAGACCAAAATAGTTATTAAAATATCTATGATCTGTTTTCAAACACAGGAAGCTGTGAAGTTCAGTTATTTCTTCATTAGTAATCAGTGTCACTCTGAATGGCATCAGTAATTGAACACTGTATCTGCTCCCACTGCTTTGGCCTTCTAAAGAAATAGTGTCTTTCTCTCCTGATGGTTTTTGCCCTTTGGAGACAAGAGTTTCTGCCACTGAGCTCTTGAACTATGGTGATTGCATAATTTATTTAGTTTTAAAGACTGTTTAATTTTGCTTTGTTTGATCAATATTGAGGGGTTTTGTTTAGTTTTGTTGTGTCTATGTAATGCCTCAGTTATGAACTTAAGGAAGGAAATTCCCAGGTAGTGTAACATCCAAAGCATGTTGAGAATTGTCTGATGCCATTGCCTGCCTTGCTGTAAGCACCTCTTCCAAGCCTGTGATTGAAAATCAGCTAGAACGTCTTCCAAAAAAACCAAAACTCACCTCTTCCCCCTTGATCCCACAAGAACTCACGAAATATTCAGCTTTCAACTAGGAAATGAAACATCAGGCTGTTCTTTCCTAAATTTTAAATGTTTGTGTTTCATTGACATTCTCAAGAAATACTCATGGATTGCTATTGCTTGCTTCCTCTGGTCTCTTTATGTAGTTTTAACCAATTATAACCTGCCAACAAACCTTTCTTTTAAGTCTGATTTAAAAAGAGATGGACTTCAAAAATAAGAAAGGCTTGTGGTTGTGGAAAAGAATAAATGCATTAATAACTAACATACTGATTCATCTGCATTCAAATGTTCTGGTATAGTACTAAGTTGTAGTTGAAAATGCATAGCAAAGGACCTAAAAGAAAGTAAGAGCAGTGTTCTCATTATCAAAATGACCATTTAGGTGAGTATAAAAATCATTAATAGGCTCTAGATTTTGTATAAAATTAAAATAGAACCTTTTTTATGCACACAGAGTGAGTGTAAATGGTGCACTCTGGATGTTTTCAAGTATGAACTAAACTGTGATACTCAGAAAAATTGAGAAAGAAAAATCACTGAAACCAGGTAACTGTTAGTAATGAGACAGTCCATAGTAACACCAGAGATTACTCTGGTCTCAAATGACTGCTTTTTCATGGCTGAACCACTTCAGGATTAAGCTCCTTGAATAAGATAAACAGCTACTTTACTTAAAACATGCTTCCATGAAGTAGTTTGCTGTTCTTTAACTTTCATTGCTTTTCTGTGCATGGTTGGTAGAAGAAATGGAAGGAGGGGAAGCAAGAGAGAGAGTAGATCCCTGAAGAGTGGTGTGGTTTGCTCAAAAGCTCCAAACCTTGAAAATCTTTGCATACTAACATCTGAAACAGGTGGTTCTGGGCTCATTTTGTGAGTGTAAGTTGCTGTGTGTTGACCTTATGCTCCTGAGCCTTCTCAGATGTGTAGCCAGGAGGGATCTGTCTGGCTGTCTGTGATTTTATATGTTTTTCAGCTAAATCACAGGTTCTAATGCAAAATGCACTCAGGGACAGCACTGGGAATTGTGACGCTCCCTATAAAACTTTTCCACCATAATCACTGATTTCGTGTAGCTTTTTCATCTGATAGCTAAAACATGAATGAAGGTTTCATTTTAGTATTTATTAATAATCCTCATTTAATCATCAATCTGAGCATGATTTATTGGATACCTCATAGGCTGTTGTGAATGGAGATTTTCTGTGCCAATTATTAAAGGCTGAAAATAAGGAGGTACCTCAGAAAAGACAATCAAATTCACATCAACAGAGTACAGAAAACTGATGGTGAAAACAGAGGCAAGAAAGATGCAAATGGCAGTAGCAAGTAAAAGCAAGGGTATTGCTTCACATTTAATGACTGACTATGTTAAAGACTCCAGTTCTCTCCTCTGGCCAGTCATTAACTTTTCAAAAGTATCCTCCTATTTAGCTCTCGCTGCTTCAGTTACTGATGTATGTTTAACAACATTCACTGTTTTTTAACTGCTGCAACCAACATCAGGGAGAGAACATGAGTAAATGAAAACTGCTTCCACTAAGTTTTAAGGTCCAGAGGAGAGTGACACAGTGGAGCTCAATTTTCTTCAAGGCAACTGTGATGCTCACCTGCCTGAGTGTCAGCCCTCATTATTTAATCATGCTCATACATGGCCAAGTTTTATCAGAGGTTCCTGCCTTAGCGTATGTGATCAAGTAGAAGCAGCAGAAGCCTGTCTTTTGGAACCTGAGCAGTGCAGAGGTAAAGGTATGCTGACCGTGCAAACTCACAATTTTTGTTTGCAGCAACAGCTGATAGTAATGTTGCAAGAAAATGCCCATGAAGTTTTGGGATTGGAGATTTATTTATTTCCCCCGATGTCCTTTCAATTGGTCTATATGTTGTCTTAGGAAACAATCACAATTCAGAAAAATAATTAGCACTACTGGTCATTATAAAAATGTATTGTTTTAAACATGGGTTCCTGTGAACTAAGATTCCTCAAAAATATAACTAATTTCCAGCTATATAAACAGAAATGCACAAAACAGACTAACTTGTAGGAAGCATGTGGTCATAAGCCTGCAGGTCTTCCCTAACGATACATTTATGTCTTACATTGACTCAGAAGACCTATAGACACAATTTGGCTTGTTATCTGAGGAAGTTAGATCCTCAAAAACAGATTCACAATTATCAAATAACAGAATCTGTTAGTTCTGCTGCCTTCAGTATAACAACAGATCTCCATGGAAATAGGATTACAGGAGAAATGTATTAGATTAGAGTTCATCTGGCTCAATTTCCTGTCTCTGACAATAGCCACTTCTTGAGAGGACAGTGACAAATAGAATATTACATGTACTTATTTTTTTCTTTAAACTATCTACAAATCTAGCTATAAAACCATCCTGGTTTTCTCCTACTCCTTATTTCTTCCTTTTACTTTCCTTTTGCATCTTTGTTTCTTGAAGTGTGGTGTTTTCTGAATTTTGGACTTAATTGGAGAAGATGTTGAGTGTTTTAACTATGTCTGAATCAAGCAGGGCTGGTGAATGGTGTCTGGAGTGTAAAAAGCACAGGGGATTTCTCAGTGATTGAGATTTGTCTATTCACTTGGAGTGCTGCTCTAGCTACAGTGCCCAACACACACAAAATCTCACAAAAAACATGTACAAATAAGGAGACATTAGTCTTAGAATAAACTAAATCCAGTTCCAATAATATTATAAACTGTATACAAGAGACATGCAACCCATCTTGTATATTGAAGAACATCTACATATTTCTTGAACATAGTAGCTAGTGCTACCTGATACACAACACCTAAAAAAACCTCCCTCACAGTCCCTTTTAAATCTGGCCCCTGATCTCTGTGACTGATGGTTATGAATTAATGAGTATGAAGTGCCAGCAAGGAGGTCAGTAACAAGCTATACACCTTGTTTGCATTGCAAAGAACTACTTGACTTATATTTTAACAGGATGTTAGGGGTTGGAAGGGACCTCCAGATATCACAAGTTACGGTGGGGGAAAAAACCTTCCATTGTATAGTGACCATGAGAGCTCTGGGCATATTTTCTTCCTTCCAATGAACAAAAGTTAGTCTTTGTATTTTTTACCATAACTATTGAGATTTTTTTCTTCACTGGAAAACCAAGAAAAACAGACTGTGGCTGGATCTGTAGATGTGTAAGATACACAAAATGGAGTCTTTTTTTCTTGTGAGATCCTATAGCGTGCATTTAGCACAAAGTATACAGAATGATTTACAGTTTGCACTTGAATTGCAACCTCATTGACCAGTGTTTTAATACTGAACAATGAGACCATGATGCACATATTGGGAGCTCTAGTATGACTTATTTGCCTGAGCAGCAAACTGGTTAATTGTACGCAGCAGAACATCTTACAGGCTGCAAAAAGATATTGTTGAGTAACTATAAAATAGTAACTTGAAGACCTAGTGACAAATCATTATTAACTTTTGATCTCTGCCATAGGAAACAGGGCATCTCCTTATGGATTTGGTTTTGTCCACCCTAAATAAAACCTGTAGATCCAATATGGTGATGCTTTGTCTTACCAGTGCATTTGTTTCTTTCTTGGTAAATATTTTAATGCCATGTGTAGCTAATGTTTTAAAGATAAGTCATTAAAGAAACAAATTTTAATTCTAGATTTCCACAGGCTTATTAGGATTATAATGAATTAAAACATAATAAAAAGCAACCTGATTAAGGTTATTAAGAGGTAATATCATCTTTAAGCCATACCTCTCTTGAAGAAGACTCATGAAAGGAGGAGTGGCTGTCATCCAAGAGGTCTGCAGTTTGATTAAAAGCATGAAAAAGAGCCATAAATACTTTCCCACCTGGAAGGGTAAGACAAAGATTTACTGTCACTGTATGTGCCGAAAAGTCTTTATCTTCTCTGTAGCTTAGTCTTGAGAATCCTCAATAAATTTTTTCATGTTCATCTATGTACAAAATTGGGAGAAATTGCTATGATTTCTGTAGTTGTTTTGATATTATCTAATGTTTGTCATGAAGACTATTAACACATCAGAAGTGAGAAACTTTTAAACTGAGAAACAGGAAGCTGGTTATGATCTGCTGGATTTCTCCAGAATCATTGTATAGGGGTGAATCAATGGGAGATTAGTGCAAATTCACTAAACTAGCCATTCTGCTATGCATGCAGAGAGCCAACATTCCTTAGCAAGCCTTGTAATGTCTCATCCATTTGTTAGAGCTTGCCAAATAAACTGTTATGTCAGTCCTGCAGCAATTTTCATGAGCTCCATGAATCTGAAATTTTGACTGCTGACAAGAAGATTCTTTAAGTAAAAGTTATTAAGAAGCCACCTTTGCTGTTGCATCCCCACTCCTGCTGCCATCCCTATCTCCATGCCTCCATCTGCCTGTGTCACAGGGTGGGCACACTGGCAGGCTCTGTCCGTGAGGTCCAGTATGCTGGATGATTTTCTCATCAAACACCTTGTGTTGCAGGAACTCCTTCCTCTGAGTGTTGCACTATGAAGACAACCCTAACTGTGAGTTTGACAGACATATATACTTGCCTATGTTTATAAAGAAGGTGCTGTTTGGCAGAACCTCCATGGGTTGGAGTAAGGTGATTTCTTCAGCCAAATGTAGGATTTTGTAGGAAACTCTCCTTAGCTTTTTCAGTATGCTTTTTATATCATGCCAAAATGCAGCTATTGCCAATACTCAGCTTCAGGACAGGTTAATGAAATATTTTCAACCCCTGACTCTTCTCTCTCCATTTACAATTATCCTTGATAAAATATTAGAAAAACTAGACATTTACTGGATAATCCCATCCCATCCCCTCACCCCACCCCACCACTCCAAACCTCTCCTTTTTTCTGTTTACATGTCCTTATCTATATTCTTTCTTTCTATTGCAGGTCAATCGTATGAGTTGCATATTGTGAAACACAGAAATTATGCATTCTCTTTGGTGAGTGAGTAGGAATGTAAGATGAGCCTTTTTTCCCCCCTATTTTATTTTATGAATAATTACTTCTTATAGCAGCTCACCCTCTCCATCCATTCATATCTGCAACTGGCAATGTTTGCTGAGGCTGAAATGCAAGCAAAATATCCATTCCTCTTCCTAAAGACTTGAAACACTTGTCCCAACATCCTAGCTAATAGTTTGCCAAGAATATTAGAGTATTTAAAAAAAAATAAAAATTAATGCCACTTTAAAAATATGCTTCCAAAATACCTAACTGTTTTTTACCTGCATTAATGTGGGATATGGAGACAGGAGACAGAAAAGCTGTCTTAGCAGA
Source organism: Eubucco bourcierii (assembly GCA_013396675.1). NCBI lineage: Eukaryota > Metazoa > Chordata > Aves > Piciformes > Ramphastidae > Eubucco > Eubucco bourcierii. The sequence continues at coordinate 687,517 of VWZE01007091.1, read as the reverse complement.
AGAAATGACCAGTGTGTGAGACTTAAGAACAGTATCTGATACCTTATGCATTGAAGGTAGACCACTCATAATTGTACTTGACCAGTTGTGCAGCATCTTATCTGAAGGAGAAAAATCACTTTCTGACTCCCACAGAGTGTCATTTTATGCCCTAATACATAAGAAAGCTACATTGCTATTTGCTTAAAGGAGTCTTTTTTTTTTCTTCTCATCTTCCACTTAATCAAGTGGAATTAAGTATTTTGTGGTGCACCCAGAAGCTGAAGAGTACACATTTACCTGGCCTTCTATCTGGCACTGTCAGTGCATTCTGTGTAATTGCAGTGCTTTATCCTGTTTATGAAAATGTTTAATGCTTTTTATCTGCTGAGGGTGACATACAGGAGTGCTACCTTTATGCTTTAAACATAGACACCAAAAGGACTCAGAAATGCTAAAAATGAAAATGCACTTTATTGTAAGCATGACAGCAACAAGTTACAAAACTTTTTCATCTGTAGCACTCAATAGTGGCACTCAAAAGGCTGTAGCTGTAGGAAAGGCTGTGCAAGGGTTGGGGAACCGTGATGTTCTTCTACCTGTGCTCCTGTGATTCGGACATTTACACCCGAGATGACAAGTCCTCTTGGCTATCCTGCAACTGTCTAGGCAACATGTCTGATTGCTATGGGCTGATCACATGTTTTCTTTCAGCAACATTAATCATATGAATTACTAGCTTCAGCCATGAAGCTTTGTAGTCGATTGCAGAACTCTGTTACATCTCATAATAAAATGAGTATATTAAATCAAATCTTAAAATAACTGCCTCACTCAAAATTCAGTCTTAGGCTTTTAGGTAATTTTTTTTTTTTTTTTTTTTACAAATTAACTTGAAAATACTGCTGGCACAAGTAGTGTTGAGGACGTGTGTTTCCTTCGCTGTGGGCTAGATCTTCAGCCCAGCCAACTGTGCCTATGCAGGATGTGCATTCAGAGAGATAAAGTGGAAGTGCCTCATGCCTACAGCTGCAGGAGATGCCTAGTACATATGCACGCTGGGAATGTTTGGTTGGTGATGAGAAAGAGGGGGAAACAGCTTTAGTGGAATGCTCCAGGATGTTAATCCCCTCACCTCCCCTCAGTTGGGTCCAGAGCATAGATTCAGAGGCTTGCTTGACCCTCAATATCTTTGAAGCGATGCAAATTTTGAATGGAATACATGAACCCTTAACACCTAACACAGATACAGGGTACATGAGGATTCCCCCAAGACCTTCCCCCCAGCCAAACCATGAAACCCCAGTGCTCCTTCTCTCCTCCCCACATCATCTTCCGTTAGGTCTAAACAGGCCACGATTGTGCAGCTAGAAATTCACTGTGACCGTGGAGGCTGCAAGCAGGTTACTCTCCCATAGATGCCTAGATAAGCCTCCCTCTGGAGAGTGGAATGGAGAGAAAAGAGAAAGATTTGGTTTCACTGCTCACTTATGAAGTGATAGCAGGATTATGGGATTGACTAACAAAAATTATGATATCCGGGGTCCCCTTCCTGGACCTCTCTGGTCCTCCTGGAGAACTCCGTGGCCTTCTTCAGGGAACCTAGGTCAAACTGCCACAGTTAACTGAGATGTGTTTTTCTGACCTAGCTGTCGGTTTTGCTCTGAATATATCAGTCCAGAGAAATCTATAGAAGAGAACGGAGGTAGGGACTTCTGCACAATCTGAAGCTGCTGTCTCTTGGTAGCCTTCAGGTCCACAGAGCCAGAATTGCACTTTCATAGTAGGTGCTGGATTAGAGAATTTTATTTTACAAAAGAAACAAACATAAAGCATTATAGCTACCCAGACAATAGAGTAACACTAAACAGCTCTCTACCTGCAACCTAGATAACTTGCTTAGCATTATAGCATTATTCATCTTATTAGGAATATTTGAAAGCCTATTGGAACCAGCATTTCTGCTTCCCACAGAGGAAAGAACTCAGAACTAAAAAAGCTGAAAGGCCTTGTTTTGTGCAATGCCAAAATTTGTTGGTTCTAACACCAGAGAACCAGAATCTTCTTCACGGTGAAATAATTATTCGGTTTGTTCATACTACATGTACATAATGTCTTTTGCTAAGGCTACCAACAACGTAATCTCTTTGACTGTTGGTTTATGTTTTGTATTCAGACCTGAATCAAGACCACTAGCTTATTTCACTTAGGCCAGCAAGGACAAGTACCTTCCTTTTTTTTTTTTTCCTTTTTTTTTCCCCCCCTCAGGATACTGGANAAAAAAAAAAAAAAAAAAAGTGTTTGAGATTCTCTTGAGAATATTTAATGTTCTATTAAATGCAGCCATTGTCAGTATAATAGCAAATGCTGAAGATGATTTTTATGGGCTTAGGAATGTTCCCAGAAATACCAACTCAATATGCCCCTTTCCAAACTAAAATTAAGACTGGAATAATAAGACTGTGATTTTTTATTGTTATATAGTAGTGACATAACAGTATGACAGAAAGAGACATAGTCACATAGAGACTTTTTTTTCTAATCTATTGGAATGTGTTATGCCAACCAAATAACATATTTTAACTAAATTTCTGAAATCTCCTTGGGAAATGCTACCAGGAAATAGCCACAGGAAAAGGACACAAGAAGAGACTAGAAGCTGTTTAAGGAGAACAACGAAAAGAAAAAAAAAAAACAAAACAACAAAACAAACAGAAAGAAAAGAACCTTGAGAGAGTTAATATATGTATATACATGTGGGTAGATTTCCAGGCTTAATAGGAGGACTAGAAATGGATTTATTTTTTCCTGCAGTTTAGTTAAGTAAAATGCATGTGCTAGCTGTAAGCAAAAAACAAAGAAAACGAAAATATTTCAGAAAACTCAAGATCAAAAAAGCAGTAAGAAAAACAGTAAAATTTAATAAATTTAGCTGAGTAGTTTGGATAATGGTTCAGTCTTGACAAATGCAACATAAGATGAAATAATCTGAGCTACCCAAATACATTGCTGCTGTAACTCCAGAGAAGACTTGTGCCTTATACTGGATGGTTCAGTGAAACTCTCTGTTCTGCATGGAGCAAGGGTCAAAAAAAAGCAAACTGATAGGTTGCAAAAAGATTGGGAGAAAAATAATGCCAAAAATCTTCTAACACCATTAAATAAATCAGAGACACGCCCTAACCTGGTGTACTGTGTTCGGTTGTGGTTATCCTGTCTTGAAGAGAGTGTATCAGAAATAGATGAAGTATAGAGGTCGGCAATGTAAATAATTAGAAGCATGAAAAGCCTTTTATTTCAAGACAGACTAAAGAGTTAAAAATTATTTTAATGTGAGAGGGGATGGCTTAGATGGGCCACTAGCAATAACAGCTACACTGTATATAGGAGGGGTTGTTTATTTAGAAAGGCAACAAGTACAATCGAGTTGGTTATTTCTGCAATACATTAATTCTCCTCTGGAACTCACTGCAACTAAGCATATCATCTGTGCTGCTGTCCATAGGATTTAAACAATTTTTGAAGTTACAAACTGCCCCAAGTGTGAACATTAACTAAATTGCTAATGAGAGACTTCAGAAGAAACCTTTACTATGGACAGGTTATTTCATAAATGCTTACTACAGGTTTTCTCATACGCTTCCTGAAGTACATCTAGTACAGACTGCTGTCTGAGAGGGTTATCTGAGGAAATGGACCACGACTCTGATCCAGAGTGCCAATACCTGTGTTGAATCGATGATATAGAGATGAGGGTTCGATATCCCATTACCAGTCTCTTGAACCATCTAATTCTCCTCCTCTTCCTCATTCAAATATTGATTAAATTAAATGCAACAAGGTAAACGGGGACAGAAAAGAAATTCCTTATCTTAGCACAGCTCTTTGTCTATGTGCTTTAGTCTGCATTATAAGGAGGTGGCAACTCCAATCTACTGAGCAATCTGTAAACTAGTTTTATTAACAACAACCCATCCACACAAAGATGCCATTATCTGGTTATTAATTTTAATGCTATTTAACATTTTATTATTTGTAGACATATGAGTATGCATTTGCTGCTCATTACATTCTGTAGTTCCGGGACAAAACTAGGTACAAAGAAACGGAGAAGGGCAGACCTCTACCATTCATCTGTACACATGTGCCATGCTGACTGCTGCATGTTGTGGAAAGATTCTCTGTAGATTCACCAATCTATAGGAAATAATGAGCTTAAAGCAGTGGAACCACTGAAAACAGTTGGCAGTTAGATAATGATGGATACGCTACAGAATCCAGAGATCTTGGTGGTGGAAGATGAATGATGCATATAATGAAAAGAAGGCTAAAGCTGATCACCTTCCCTGTTAGTATAAACACGTAAAATGCAATTCACTGTGATGATGGTGGTGGTGCATTGCATAATAAATTCTGTCTGGATCATAAAGGCAATTTTTTATGATAGAAAAGTTTAATAGAAAATGTATGTAAATGAGCATAACTTGCCAATTGATGCTTTTTGAGTAGAGTGTTAGAGGAGAAAATAATTTCTTCTCTAGCACATTTGCAAGTTGAGCTGAAAAATGTGGGCGAGTTTTCCACTTTCCAATTTTGCTGACATTTTCAAACATAGAGGGATAATAGATTAGTTAAGAGCTGTGTTTTATTGCTGTAAAACAGCTTAACATTGTGCAAAATTTTTGAAAGTGCTATGAATGAAAGTCGGTGATGAGGAAAATGTGGTGGAAATTCCTGATTAACAGTGGAGCAGGAGCCAGCTGGGTCCTGTTCTAAAATTCCTGAGGGTTTGCACAGGCTCAAAATGGAGCATGAAGTCTAGAAGTGAACATCACATTGTCCCAGCAGAGAAGATTTAATAAATAGCTAGGAGCTCCAGTGGGAAAAAAAACACCCAGGGAAAAAAAAAATACTGGACAGTAATGTATCAGTGAGAGACAGGAATGCTCTTGCATTTCCCACAGCCTGCAAAGGGGCTATATGAAAGATACAACCAGGCTACGTGGGCCATAAGATTATATTGAAGCATAATGGAGTGAATGAGAAATTATGTAGGCATATTTCTTACAGCATTCAGGGGCAGTTTAGTCTTCAAGGTGCAGAGATACTTTGAACTTGATTTTTCTGCTGTATAAGTTTAATTTTAGCTGTTCCCAAATGCAATATTCTCTTAGGATTGTCTGCAGGGACCCAGGCTGTCAAAGACCTGCTCTTCTTAAGACAAATATTGGTGTCTTGATTCATATCATTCATAGTGGAATGTTTTTTTTATGTGGGTTTAACTACTCATGAGAAAAAAAAAAAAAAAAAAGACTGAGATATACATGTGGTAGGTTTTTTTCCATGGTGTTGACCATACATGCATCAAATTTGGAATGTTTTTTTTTCCTTTTTGTTTTCTTTTGTTTTAATAATAGAAGTTGAAAGATGTTCTTTAATATATATATATATATATATGTATATATATATTTTTTAAGACCAAAAAACTGTCTCTGAAGAAGTTTTGATAAAGGAGCATTTTTCCAGTCACCATTGTCCATAGAGATGTGCAGAAGATTTCAACAAAAAATTTGTATTTTTTCTGAGCCAGAGTTTTACTACAGAAAAGTAAATTTTGATTAGATTTTCTAAAGTAATTTCTAAGTAAAGTTTACACAGGATTTAGAGCCAAAAATACTGATGAAAAGTACCAAATTGACATTTTGAAATATAGCATCTTGAATCAATGTTTTGTTTTGACATTTTGATGCAAAATGTAGATATTTTTGTGTGACATTTCCAAAGTATGTTAGAATTTCTCTGGTAACTGTCCTGCAGAAATGTTTAATGATTTGACAGGAAAATGCTACACTCTTAGAATTCCTATGCAGTATAAATTCTATTGTCTGATCAGCTCTTATTCGTGACCTCTGAGGAAAAGTTGAACTTACCAATATGATAGAAATTCATATTCCCACACAAGAAATTTCAGTTCACATTTAACTTTTAGCATTCTCACACGATTATCCTTTTTTCTTGCAAATGCTGTTGAGAAACAGTGGGCGTAGTATTTTGTCACTTAGAAGGTTTTTTTGAGGCAACACCACATTAGAGAGAAAAAACATAAAATTTGTATTCCAAGAGGAATCAAAGGCAATTTTTTCATTAACTGAAAGTGGAAGCAATTTTTAAAAATTACTTAGTCAAATGCTACATGGACACCATTCAGGTGCAAGGAAAAAAAGTCACACAGAAGAATTTTATCTGTGTTTCAGTGCAATGCATCGTGCACTTCTGGATAGTGATTTGATGTCCCAGATGCAGAGGCTGTATTAAGCTTTCTCTAGCTGATACCAGACTTGTTACTAAATACCAAAACTGATGCACTGGTTTTCTGTAACTGCACGTATGCTGTATTTAAAAGGTTAGAAACTACAACAAAACATGGTTTTGCAGAAGAGATGGGTTGTCCATCTGAAAATGTTATGAAGCCTTTGCCCAGGAAGATATGTGTAGTTAACCACCCCACACACATCTCTTAGAAAGTGAACAAAGCAGAGCATGCTGCTTAAGGCTGGGATCCCTCAGGGTTTGGTGAGGAGCTGGAGTTTGGTTTTGGCGATGACAAAGGGGCCCACAGGAAACTGGATGCTGAATCCTCAACCATCAGCAAAGGCTACCTCTACAAGGACTTTGATGACCTAAAGAGAATCATCTTGGACAGATTTCTGGGTTTCAATCCACTTCTTCTTTACAGTTACCTAAATTTACACAAATGAATGGAAAACAAAGAAAAAAAAAATGTCCTAAGGTGAAATGTTCCTTTGGCAAAAAGAAACAAAACCACTTTGCCCCAGTTTTGTTTTCAGCTATCCTCATTGGGGCTTGAATTCTTATTTTTATTCAGATCTGGAATATGTTTGGTTTTTTGGTTTGTGGTTTGTTTTTTTTTGTTTTGTTTTGTTTTGTTTTGTTTTTGTTTTTGTTTTTAAAAAAAAAAAAAAGAAGAGGGTAAGAACCAACATGAAAGAACACCGAATCTGCTCGAAATCCCCTAGTGAAATGAAAACCAGTAGTACTTCTGCTTTGCTGAAATGGTTAATAACAAAAGGAAAAAAGAAAATTAGACCCTTTATTCTAGAGAGCACACATTTATGCAAAGAGGATGTTCAGCTGGGGGTGAAGAGATGAGGACTTAGCTAGTTATGAACTTGTAGAATAATCATGGGAAAAATGATGAAGTGTTTGTAGTGGTATAGTAATGATACATGTAAAGCAAATGTGTTATGATTAGATCAAATTGCAAAGAGAAATCAGTAAATGTTGAGAACAATGCAGTGTTTGGTGTGTAAACAACACATCTCTCTCCTTAGCTAGGATTGTTATAAGCAAGTAAGAGTTAAAAATACAAGAGCAATTTTTAGAGGCAACCTCATGACTGGCAATCAGTGCTAATAAGATTCTTTTCCTCTTGCAAGATTCACAGAAAACCCTCAATCCATGCCGAGCACATTCAAAGGCAAGGGACTAAGCACTCCCCTTACAGGTTCATTATCATTCGCAGGTTATCCCAAGCCAAGTGAATCAGGAAAGCAAATGAATTAGTGAGAATTAAGGAGCCTCTGTGGTCTGAACCCTCTCCAAATCTCAGCTAAGATGAAAGGTAGACGCTGATGTCTTGTGTCCCAGGGTTTTCAGAATTGGAGCCCCAGTGCCGAGCTGCTTCCTCCAGAGCCTTGCAGAAATGTGCAGGCAGTTAATGTTGCCTAACGTCTCCTGACCGTGGGTTCAGCCATGTGGGAAAAGTTTTACGAGCCTGCAAAAACCAAACCCCCTTTCACTCACAATTAATTACAAGAGAGTTGCTATAGCACTTCGCTGTCAATGAGTCCGGTGTAAGCACACTTTCTTCTCATCTTGCTCAGTAATAATCAAAGATACTGGGGTAATGTCTCAGTACTTAATGATACCAAATAGGGTAGTTAAAAGAACAGATGTACAGCACTTTGAACCACTAACGGTACTGTTTCATTGGAAACAATATCTTAAATGATTTGTACCTGACATGATTCAGGATTTCTAGTGTTTACCTTCTCTATTTTTATTTGTCTGAAATGATACAGTACCTGACAAGGTTTTAATAATATACTTATTTTTAGTTGTTATGATACAGTGATCTTAGAGAAGCTATGGACATATAAAGTGCAGTAAATTGAAAATATTTCAAAGGAAAGCAGTTTGTTTTCGTTAAATACTTGTTACTGCTAATTATATTTAGCGCTATAAAGAATACAGTTTAATTAAAGAAGCATGCTGTCTAGGAAAAGTATGTGATTTCCAAAGAATAACAGTGTATCATCGCATTTTTAACTAGGGGGAGAAATATCAGCTGAAAATGTGCAGACGTATTTGCATGCATGTGTGTATAGTTGTGTGTTTGTATAAATAAAGCAATATTGGGTTTGAGGGACTAGAGGTTTGGCAGGGGAAAAAAAAAATTCAATTCAAAATAATTTCTCCAGTTCTGATAATGGAATTATACTCAAATTACAATGGTACCTTATCAGAAGCTATCTTTATATGTGTTTCAAATTATTTAATGTAGGTAATTATCTACAATAAAATAGCATTTGGCAAATGACATTAACACTAGTGTTTTTACTGTCTAAGTTTGTATCAATGTTCTCATCAGATATATTTCTGTACTGTGATTTTTAATGCCATCTATTTCATGAATGTGAACAGTTCAGTATGAAATTACATGGGTTTCATAATAAATATGTTTTTTTCTCTCTCTTTTTTTTTTTTTTCCCAAATGATATTATTTCAGGGCTACTTTGAAGGAAAATTAATGGAAAAGGAAGGCTGATAACTCTGCACAGCTAACAGAAGTCTTGAATTCATGTGCCAGTGTACGTACTTGTTCCTTTAAAAAAATCATGTTGGAAATGTTTCCAGTTTTTTACTTCCCCTCTTCATATAATTCCTGACTTGTGACCTCCTATCTACCAGTCAGAGTTGATGTGCACAACTGTATCTCATTTATAATAATCGTGATCTTTACAGAGAGATCGATTAAAATATTATGGTTCTTTTAAAATCAGAATGCATATCAAACGAAGCCTCACTTATAAAATAAAGAAAAAGCTCAGCCTTTCGCACAGCCTCCTTGGTATGAATAAGATGTTGTAAAAATCTCTTAATATTCAAAGACAGTTAATCATTAAAGAGGCAAATATGTTAATAAGTTTTTATCACAATTGAAAATGCTGTTAGTGGTTCTCTGGATTACACTGTTCTATATACAGTACATTTAACACGGTTAGCAAAATGAGACCTCGTTCTGAAATTTTGGGGTTTTCTTGAAAATTGCCCCCTCCAAAATAAAAGGACATTTAAATAAAATCTGATATCATTTAAAGAATCGTTTTCCTTTTAATGTTCTCTCTAGTTTTTATAGAAAATATTTCAGGAGCTAGAGAAAGTTTTAACCCCTTCCTTTCTTTCACATAGAATTGCTGAATAGAACCCTCCCCAACATCATTTAAAATAATGTTGAAAATATCAATCTGAGGCATCAGCTCTAAACAATTTAATTTTTTTAAAAAAAATAAAATTTTATGGGAGGTTTAGAAATCCCAGCTACTACATTTCCTAAAGGCGAACTGCAGGTTAATGCTAAAATTAAGAAAAATATAATTCTTAATTCTTTACCATTGCAATGTGTTAATTTCCTAGTATGTTTTTTATTTGCATTAAGTCTTATGCATTTCTACATGATACGCACTTTCCAGGTTTTAAAAATTAGATGAAAGAAATACTTAAAATCGCTCTCTTCCTAAACCTCTGTATAGTGAAATTATTTTATTAATTACATTTTTTAATACTACTTCTTTACCACTTTCTCCTAGGTTATCTTACATCTTGCTTTTTAGTCAATTCTATTTATGGTATTAAAAAAGATTAAAGATAACAGATGCCTTTTGAGAAAGACTTAAACATATGACAGAAGAAGAAAAACAAAACAAAACAAAACAAAACAACCCCCCCCCCACAATTACAAAAATTTCCCAGACAGTATCAGCCTAGAAAGCAAAACACACAATGCCATCCAATGTGCACGTGCATGTGCGTGTGCGTGTGTGTGTGAAGAGTTTCATAATACAAATATTATTTAAAATGGTGTGAATCTGCAGCAGCCTGCAGCAAAGCAACACCAGCCAGTCCTGCATTAGTGAATCAACCGGCCCTGCCCTTGTGCTGGCCACAAATGACCACTGAAATCCCAGAGGCACTCTTGAATTTCTGCATTCTCATTTCATCAGCTGCAAAATATCTGTCACTCACATCCCACACTGGGCAAAGTGACACCTGCCAGTCTCAAGAACAAGGACAAATTAATGTTTCTCCACCAACTGTGTCTCAGAAATGAGTAGCGAGTGACGGTGTGAGCAATCAACAGCTAGAGTACATTGTTAAAGTTTGCAATGCGTTTCTGGGCTTTTCTTTCAGCCAGGGTAATTTGCAGCAGCTGTTGTCGTTTTGTGTTGTTATAGAACATGTGTTCTGCTGATTTCCCTCCTAATGAATCTTTAAAAAATGTTTGCAAAATATGTGCAAAATAGTACTGCCAAGCATTCATGAAACTGCAAAACGAGGTGCCTTGATTTAAAACAATGCATGAGAGAGGCAGCACGGTGGCTGCCAGAGAGGAACGTATAATCCAGGCACTCACCTTATGCACTTGATCTTCCTAGAAATTGCTCAGAAACATTTTGGATATTAGATATAAAAATCTAAAAAACCCCAAAACAACAAAAAACCACCCCCATTTCTGATGTCTGTCATTGTGTCACATCATGTTATGCGATATTATATCTGCTTGTGATGAGATGCAACATGACAGGATGTAATGCAATGTAACGTATCAAAAAATGTAAATAATCCACTTTTGGGGATTAGATATCTGCTGTCAATTCCTATAGCAGGAGTCTGAACTGAATTTATTGAGGCGGGTGGGAGCTCAACAAACACCAAATTGTCCATGGTGTTTGCAAACCAGCACGCATCACAGTTTACTGCCTCTCCCAATTACTTTTGGATAGTTTGGCTCATCTGTGTCTTTATTACAATGTTAAATGAAAGTTCTTGTGGTGCACAGTCTTGTGACTCGATCATTTTGTTAATTATCACTGCCTACAGCAATCACTTCATAGCAGTGTGTGCATGTTTTAAACTATGTGTTGGAAAGAGCTGGGCAAAATGTAATTCGCATAGTTTGAACATCCAGGAGTATGTATGACATAACTGGGGAAAAAAAATTGAATGTGATGCTTTGGGCCAAATAAGAAAATGATCAAGACAGTGCAGCCTGATGAGTTTCTCCATGGGGCTAAAGGTCTTTCTTTTGGTGGCATGGCTGCTGCCAGAGAACCAGGAGAAATACTCATTTCTGTTGTGTCCATCTCTGAGTTATTGACCAAAAGCACTTACATTTCAGAACCGCACAGACTCGGAAACCTCATTTCATAGTGGAAGTTCACCAGCACTTTCTCCCAGCAATGGAGGAATGCGATCAGGTGGCATTATGGTGAGACGCAGCAGAAGGTAGGACCTATGCCAAACAGCAGGCTGGGCCATCTGATGTCAGAGGAGCTAGTGGGCTGGATATGTGGCATGCAATATGAATATTGAAAATTATGTTGAATGTAGCTTTATTGCTCTGGGGGTCATCCTGGAACAGCAAACAGAGGGCTTTCAAGGTGTGGAACCAGGTACTGGTGATTTGGGAATATTAAGACTTTGGTTTGCCTTCATGTAGCTGAGAGGAAGGATCTTCTCACCAGCAAACAAAGGTGTGCAGGGAACATTACCTTGGTCCCTCTCCCACCACAGCCCAGGTCTCCCTTCCCCTCTGCTCCTACCTTCCTGGTGACAGAATAGCAGCAGCTGCATCCACCTCAAAATGAATCCACTTATTTGTCCAATGATCAGGAGAAAAAAAATCTGAGCCAATATATTTCACCAGCAATTAAGTGTTAATGGATGTTTTAGAATTTGTTTTTTATTTTGTTTCAACGGAAGACAAAAAGCCCCATTGTCTGAAACCTTGTCTGCAGCACAGGCACTCTGCAAAAATATATTTTCACCCCTACAACAGCTTCACCCTCATTACCTTTGACTCAAGCATAGATGAGTGAGTAGCATTTTAAGTACCATGTTTATTCAATGTACTCTAAGCAAAGTTAGATAATACGATATTTATAAAGTCCCATTCCCTGTATACTCGAGGGTTGACCACGTTGCTAGCACTGCTGCTGCCAAACTGATATTATTAGCAGTGGTGAGGGATGACTGTAAATTTTGCCTCATGTAGACAAGGCTTACAAGGTAAGCAGATAAACCCTCGGCTGCAACCGCGTCTCTAGGAATGGAACCTTTTATTTGCTGTCATAGTGATGACTTTTAATTGTCCCAATAAACAAGCTTTTAAAAAGCTTCTAAAATGTTCTCTAATAACGCACTTTGGTCTTTAGCCATAGAAATGCAAAAATAATTAGAAATGCCATTGTGTACAGTGCCTTCTGGACTGGGCTGAAGGTGAAGGAGAAAGTATCATGCTATCCTTGTCAGCTGCAAGGGTAATTACTGCTGGCTGAAATTACTCAACATTTGTTTATAAGCTCCCCAGAGCATGCTGTAAATAGATTGTCTGTTATAGTCCAATCACATTAAAACGCTGCTCCTTGCAAACTGCTACCTCCTGTTTTCTGTAAGCTAGACAGAGAAAGCCTGCTGCTCACTTATTGAGCAGCAAGCACTGAAGAACTATGTTTAATGTGATTGTTTTCATTAGCTCTTCTCTGTCTGGTATTCCATTTATAGTTTGCTGGGCTTGAAGACTGGCATGTTGCACTGGTTTCATTTGCTGTAGGGAGAGTGAATAGCTTTTATTTCTGGAGGCTGTATGCAACAGTTGATGGGGATTTTGGAATATTTGCTATTCCAAAATTCTATATTACTATAGAATTTGGGAATATCTATGGATACTTGTTCTCCTCCTGGGCAATGGTGGCTTTGCATTTGCCTTTTAAATGCTCCTGCACTGGTTCCAGCTGTGGTCACATTGTCTAAATTGGCCTTTGAAGGATGAGTAGTATTTTCATAAAAGGTTAGAAAGAATGTATTTTCCTCAGCACTGAATTTCACAGTACAACATTGTTCTGTCCATTATGATCTGAGTTGTATGAAATAGTGATGCAGCCACAGACTGTTTGATTTGCTCTCAGCGTGATTTACCACATCATATCACAACAGCCCAGGTATTTCCAATAAATATGGGGCAAAAATTCATTGCTGACATATGCAGACACAATTCCATTGCTATCGATAGAGTTGCAGTTGTTCCCACCAAGGTGAACCCGGTCACTAAACCGAAGATTTAGGGGAAAGAAATGGAATATTGCAAAACCCAAACCAAACAGGAAAAAAAGGTGTCCCCCCCCAAAAAAAAATCCCCACAAAAAACTCCCCCAACAAACCAACCAAAAAAACCCCAAAAACCAACCCAAACAAACTCACCCAAAATCTAACCAAACAACAACAACAACAAAAAAAAACAAAACAAAACAAAACACCACACCCAACTCACAAAACCAAAACCCAAATACACTCTCAGATCCTGTATATTAAAAAAGGTAACAGCCACACAGATTCCATTAATGGGTGTCAGAAGCAACTCCTGTTTCATGAGTAATTAATGAGAACAGACACAAAGGGTATTTCAGCAGAACTAATTTTTTATTTACCACTGATTATTGCCCCAAATCTGTACTGATTATATATAAAACAAAGTGTAGACTCATCACGTCACATTTATTTGAAAAGGCTAGTAACAACAAGCTGCCTTGCATACTGCCATAGCTGGGGAAGGTTCTAGACATTAGTGAATTTAGCTTGATTTTCTTAAACACAGACGCTGCCCTGATGTAAATCTTCATGGAAGACATTGCAGCTACAACAACTTAACACCAGTGACTGAGCTTCCTGGGAAGTAACACAACAAAGCAGCAATGTTAGTGACCAGTAGAGAATTATTAAAGGAACACAGATAATTGGAAGAAAATAAATGACCTGGGTAAAATAGCTACTACATAATGAACTGCAGGCAAAATCACTGTACTGAATACCTTCCAGGCTCACATGTCCTAGGTGCCTTTCTCCCTAATTTTAAGATATGCATAAAGCTTCTGTTCTCTACAAACCAGTCAGGAAGGGATAAGAATTGGAGTTTTGATATCCACATTTCCTTTTAACTAGTATCATTGCCAGTGGAAAACTGTCCTTCTGGGAAAGATGCTGGAGCACTAGAAATGATGATTCAATTGCCCATTAAGATAATTCCTGGAAGTAGTACTTTCTTGAGGCTGTGTTTCCAGGAATGGCAATCACAGCATCACTGCTCTGACAGTGCGATAGGTATCTCCAAAAGTGGACACAGCAGGTGAATATTTCCAGTTACTGCAAGTAATGCATTGCAAGTTAGAGCTCACTGACATCTTTATTTGCAAAACCTAGATAGCATAGCTTATTGCATTTCTTTGGTGGTTAATTATACCAATTGTTTTGCAATGAACGGAAGCTTTTTTGCAATCCAGGTAACATTTTTTTTTAATGTTCCTATTTCTGCCTTTTGTGCTATTAGAGAAGCAGCGAATCTTTAAAGAGAAACTTCCTACAGCTAAAAAAGACATTAAGGGGGAAAAAAGCTGGGAGCCATAGTGACAGGTACAACTAAGGCTGTATCCTTCGGTTCCCTGGAAACCAGTCAAACACTATCTCATCTTGCAATGGTTGTGTCTGATCCTCTGCTTCAGACATCTTCCTAATAATGGCAACTACAGAGGTGACTCTCTGCAAATAAGGGCTTACAGCAACTGGACATCCATCACATATCTCTAGAGCAACATTAGACCACCCTAATGGGTACTCTCGTCTTCATTATGATATTAATTCTCTAAATTTCCAAAGTGATTTCATTTGTAAAATGACAAAGGCTGGCTGCTCAGGAGACAAACTGTTTTCATCCCCCTCCTGCATGCTTATAAAGGCTTGCTCTCTTTAGTCTTTGGGGGAAAAGAAATTTGATAGCATCAGATCTCTTGTGATACACAAGGCTGCCTAACAGCTACACCACCTGCCAGCACTGCATGCCTGCCCATCCAGCCTGAAGATTTCTAAAGCAGTGGTTGATGAGTAGAACATAGATGTTGGGTTTGGGCAGAGAGGGGGGGAAGCTATGCAGGGAGAAAATAGAGGCTGTATAAAATACTCAGTGTGAAAGTGAGGCAGGATTGAGGGTAAGGGTGAGGTCAGAGCCAAGGCTGGAAGCTGAATCAATCTGAACAAGGCTGGTTTGGTTAGATTAGGTAAAAGCATGATTTTCTCCCTGGTGTATCAAAGCCTTTGCTGTGGCTACAAATTCACTGACAACTAACCAAAGCAACTTCTCACAAAAAGACAAATCTTTGCATAGCTCCTGGTCTCAAGTCTATTTAGAATTAAAATTAATAGAGATTAAAAAGGAAATCAGTAAAACTGTGACTAACGACTGCCCCAAAATAGTGACCAACTCAAGTGACTGATAGAACAATAGTGAGGAATTAGGAGGTTCTTTGAAGGGTAGAGATAATCATAACCTGACTAGTAAATGTATCTGGAAGCAATTTAAACCAAACAGCATTTAATACACTGAAAAGTGAACAAAATACCAATCTCATTAGGCTTTATGCTGCTTTAAGAGACTACGCAAATGGCGTCCTGTAATTTTTCTGATTCCTGATTCTGGATTTCTTTTCATTTGCACTTGTTCAAACCTTCTTATTGTCCACAACTGAGTATGTGCAGGTGGCAGTGACTCACATCAAGAACTCCAATGCCTCTTCCCAGTGAGGACCACCTTCAGCGAGCAGCTGATTTTAGTTGATCCTGTGAGTATGTCTTTCGATTTCATTCTCTTTGCTCTGCTGCTAGGTTTCTTTTGTACTAACTGTTTCTACGCTGCCTTTAGTGACAAATGTCAGTATTCAGGGCCAACATTTGATACCAGTGCAGCTACATGATGCCCAGTCTCACGGCATCCTGCATCCCAACTGTCCTTCAGCTGGCAAGAAGATAGCAAACCAGCTGTGGAGGGATTGCAGTCCAAAAGCACATCCCCACCTGGCTCATGAACTCCCTCTCGAGGCAAGGAGACACTACTCTGTGTAGGTGGTGATGCAGGCAACTCTTGGAGTGATTGTACTGTCCAGTGTGTCACCCAGGGTGATGTGTGGCTCTGCACCCCACCACTCCTTTTCATTTACTGTGAACAGGGCTCTTTATAAACCTATCAAAGTGTGTTTCCAATTCACGCATGAAAACATTACTGTAAAATCTTAAGACTAAAGTAATTAACAACATTAAAAACATCAAAGAGGATGTCTTTTTTTTTTTTTTCTTTTCCCTGTTATCCTTTGCTGAACAGTCATACAGCTTCAGCAGAAAGCAGGCTGTCCCTCTCTTTTGCAGTTTTTACCCACTTCCCAAGTCTCCAGCAATTGTGGCTGTAGTAGTCAGACACTAGGCTGGAGCTGTAGATGTGAACCCCCTCACACTGAGAAAGTCACTGAACTGTAGTCACCAGTTTCTGGGTGAGTGCTTTAACCACTGCTATAAAAGGTGAGCAACAGCAGTACCACCACCATCCATCTTTAAAAAATAAAGAGTAATCCAGTTGTCCAGCCCTCAAGGAACAAAGTGGCTATGAATCAGAGGATTTTACTGAATCTGAGTGAGTTACATCTTAACACTTAACTGAAGATTGTATAGCTTAGTCCTACAGGAAATATGGTTTTGGATTATTAACCTCTCCTCCTCATCTCCTAGTAGATTTGAACATTAACTCAACTCAGCATCACCTCAACTCAACAACAGAGAATGTGTGCCACAAATGGAACCTGGATCTTCATCATGACTGTTGAATGTATTTTTGTTTCTAGCCATCATCAGGGCTAAATTTTATTGTCGTAGTAATCCTTCTCTGTGATGTTTGAATACTGTTTCTGTATCTTCTTTTAATATAGATGAAAGATGGAGATGATCAGCACCTCCTGGTACTATTCCGCTTTCTTGTTCTATAGCTTCTGTTTTCTACATTTAGTATTTAGCATATCAGTATCTGCATTTACTTATAATTAAGTATTTGGCATAAAGACTTGATAGTCTGAGATGGATTTGCAGCTGTCTCTACCAGTGATTTTTTTTTTTTTTTGAGATTTTGTGTTCCACAGACTGAAATTCAAATGTGCTGTAAGGAACACTGCTATGATTGCTTATCTTAGGGATGAGTTTGGCTCCATGTTATACGGTTATGATGTTATTGATGGCCCTCTGGCCCCCAAATTAAATTATTAATGGAAAATTCTTTGTCATTTGTTTCTCAATGTCACATGAATGCAAAAGTATTATTTTGCAGTACAGCTTCATTGAGAAGACGTTTCAGTTTGCATTCAGCTTCACTTTATCTGAAAGAGGTGCTAAAATATTATTCCTTTCCATCTTTGTCTAAATGTTGTATTTCCCCATCTAAGATTAATCCATTCCAGTTGCTCTCAGTAAAAGTTCTAACACCCCAAAGTAATTTTTTTCTTTAACAAAGATCATAGGTTAATATTTAGAGGTTTGTGCCAGTTTCATGGAAATCAGCTGGTATAAATCCACCCTGGCATCACTAACTTTGTTTCTGTCTTTTGTGATTCCTTTCCAAAAACTTGACACTCCATTCTAATGTGTCATTTCAGTGTGTGTGACAAACTGCATGATTCATTAGGGAAAAAAGAAATCCCTTTTTCTAAAGTCTTTGAATGTTCAGATGGAGCAATTATTATCCTGTGTTTAGGTTCTCTGAACTTTACTGCGGAAGGAAATTAACTTCCCAAGGGTGACTGCAAAACTACAGTGGGGGTTTTTTTGTTGGTTGGTTTTTTTTTTTCTTTTGGGTAGGGGGTGTCTGTGAACAAGAGGAACATTGCTAGGATTCAATGGGGTGAATGCCACTGCACAGGGATGGTTAGTGGTTCATCTGTGATGAGAGAAGCCCAGCCCCATGAGGAGTGGTGTCGGCATAGAAATTTTGTTAACTTCATATGACCGCTCTGCTGTCTTGTTAGGGCACAGCAGAACTGTGACCACATGACGTGGTTCATGCTGCCAGTTATACATGAAAGTGTTGAACTGATGTTTTCTCATTCCAGGCTTGAGGGGGAAGTAAAAAACTGGTTCAGATACCATTTAGTCTGCTGGCAGACTCAGTTTCATAAAGGCAAAAATGTGTCTAAAAGCCACTTTTATTTGCTCTCTCCACCCAAACAGTACTTTTATTGCTGAGCCTCCGGAAGGCACAGTGCAGTGCCTGACCAGTGCTCTGCTCTCCGTTACCTCTCAAGTAGAAAACAAGTTGTTTGCCGCTTTCTCCTCTTGTCAAATAGAACCAATACACATACTCAGTGTACCTATCTTGAGAAGTTTTCTTTATTGATGACTCTCACTTTCTCTGCAAACAATATATTTTCTACAGTAACCGTCCAGGTAAATAGGGTTCACTGTGGAAATAGAAGGAGCAGAACCATATGGGAGAGTATAAAAATGAACTGACCCGAACAACAGTTCTGAAAACATTGTAAATTGTTTCCACACCTTGACAAATGCTCACAATGGTTAGGAATGTCTTTGTTGTTGTGACTTGTTCTTTAATTGTCTGGCACCTTCCAGGGAATAGTTCTGCTCATATGCTAAGTTATGTCACAGGGAGATAGTTTGCCAGCTTGATCCGGTCTTTCCAGCATTACCAATAAGTTTCCATTGTGTTCCCATAGAATCCAATGCACAAATAAGCTCAACATTTGTTCGACTTTGTTCAAGGTTTGTGCAATGTCTGCTTCAATGGGATTTCAACTGGAGTGGTAGTAGAGGGACGTCATAACTTCAAGGAACTCTAGAGCACAACTATACAGTGGTTTGATGGGAAAACTGTTTGGGGCCTTCATGGTGTGAAGGAGAGCCATGTGCCCTCTTATACTTGCCCAGGCAGCTCTGAAGCAAGATTTTACTCCCCTCCATGCACATGTATTTTAAGAAGTCACAAACCTATTGCATATACAGCAGCTGTGCAGCATAAGAATCATAGATCCCTACGATATGTCTCACCATCCCTACTCGCTCAGAACATTGCCATTCAGGTACATGGGTACACTCAGAAAAAATCTGTCATCGTACATACTTTACCATGAAAAATAGTGTTCCCACATGAAAAAAATGTGTTTAGTGTACAAATGTACTCCACATTTGTTGCTCTTACCTTGTACTTCTGTTAGGTCTGTATACAATATTTGTTTTCTGCTATTTGGGATGGTAATAACAGGAATTATATCTCCTTCACTAAGCAAGCTTTGTAATATAAATAGGATTTGTATATGCTAATTAATAATGCATTTAATCTACACTAACTACAGGATACTGTATCCCTTAGATGGAAAAGACTGTGCATAGGTTAGTCCCTTCAGATTAGAATTTGTCAGGTATTCACACTGGAGCAATCTTGCCTTTGTAAGAAGGCATCTTTTTTCTGCACTTCAAAGATGGCAAACACCTAAGCAGGACATTTTGACCTTGTAAAAACCATTTGCAGTTTTGAAAGCAGGAGCACCTCAAGATAAAACTGTATAAATGATAATGACATTTTGCCAGATTGTGCTGAGAGCTGCTCTGAGGAGTAGGAAGAACTTTCCATTGAAAGTTCATCGATCTTCAGATTGTCTTCAGATGGCAAGAACTGAGGTTCTCAGCCTATCAACTGTCTGGTGTGAAGATACCCTGTGGCCATGGGCAAGCGAGGGGACATGATGAGGCAGGAAGGACACCACTGGATCCTAAGAGCTCCAGTCATGAAGCTAGCACTCCAGTGTTGGAACTCACAGGACATGGTATGTGGGGGACGGGGTGTGGCCTTCATCTCTTTGTTCTGAGAAACAATATTATCAGTGTTTGGCTTTGCTGAGCAATTCATGCTGCTTTCCAGTGTAGGAAGAGCACGTTGATAGTGATACTATTTACAATTCATTGAGAAGATTGCAGAAGATTGTTGAAGACAGGAACCACTGACCTCCTATTTCCCTTTCATCTGCAGGAGTACATTCATAAACGATAGCCCACTTTAAGGACGCTGGAGTGGAGAATTATACTGGGCTGCTTCTTCTACAATCTTCTTTATCTTTTGGGTCAGCAACATCACTAATTGGCACTTGACAGCACTTCCAGATACTCCTTGTGAATCTCATAGTGTGACTGATGGTTGATAACATAAAGAGCAGAATTCTCAGATCCATTTTAGTCCGTCAAAAACTAGACGCTGCATAGCACGTACCACATCTGGCAATTGATAGCACCATGTTTGTTAAGTTTATCTGATCGGAAGAGCTGCAAGCCATGAATAAAGCAGCTAAACCGCATTTGATAACCTCCCCAGAGCGAAACTGCATGTGCTGACAGTAAGCTTCATGCCTGCCATTTTAATATGCTAGATTTTTAAAGTGGAAAGTGTTAAAGAAATTCTCAGGATTTTCTGAATTCGCTTGCCAGACAAAGATATCCCAGAATGTGGTTAGCAGGGGTTTTTAAAATAACTTTTTGAAATATTAAAATAATAGGAGTTACAGTTGATGCCCAAATGCATTTAAGGGGTGAATTTGTTTTTCAATAGAACTACTACAACTTTTCTCTCAATGGCTAAAGAAGAAGAATTCAAAATTCAATTCATTGTCTTTGCTATCGTATGTCTAAACCATAGCTTTTCCTATATACTTTATAAATGAATCTTTTCAAACCCTTGTTCTGTACAAGAAAGATCATATCCCTGCTTTTCCAATTTTCTCAAAATATGTAGGCTGGCATATACAAAGAAAGAGTTACTATCAGCCCTAATGAGTAAAAATGATTTTATTCTATGTGATCAGTAGCATTCACCTTCTTTGGCTCATTTTACAGATTTCAAATAATTTCCTGTGCTGTGGACATCAAGCTTGTTAACAGGATCTTCAATGGAAAGTAAAAAGCTGTGCCAGTGCATGCAGTGGACTGGATAGCTCTGACCTGCCATTGAGTGATGGATGTTCTTGTAGCAGCTGGGGAAAATAGCATAACAGAGAGAAATATTAGTATTGTATTGCATATTTTTGTGCAATATAGGCTTTGAATCTTAAATGCTGTAACAGTTCCATGCATTTCAGCTCCATGTTCCTATGAGTGCATTACATAAATCTGAATTCCGAGTAGTGCTATGCAGACTTGCAAACCCTTCTTCTCTGAACTCTATTATTTATAAGATTAAAACCCCTGAGGTTTCAAATGGCAGGTTTATTGTCAAGTACAATGTACTTTTCATTCTGAATGGACAAAAGCCTTTGAGCTTACCTGAGTCTGCATGGAAACCTGCCTGGCTGCCCTCAGTTCTACCACATGTATTAGTGGAGGCCAATCTTTCCTCCAGGGGTGTGAGACAAGCATCCTGTAGGGCCCTCCACCTGTATCACTGACACATGCCCCGTTGGAGGAGAGCTCTTTCTTTACAAGCATTGGGTGTAATTATGCAGCTCCATCCTGGGCTGCATATGAGCTAGAAGCACTCAGAAAATGTTATTTGTAGGAAGCAGTTACTCAGTTCGGCTTCTAGATTTCTGAGCATTACCCCTACAACCAGATATTGAGCCTTCCAGATCTGATCATTGAAATGTGAAAGTGGCATGGGATGGCCACAAAATGTTTGCTCTGTGGTTATCTCCTGTCTGATATTTATAGGCATGGTGAGTCTGTAGAGTTGTAAACAGATAAACAGTATAAACAGCATGAAGGAATTAAAACAGATTTCAGAAAGGCTTTTCAAATGTTTCTGGTGCAGATCTCACATCTACCCATGCAAGTATAAATTTGAATATCTGAGAAAAATAAACATCTAGATTATGGTCAAGAATATTCAGAAACTAAGCTTTTATAATTTTTAGATGGAGAAGGTACTAGAGGCTCCTAAGATGGCCATTAAGGACCATATTATGAAGCATTTCATGTGAGGCATTTTAAAGAACCTGAGTTGGTCTTCCAAAGTGTCAAATGTCTTTCAGATGTGCTGGTGTTAATGAAACATATATTCATCAATCTTTAGGGTAGGAGGTTTTTACAGCTGCTTACCATTGCTACATATGCACATAAAAATCTCCTATGTTGTTCTCAAATCACAGGCAAGGGGGAAAAAAAGAAATATTTTTTTGAACTAAAGAAGAGATCTGTTAACCTCTTTGACTTGAAGTGCTCCAGCAAGCAATCTCAAAAAAACTGCTGACCCCCCTGTTTGCCACAGTGGGGTTTTTTTTTTTTTTTGCCGAGATTCTTGGTATTAATGAAGGCATGCAAACAGAAATCAGTCAGAGTTTTGTCAGACCTAACTAACTAATATTTTGTTAGCTTTTGTAACAAAGATAAGAATTTTTGGACTTTGGATGTAAGAATTAAACAAGTAAGTAATGGTTAAAAAAGAAAGGGCATACAGTTCTTGTTTAATGGATTAATAAGAGCAATTAACCTTGTAGTGCATTAACATTTTAGGACTGAAATATTTTTAAGTGTGTTAGTTTTACAAGACATGTCCTTGTAAAGGTCAAAGTCAAACTGTATTTTTAAACTATTTTTGAACTTAAAAGTTTTCATTTGCTGATGTTGTCAGTCCAGCAACATTAGGAATGGCCTAAGTTTAGAACCAGAAAAAAATAAATATGGTATAAGATACGTAGCTGATCAATACAACTTGCAAAGGCATATCTAAATTATACTCTGTGGGACCAGTAAGGATGTATCCAAGAGTTAGAGATGAAGATATTTTTTATTCTTTTTGTTCCCCAATGTCTATCTGGTTCTTTAGCTTGTGCTTCCAAATCAAAGATATTTTAAGTCAGACGTATTATGATTATGCCAACAGACCATTGGAATATTTCTATTACATTAATGGCAGTGGCAAGGTTGCTGATTTTAGCATTCAAGCATACAAAATCTCCTCATTTGGTCACTTCCATGTGCCTGTTCAGAAGGATGAACCAATTAAAGAACTGGGCTGTCTTATTAAACAGCAGAGACCTTGATAAAACTACAATTTACAGACGCTTTTTACAGGCAGAACAGAAATGATGCATGACCCAGATGGTGAACCAGAGAGTGTTGTGAGGATTCTTTCTCAGAAGGTTGGTTTGGGAAAAATGATGGTAGGGGTAACAAAAGAGTGAGCATTGCAGGGAGCAAAGCATGGAAGTTTTTTGTTTTGATGGATGTTTGTTTTGTTTATTTCCCCTGAATTCAGACTCATGGATGACACTGCTTTTGAGGTGTGACTTCCCTCTTCAGAAACATGCCATGGAGCTATTTAGGACTATTGGATGCATTTTCATACTGCCTTTGCTGTATTTTTCATCTTTTGGAGCATACTTTAATTAATCTTTTGAGTCTTCAGTTTGTTGGTCATGGATCCTGCTGGCAGGGGCAGTTTCTGAAAACTCTTCACAGTGAAGGAGTGTCAGATGTGGCATGTGTGTGACTTGATGGCTCATTTGTCTCCCTTCTCTTCTAGGCTCTATGGGGTCAAGCTCTAGGATTTAACAGATACTTTCTGAGTACCAAAAGCAAAAGGTATGGGTCCTTACTTTGCTTACAAGTTTCTCATCTATACTCTTCCTCCCCATCTGACTAAAGGAAAGAGAAGATCACAGCAATGATTCTGGGATGAATAGAACATACACAGGACTTCACCTTTTCCCCCCCATTTTCAGTTTTGTCTCTTCTTACTCGAATTGTCATGTTTTTTAATAGGAATTATAATCTCTTGCGGGCAGAAGCTATGTTTTATGTGGATACAGTGGCAGGGTAGAAAGCCAGGGAAGAATTAGGATGCTATTTTTTACATGAATGGCTCGCTGACATTTAGTTTCAAGTTCTTTAATCACAGCGTCCATCTCTTTTCTCTAAGTCTAGTCTGCAATGTTCATGAGGCTGTTAGTGGAAACCCGAAGTTTAAGGCTGTTTAACATTTGTTTTGGGATATTGCAGATCTTGTGGGCTTCAAAATGGGTACCAGACCTAGTAAAGATCTGGAAGATGAGATGATTATTTTCTTCACAGGCTTAAGCTGTCCTCTTGACTTCTCAGAATAATTTTTATATGTGTACAGCATTGAGCCAGAAAAGTCATGGAGATTCTTGCAGGAGAGATGCACAAACAGAACCTGGAGCCTGACACAAATGTGGGGAAACCCCATAATCAATAAAAGAATAAAATAAGCAGCCTCAGAGAGCGACAAGGCGGAGTGGGGAGGGTGCCTTGTAAAGAGACAATTCAAGTATACTTTCTAATGAGTTCTACAAAAGCAAAAGTGGTTTAAAAGGAGTTACATTAAAGACTTAACTTATTGAAAATAAGACTTTTTGATAGCTTCTGATGCCATGTCTTTGCAGATAAGCTTGAAAAACTTGGCTTTACCTGCACTACAATTACTGCGTTATCATCATAAATATTTTATTCATTTATTCATTCATATACATGCTGAGAGAGTTGGGGCTCTTCAGCCTGGAGAAGAGAAGGCTTTGAGGATACCTTATAGTAGCCTTCCAGTATCTGAAGGGGGCCTACAGGAAGGCTGGGGAGGGACTATTGACAAGGTATTGCAATGACAGGACAAGGGACAATGGGTTTAAACTGGCAGAGGGAAGATTTAGACTGGATGTTAGGAGGAAGTTCTTTACAGTGAGGGTGGTGAGGCACTGGCACAGGTTGCCCAGGGAGGTTGTGGCTGCTCCCTCCCTGGAGGTGTTCAAGGCCAGGTTGGACAAGGCCTTGAGTGAGCTGTACTAGTGGGAGGTGTCCCTGCCTATGGCAGGGGGTTGGAACTAGATAATCCTTGAGGTCTCTTCCAACCTTACCATTCTATGATTCTATGATTATTGATAGTTTTTTGGTGTTGAAAATTGAGCCATTGAAAAGCAATTTTGTTACAAATTTGATATTGGAAAGATAATTGTGATGTCCTTAAAATGTTGAACTAAGACAGATAACTGTCATAGAAATTTTAAGATAGTAGTTGAACATTTTCACTTCCTTAGTTGGGAATTCTTTACATTCCTTTCACTCCTTATCCCTTTGTCTGTGCATTTTATTCCTTTTGTCTGTGTGCCCAAACACTGATTTATGGAAAAGAAATTTCTTAGATTAAAAGAGTGCAACTTGACAGGACCATCCCAAAATGTAGGAAATCAGAGTTAAAAGTCCAGACTGGAGAGTTTATTAAGTTCTGGATATCATATAACATCAAACCCACTTCAGAAGACACTGGTGAAATAATGAGTTCTCTAAAATTCACAGGACATAGCTGAAAGAAGTTAGAGGGGGAAGAAATCAGGTCACATGTAGTAAGTTCAGTGACAAGCTTTCCAAGAGAGTACTGGCAGTTAGGAGGTCCATCAGTTTTCAGAAAGGAGCACACTGTCTGTCTTTTGTTTGTGAGCCTCCTTGTGTATTTTGTCACCAGAGCAGGCAGATACCGTTATCTAAACAGATAAAGCTACATTTTAAAAGCTAGTCTAATTTCAAATTATTCTGTACCCACAGCAAAGGCAAAGAACAACATTGTCTCCTGGCATGTTTTTGGTATGTGAATAATGAAGCACCTGAAAGGAAATAGTGAGTTCATGACCATTGTCTAATAGCAAGCAAAATATTCAGCAGAATTCCTTTGATGGCAGTTTGTTTATTGGCAGTGAAACTTGTAGGCAGGGGATCAGCAGTAAGTGGTAGATCAGCGTTTGACATCTGAGAATTTTTTTTATTGATGAAGGAAACTACTTATTTTCCTGAAGAAAGGGGCTCACCACTGAACCTGTTTCTGTGTTAAAAGGAATTTTCTCGGTATTACCAGCATCTGCTGAAAATCTCTGCTTTCAAAGTGTGGTTCTGAGGATGTCTTTTTTAGAGACACCCATTCTTGCCTGCTGAATTCCCAGCAACCTGCCTTAGCATGTCCAGAAGACCATGTCCCAGTAAGGTCCTCTGAGAACCACTGAGAACCTAAGTAGGGTTTTATCATTCTAGACTCCTTTCTCAAAAATAAGCTCAGCATTCCTGATTTTTATACTGTTTTATAATGAAACCTGCTGTTAGAGCCACACTCTTTTCCTGTTCAAAGCTGTGAAAATAGTTAGCATAAGCAAATAACCCTACCTATCTTTGAGTCTCCTGTTTAGATGCCTGTCTGTCTTCTCTTCCTAACCTCTCCTAGTCCCCACAGATACTGCTAGTCAATCTGGAGATCAAAGATTTTGCAGTTTCATTTTTGCATGCTTTGTCTTTCCAGCTAATTAAACTGGCTTTTAAATTTAAATGTAACAATACCACTGAAGCAGTTGTTGAAATAAGACTGCTGTGCTGATAGTGTGAAAAATGGTCCTATCCCTTGCACAGCAAATGTTCAGATTGGTAATACTAATGAGAGCAATTGTTACAGACTACCTGCAAACAAAAAAGAACTCTAACTAAACGGAGGAAATGCAATTTCTAAAGACAAATGCAATACCGAGAAAGCATTTCATATCCCTAGTGGAGTGCAGGGTATGGGGATGGTGGTATTCACATAATGTTGCTGGCAAAAGGGACATCTCAGTCCTGTAAATGTAGCTAAGATTAATTCTCTGGTATTATTTTTGGAGGGCTGGTATAATTTTCAGCAGTGGTGTCTGCCTTTAAAGGGCAGCAGAAAGTGCTGCAGGATAGGTACAGCTTTACCATGTACTTGACTATGTCTGGAGTATGACAGGACAAAAGAAAAAGAGGTGCCTTTGACAACTCTCAATGTCAGCCTCATAATATTGGGAGAGTTGCTTTGGTCCCACTGTCATCAAAATCTGCAGACCATGGGGCCTGCAGCTGCTATAGGCCAGCTGGGACATAAAAGAGGGTGTATTTGGTTCTGAGCTGAGTATTATCCCTTCATTTTCAACAGAAAATTCAGATCTGAGGAGATGATTTCAGAAGTATCAAAAGTTGATATTATTATCCTGTTAGATTACATTTCTAGTTAGTTCTTCAATTAGCAGTTATCATAGAATCATAGCACAGTTTTGGTTTGCAATCTTTAAGATCATTGAGTCCAACCACTATCTAATTCTACCTAAATTCTGCTAAACCATGTCCCTTAGCACCACATCATTTAAACATCTCCAGGGATGGTGCTTCAACCACCTCCCTGGAGAGCCTATTGCAGTGTTTGATAACCCTTTCAGTGAAGCTTCTTCGAATACCCTATGCAAACCTCCCCTGGTGCAACTCGAGGCCATTTCCTCTTGTCCTGTCACTTGTTACTAAGGAGAAGAGATTGGCATCCACCTCACTACAGCCTCTTTTCAGGTAGTTGCAGAGCTGTAAGCTCTCCCCTTAGCTTCCTTTTCTCCAGGTTAAACAACCCCGGCTCCCTCATAAGACCTGTTCTATTTATTGTGTGACTGAATAGCAATAAAGATTTCAGAA
Source organism: Eubucco bourcierii (assembly GCA_013396675.1). Lineage (NCBI taxonomy): Eukaryota > Metazoa > Chordata > Aves > Piciformes > Ramphastidae > Eubucco > Eubucco bourcierii. The sequence continues at coordinate 659,914 of VWZE01007091.1, read as the reverse complement.
TTATGATGGAGCTGTACATTTGCAGTAAATGAAGCACCTGTGTTTATTACAAAACTGTGTACAAAGCTCTATCTGCACAGATCACAGAATCATAGAACGTTAGGAGCTGGAAGGGATCTCAAAAGATCATCCAGTCCAACTCCCTGCCAAAGCAGGACCACAGTTTTTTTTTTAGTTTGGTTTTGGGTATTTTTAGTCCAGTTTTATTACTTTTTTTTTTTTTATCCCACTTCTCCCCCACATTCCTCCTCTCCATCCCTTTCTTTTCCCCCATATTCCTCTTTTCATCTGCATCCTTTCAGCACCACCTCCCCTTTCCCACCCCACACTGCATTTT
>VWZE01007091.1:647077-654577 GCA_013396675.1 Eubucco bourcierii | reverse complement strand
AAAGGGCTCATGGACAACCCAATTTTACATTGACTAAATTCATTGTTCTGTTCCAACGTTGCCATTGCTGTTTTTATCAGAGTTTATGATTTCAAGATTATTTTATAGGTATTTGATCTGGGGATTTGTTTTTTGTTTTTTTTTTTCTTCAAGACGAACTGGGTAACTTGTCAGCTATTATAATAGCCTTCCAGTATCTGAAAGGGGCCTACAGGAAGGCTGGGGGGGGACTATTGACAAGGTCTTGCAATGACAGGACAAGGGGCAATGGGTTTAAACTGGCAGAGGGGAGATTTAGACTGGATGTTAGGAGGAAGTTCTTTACAGCGGGGGTGGTGAGGCACTGGAACAGGTTGCCCAGGGAGGTTGTGGCTGCTCCCTCCCTGGAGGTGTTCAAGGCAAGGCTGGATGAGGCCTTGAGTGAGCTGTGCTAGTGGGAGGTGTCCCTGCTTATGGCAGGGGGTTGGAACTAGATGATCCTTGAGGTCCCTTCCAACTTTACCATTCTATGATTCTATTCACTAAGAAGCAAGGTAACAGTAACTGCTGTCTGGGGTGGGCTGAGATGAGAAGATAAGGGTCAGATTAAAATCTGTGGTGATTGACCACAGAAAATTCAGTCTCTTGCTTCAAGATCACTTCTTTTAACTAGTCAAAAAAAGTCTGCCCTTTCAAAACTGCCAGAAATGCAGAGCACTGTATTGTATTTGTGTATTTGCCAGGTATTCTCGTATAGGAAATGCTGTGGGGCAGGGGTGACTTGGTTAACAGGTATGTTTCATTAACCAGGATAGTGAAACAAACCTGTGTAATTTAGCTAGTCGTTTAGAACTCTCTCTATAGAGCTCAAAGGACTCCAAATAATCCAAGAATTTTTATCAGTCAGCCCCTGTTTGAAAAATAACAAGTGAGGCAATCATGACCAGTTTATGGAGATTCTATTAGTAGAAGAAGAAACTAAATTCAGCAGATAAATTATGCATTACAAATTATTCCCCCTGGATCCAATTCAGAATGCTGTTCTCTTGCAAAATTCTGGATTGTTTTTATATCTTTCTTTGGTCGATCACCAGACTGGCACATAACAACACATTGCAAGTACTTTTCCTAGGGCTTTTCCAGTATAAGTTCAATGGTTAGCAGTTGCTCTTTCATGTTGTGCTTCCAACCAACCTGCTACAACCTACTTTTTCTCAAGAAAGGTGGCTTCTTTCATAATGCATAAGGCATAAAGACTTTTGTGGCTCACTTCGGGACTCAAGAGGGAGATTATTCCAGCTGCCCATATCTAAAGTCTGTGCTCAAGTGCATAGGTCAGAGAATTCTCCAGCCAAGAGCTTATGCAGCTTGTTGTGCTTTCTGAGATTTCTGGTTTAGGAACACAGTTCTTGTAATACAAGTCTATGGCCATAGAAAGAAATAGGCTCTTTACATCACATTTGAAAAATAGTGTCCTTTGTCTACCTCCTAAATTGTAACAGGAATATATAGTGAAGTGCTCAGCTTGTCCTTTTTTTTCTAGATCTATACACTCTGGGGCATTGAACTGAAGTTACTTGTGTCTCAGATCAAAGTCATTTCACTTAGAAACTCAGGTTGAGCTTGAAGGCACAGTCTCTTAAGTGAAGGTCAATGATTTATCCATTACAGCACCCAACCTCAAATTATTTTTGCAATTAGTAATATTTATATCTGTTTTTATAGTGTAAAAGAATAAAGAAAAGATAGTCAGCATTTTCAAGAAATACAAGTTAAAGGTGCCCTATCATTTAAAATGATATATCATGTTAGAAAGGAAACTTAAAAGCTGGCATATGCAATCTAAAATTAAATACAGATTTTGAATTTCAGGCTGTGAAGCTAAAAAGATCAAAGGAAACTCTTTACAGTTCTTTGGAATTTGGTATTATACTTCCCGGGAGGTCATTTACTCCCATAATTTAGTCTGACTTATTTTGGCTTCAGTTCCATTAAAAGTATGTAGCAAAAAGAGGGTCTCTTTTTACTTTAATTTTTAACTGCAACCTGTCAGTTAAAGGGAAAAAAGAATTAAAAAGAAAAGAAAAAAAGAGTGTCTGGAAGAGGATGATCTACAGAAGTACTAATAGCTTTCAAATCTTTTGACTTTTTTGAGCCTGATATGGGTAGAAACTTATCTGGAAAGATTGTATTTTAACCCTTTTGGCTATTCTTGGACATAATGTGTGCTTTTATTGAAAGGAGACAGACATTGCCCTTGAACATATTCTGGCATTTCCACAACAACATCTGCTTTGGTTGCAGTGCCTTACCTTGTTGACAAAATAATTGAAGGGTCACAAGTTTGAGGGTCCTATAGGCAAGCATCAAAGCATGCCTGTTATAAGTCAGAGAGGTATCTGGAAGTTTACCTACTCTTTGGAGAAACACAAAACTGAGCAGCATACCTCCTCTGTTGTGACAGCAGTGATGATGGGGCTGAGCAGACTAAAATGTAGTCTTGCTTCACTGCATTTGGGGAACAAGAATAGTTTAAAAATTTTAAACATTTTAAAATTTAAGAGGGTGTTTGCCTTTCAGAAAAGATGTGGTATAGTCCTGAGGTCATCATTTATTTGATCTATAGCAGTTTTCACAATTAGGACATGGTGTGTGGAGGGGGAAGTTGCAGGTACTTTATCTTCTGAGAACTCATAAAGATCACCTGGTGAGAGGAGTGGAGGCGGTAATGGAGAATGCTCTTTGCTGAAATAGGAAGTGACCTTCCCCCATCAGCACCTGTCCTTTTTCCACTGAGGAATGAAAAGACTGTGTAACTTTCCATGTGCAAGAAGAGAGCCATGGCCAGGTGCAAGGTTGGAGAATGGGGCAGACATCCAGTCTGTGAAAGGGTTTTTTGACTGTTTGACATTCAACCTTTCAACTCTTCCTCAGGAAAATCTCAGCAAAGCCACCCAAGATCTGTATATCTCACTCCCCTCATATATTGTAGGATGTATGTGCACAAACATTCATGACGGCAATTCAACCTTAGCAGTTGTGCCCAATACTGCAGTACAGATCATAGAATGGTAAGGTTGGAAGGGACCTCAAGGATCATCTAGTTCCAACCCCCTGCCATAGGCAGGGACACCTCCCACTAGTACAGCTCACTCAAGGCCTCATCCAGCCTGGCCTTGAACACCTCCAGGGAGGGAGCAGCCACAACCTCCCTGGGCAACCTGTACCAGTGCCTCACCACCCTCACTGTAAAGAACTTCCTCCTAACATCTAGTCTAAATCTTCCTTCTGCCAGTTTAAACCCATTGCCCCTAGCCCTGTCATTGCAAGACCTTGTCAATAGTCCCTCCCCAGCCTTCCTGTAGGCCCCCTTCAGATAGTGGAAGGCTACTATAAGGTATCCTCAAAGCCTTCTCTTCTCTCTCTATTTGTATATGTATGTACATACTTTAAGTTTTGATTCTAGTTTTGACCACATGGTTTATTTATTTTATCATCTTCCACTGCAGCAGCTGTTTTGTACCTAGTTTAGTGGAATGCATACATCTGATGATAACTCTCATGTATTCTCCCCTTCTCTCCCTTTTGGTTTTCATTTACTCTCTAAATTGATAAGAGAAGATATTTTTGAGTAGGCTTTTTTTCTATTCGCTGTGATGCAATAGGGTAAGTAACACTGCAAAAGTGAAAGTTGTCTTGGACCATAAAGAACTTAATATACTGACCTTGTCTTTACCACTTGGGAAAACTGGGGCTCTTGGTGTTCCTTAAGAGTAGGCTAATGATGGTGTACTGTATACTAATAATTTCCCAGCAAGATACATGCTTGAAAATGTCTTCCTATGTGATTAATGCTTCTGAAAATATAGCTGTTTCCATCTGACAGAACCAAATAGATTAGAAATGTTACAAATGCTTTCTTGGAGTAAAGGAGTAGTGGCAGCAGAGAGGTTAATTCTCCTCTTTTCATGCAGGTATCTTCTTAGAAGAGAAGTGATTAAAGGAGTTTCTTTTTGGGCATAAAAGTGTTTTTCTAATCTTGTTGAAGTGCCTAAAATGTGTTTGAAGAGTCAGATAAAAGCGTGGACTTTTTATTTAATGAGTTACCCGTTATATGTTCCAGTGTTTATTTTGCTCTGTCATTGAAACATATTTTCTTAAAATGCCTTTTCTTTCACCACTATCAATAGATAATAGTAATGCAAGACATTTAGGATGAATTTCAGCATTATTTACAAAAGAATAACTCTCTCCCAAACCCATGCAACAGCATAGAAGCACTACTTATTTTTTTAAGTGTTAAGCAGATCTCTGATTTTTCAGGGACACTTAGGACAACATGAGATTTGTGTTGCATTTTCTCAGCAAGTTAACTACTAGACTCAGGGTATCTAGAAGCAATTAGCCTATTCCTGACAACTGTGGCACCCAAAATTACTATGCTAATTTACCAATGACTGGAATCTGATCCCCAGAGTCTTATTTTGGTTATTCCCTCCTTTTGTTTATTTTGCCTTTTTTTTTTTTTTTAATATGATAAACAAAATTTCTCTTTTTAGGTATCAAATATTTGAGCCTAGTAGAAAATTACTTGCAGTTTTGAAAAAAAAGTATCACTTAGTTTAAATCACAAATAAGAGAATCTCCCCGATCCATGCTAGAAGGAAGAAAAACCTGTGCTATAGTCAAGGAAATGTCTAGCTAAAAAGACCAGCATTGTACAGTGCTGCAAATGTTCTCTGCTGGTATTAGACCCTTCAGTGGAAAATTAGGTGCAGCCCTAGGTTGTTTATTGAACTAAAGGCATCCATGTGCTAAAGACAACTCTCTGTTCTTACAAAGGTATCGACTGCTTCTATCATCATAGGATTTCCCACTTCGCTTTACCACTGGGGAAGGAATAGATCCAAAGCAAAGAAAGAAAAGGTGTCTGAGCACATGCAGAACTTCCCTGAACAGCAGTGGCTTTTTGTGCTTCTACTATCTATTATGACTAAAAGAAAATCCAAAGGCAGAACCGATTATATGCAAAATGTGGCCTACCTGTGATCTCCAAGGACCCAGTTTGCCACTGAGTAGTATGCATTCCTTGGAGCTGTGTCTGCAATGTCCTGCCTACATCTGGACCTCTAAATGGGATGACCTTCCTTCATGAAGCACACAATAGATTCATGGGATAAAACAGCCATGAGGAAATTGCACTACAGCATGGAATTTGGTTGACTTAAAAATAAATTAGAAAGTGTAGTATGTTAGCAAAATTTCTAATTGTAGCTACTCCTCACAGAAATAGTTAGACCTTACATTAACTCTGCTCTTCTCAGCAATTGAGATTATCCATGTTAAATATCTCCTTTTTTACTATTCCTCTGTCCTCTTCATCTAAACACAGCTGCCCTCTCTTTCCCCAGAAATTGCAAGAGTTGGAAGGCGCAGCAGTCCAGCTTCAATATCCATTGAGATCAAACCTAAAGAAATGGACCCATCTCTATTCAAAATGAATTTCCTTTATACAAAAAACACAAAGGAAACTGAAGCTACATTTCTAAATACTGAAAAGCAAAGAATAAAAGGTGACTTTTCCCTTAAAGTGTTCTATGTCAACGTCATTTAGTGCTTTGGCAAATCCCAGGATATTCTAGGATGACTAGTTTAGGGTAGCAAGCCATGCACATACCTTTTCATTAGCCCTTTATTTTCAAATAGAGACCTGCAGAAATTCCAGTACTCTGAACCCTCACAGGGGGATGGAGGAAACAGAAAAGATCTTGTTAAAACTGTCCTTCTCCAAAGACTGGGGTTTTTTTTTTTCCTTCTTTTTTAAGTACTCTTCTCTGAGAAAAGGAAAACCAGGTTTAACTGAATATGTCCTTGCCATGCCAACTTCCAGTATTTTCTTGTGTTTACCAAGGGAACCAGGAAGCAATATTACGACTGACTAATTGTCTCTGGGTAGAATGCATGAAAGGAATCTGAAATTTTGGGTTAAATGACTTGTGTATATGGATAACTCTTGTGAGATCAGACTCTGTCATATAAGGTAAGGCATCTGTTCTCCCTGTGTAAACTCCTGATTGACTGTCGTTACTATTTAGCTACACAGAAGCACAAGGCTAACACCTCACTCTCATGTGCTGCATTCTGACACTCATCCTTCAGCCTGGAATCTTTTATTTAGCATTAGGAGTACCTGGAATAGTCTTCTGTCCTCCCTATCAATTCTAGCATTTTTTAACAAAACCTGGATATTACAAAATCAATATGGTACTTATGAAATAGTTTAACATGACATTAGTCTCAAAATGTGGTTAGAAATGCTGTGTCATCCGCTGAGTGTGGATACTTCTAATGTGGTGTTATTATATTTTAATTCATTATGTGGAAAAGAAGAGTCACAATAAGTCATAGAAAACACTAAGTCTGCAAACAGTATTTAAGAAGTGAAGCAAAAATTAAACTGTTATAGAGTACTTTGGGCAAAACTAAATTGGGCACAATCAAACTACACATTTCACTGAAGGTAAGATCAGACCCCACCTGGAGTACTGTGTGCAGTTCTGGAGCCCCCAGCACAGGAAGGACATGGAACTGTTGGAGCGGGTCCAGAGGAGGGTCACAAAGATGATCAGAGGGCTGGAGCAGCTCTGCTATGAGGACAGGCTGAGAGAGTTTGGGCTCTTCAGCCTGGAGAAGAGAAGGCTTCGAGGGGACCTGATAGTAGCCTTCCAGTACCTGAAGGGGGCCTACAGGAAGGCTGAGGAGGGACTATTGACAAGGTCTTGTAACAATAAGACAAAGGGCAACGAATTTAACCTGGCAGAGGGGAGATTTAGACTGGATGTTAGGAGGAAGTTCTTTACAGTGAGGGTGGTGAGGCACTGGCACAGGTTGCCCAGGGAGGTTGTGGCTGCTCCCTCCCTGGAGATGTTCAAGGCCAGGTTGGACGAGGCCTTGAATTACCTGTACTAGTGGGAGGTGGCAGGGAGTTGGAACTAGATGATCCTTGAGGTCCCTTCCAACCCTACCATTCTATGATTCTATATACTGAGTAACAACAAAGAATGTATGGCCACTTAAATGACATTGCACTTGTCCTAGAAAACAAATGCACTTCAAGGATTGGCAATTGAAGAGTAGTTTTCTGTAAAATTTCAGCCAGACCATGAAACCAAAAGTCTCTTTGTTACCCCAGCATGAGGAAAAGAGGGACTGTAAGTAGGAATCTGTTACCTCTATGGTAAGCAATGACATTAGCTGAAATACTGTGACTTATTCCAGAAACCAGACTTATAGAGATGTAGAATAATAAAAAGGAAGTCTAAGAAATTACAGGAGTGTGATTAAAAGCTAAATAATGTGCTGTGTATTAGGAAACTCCAAGAACAACACTTATCAATGTGTCAAAGTAAGAATTAAGGGCCGATTTATCTGCAATCTGAAAGCATGTATATGAAAAAGAAATTCAACAACACATGACTATCCAGTCCAATTAATAAAATCACAATGATATTCAGTAAATCA
>VWZE01007091.1:480018-647048 GCA_013396675.1 Eubucco bourcierii | reverse complement strand
AAAAAAAAAAAAAAAAAAAAAAAAAAAAAGACCTCATACAGTCTTGATTGAAAAAAGATATAATTTTTTCCTGGTGTTCTTTAATCATTGAAACAACTTTACATAGAACTGCAGTATTTTCTCCATCACTGAAAATTTAAACGTTAGAGCTCTATGTTTTCTTCCTGAAGGACAGGAAAGACTGAGTAATACTGAATTCAAAGAAATCCTATGGTATACAGGAGGTCAGACAAGATACTTAGATGTTCCCTTCTGTTTTCACAATCTCAGTCTAAGCAGGTACTGGTTCAAAGAATTTATCATCTTGTCTTCTATGTGATTACTCATATAATTTAAGTTGAACAGGTGTTTAAGTGCTTTGCTGGATCAGGGCCAAACACAGCTAGTATTGTGCCATTTCAGTGCCCCTTTTGCAGCTGCAGCAGGACAGGACTTGAGGCCTGTGTACTACTGGTGATCATTTTGCTCCAAGACTTAAAAAACACTGCACAGACCAAATGGTACAACCAGGGTTAATTTTGAAAGGAAAAAACTACTGGACTGAAATATGGAACTACTAGTACATGAAAAGTACAGCCGTGTGACTCAAATCATGCACAGAAGAGGTTTATGAAGTCCTATCACAGTATTAGTCCAGGGTGTGTTGCTATAAAAGCATCAGTTTTGCAGAAAGATGCTACACTGAAGTAAGAATTTCATTCAGATGAACTGTGTACACAGTAGAAAACTGTTATAATCACTTCTGTCAAAAAACTGTCCATCACATTTAAAAAGTCATGGCAGACTGGTGAAGTTCCTGCTGACTGGAGGAGGGCAAACATAACACCCATCTTCAAGAAGGGTAAAAAGAATGACCCTGGAAACTACAGACCAGTCAGCCTCACCTCTGTTCCTGGCAAGATCATGGAGCAGATCCTGCTGAAAGTCCTGCTAAGGCAAATGGAAAACAAACCAGAGGTGATTGGTGGGAACCAGCATGGCTTCACCAAGGGCAGATCTTGCCTGACAAATTTAGTGGTTTTCTATGATGAAGTCACAGCGACAGTGGACAAGGGAAGGGCAGCTGATGTCATCTACCTGGACCTGAGTAAGGCATTTGACTCTGTCCCACATGACATCCTGGTCACCAAACTGGAAAAACATGGACTTGATGGATGGACCACTCGCTGGTTAAGGAATTGGCTGGATGGTCGAACCCAGAGAGTGGTGATCAACGGCACAATGTCCACCTGGAGACCAGTGCCAAGTGGTGTCCCTCAGGGGTCAGTGCTGGGACCAGTGCTGTTTAACATCTTTGTCAGTGACATGGACACAGGAATGGAGTGCACCCTCAGCAAGTTTGCAGATGACACCAAGCTGTGTGGCACAGTCGACTTGCTAGAGGGCAGGGATGGCATCCAGAGGGACCTGGACAGGCTGGAGAGGTGGGCCCAGGCCAACCTCATGAAATTCAATAAGGCCAAGTGTAAGGTCCTGCACCTGGGTAGGCACAATCCCAAGCACAAATACTTTTTCTCATGTCTCCTTAGATTTCTCCATCTATCCTTGACTATTCTGGCAACATGCTAATAGAGAAGATCTGGTCCCCTTATCTTGCATCTTTCAGACTGTAGCCCACTGTGTGTTTTATTTAGAGGTTCCCAAACCATAATATGTATACAACAGTACACGAAATATGTCAAAGTGGTATGGTAATATGATATGAGAATCTACATGCGTTCTCCTCCTCCTGTCATCATCACTTCTATTGACAGCAGTGTTTGGAAATTAATTTTGTAGTGTTACAGTTCCATCTTTTCCCACCTTTCTCAAAGTACGTTTAGGAAGTGCTGATCCTATTCAAAATTATGATAAAAAATACTGTAAGCTGTGGCTTGGCTAAAATGCTGTTCTCCTATGAAATATTGCCAGGACACGTAAATTCTGTGATACTATTCTGTACCTCAGAAAAATCCTAGCCAGCAGAATCAGTTAACTTCCTGTTAACTCCATGGGTCACATTCTCTGCCTGCTGCTGCTCCAGGTGAAGTAGAGGAGCTTTAAAGACGCAGACCAGAAAGAGTCTTGAGTGAGAGAATGATTGGTGAAATTTTGGGCTCTGCTTTTAAAAGAAGCTTTATGCACAGACAGTTTCAGCAAACTCAAGGTGGTGATGTGTGGTGGAGGAAGGCTTACCAGCACATAATGCGGTCAGCATTGCCTTCATACAATTGCTCAGAAGACCAGAGCAAGCCATCTTGTCACAGGACTATCCTGTTCAGCATCACTTTGGGTGGGGGACTCAGAAGGGAATCGGCAATAGCTCTGCCTCTTTAAAGTACCCATTTCTTTCACATGCTTTACAGGACAAGTGGGCCCGGTACTTGTGTATCTCCCACTTCTAAGAGAACTATAACTTCTTTGAGTTTTGTTGTTTGCGTTTAAAAGCCCTCAAGCATCTTCCTTGGTGGGTATCTGCGTACACTGCAATTATGCATGCATTATGCACTAAATGAATACAAAAGGCATTTAATGTTAATTACACTGGAAAGTCACCATATTGTGATCACACACAGCACCGCTATTGCTGCCCAGCCAGATATCCCACTTTCATGCAAACAACAGAACCAAATTGAATTACATAAAAGGAAGCTACATACTGACTCCCAGCAGTATGTTTTGACAAAACACTTTGTCTGCTTAAACGATTTCAGACGCTGTAGTCAAAAGCCTTGACTGCAAATAATGGGTTCATAAAACCTATCTTTAAAATTTTACCTGACAGTAATGCTGTGCAAATATCTGCACTTCTAGTTCACCTTCTCCACTTGTTTACATCAGGATTTTAATAGAGTGGCTGTCACAGAACAACAGCTAAAGGCCACTGTTTGATAAGTTACTGTAAAAATAGACTGTTTAAAATGAGAATTTCCTTCCTAAATTCAGGCATCACAGAAAGGTGGTGGTTAGGAAAACAGTGAAGAGAGAAAATTTCCAGGAGGAACACAATAAAGTCTTCTCAAGTTCAGTGACAGTCTAACCAGCAATGACTTTGTATGAAACTACGTTTCCCATCTGTCTTCAGTTTTACTAAGAAATGACCAAAAAAAGCAAGGAAAACAGACAGCTAAAAGTCAGGAGTGACTTTTGTTTGTTCTCCACGTATCTATAGTCTCCACATACAATATTTGAAGAATAAACTGACTACATCCCCTTAATCACCCAAAGAGAGAAATTAAACATGCAGGGAAGCCTCCAAAGCTTACCTGTAGAGCAAAAAACTAACCAAAGATCTTCTGTGAGTCAGGACCCTGCCATTGAGCTGTTGCCTTTCCCCACGCAGAACAGTTGTGCAGAAGATAGTTGGATGCTGGCGGCCCTACATGACCTCCAGGCATGCACTTCCAAGGCCCGACTTGCAAGAAGCCACCCTACACAGCAGCAAGTCTATACTGAATTGCTCTCATTGTGCAAGGTGTGAGGTACTGGGAGGGAGTGTATTTTAGTCTCTCACTTCTTTCCTGAGGAGAAGGCATGATTTGGAGGGAGGTTTACTTTGGTCTGGCAAGAGGAGTGTGTAGTCACTGCTGTGCTCTTCTGTCATGAGGCAGAATTGTACATTTCTGAGTTTTCTCAAAAAGACAGCAACTCCCCATCATCTCTAATGGCTGGCTAAGTGGCATAGCTGAATCCTATCTGAATTCAATATCATGCAGAGCAAGATTTCTATGTAGCCACTTGTAAAGGAGAATTTCAGAGCCTGAAAAGAGAGGAGAAAGATGCAGGATGGCTTCATCTAATCTCATTTTGTGCCAAAAATGTCATTGCTCTCTGTTGGAGATCTTTAGTTTCTGCAGTTTTTTCAGTACCCCAAACCCTGAAAGTATAGTAAATAATAGTGATACATTATATATATTAAATATATGCACCATACTCTCTTGTATTTTACCAGAGCTAGATATATTTATAACTGCTTAGTAGCTATGAAATATAAAGTAGTTAAATAATGGAGAAACTTCCCTTTTCTAGGTATGATTTTGTGGGTTAGGGATTTTTTTGGGGGGGGGTTTTGTGGGGTTTTTTGGTTTTTTTTTAATGTGGGTTGGTTTTTTTTTTTTGAGGGGGGTGTTTGCTTTGTTTTGTTTTGTTTTTTTTAATAGTATGCCACATTTTACTGCTCTGTAACTTCTGAGACAAAATTTCCAGTTTGGATGAGCTTGATGTAGGTCATGGAAGAAAGGCAAGACAAGAACTGTAGTCCGTGAGAGTAGATATGAGATCGCTAAAGCCTGTTCTCCCAAACTCCACTCGTGATCACCCATATTTCTCTGATTTCTATGCCAGCATTATGGAAGAATTTCTTTTCTCCTTGTTCAAGGCTCATTTTATGAGTCATTCATATTCATCCATTGATCAGAATACCTCTTCCAGATGAGAAAGTTGGGCTTACCCTCAGGCCTAATACAGTAAATGCCCTGTATGGCTCTCCAGAGCTACACTAATAGCCATAACAGCAGGACTTCACTACAAGTCTCTGGAGTTCCCACTGAAATCAGAGCCTTAATGAGCACATACATACAAATCTAAGCCAAAGCAAAGTACCCCCTCAACAAAAAAATGTTGACCTAGAGCCTGCACAGGTGGGACTGTGGAGGAAGAATACTGACTTTCTATTCTGCTAAATCATTTGGAAAAATAATGATGATTATTTAATGATGAGTGAATTTCATAAAACGTTAAGGGATTTCATCACATGGAGGAGCCTGTGAAGCAGTTTTAGTAAGATCAAGGTCAGTAAAATTAGGCAGATATGCATTGTGACTCTATAAGACAGATATACAGATACCCAAGTAACTCTGCAAGACTGCAAAAGCTTTAAATAGTTATTTATACCATGAACAATATAAAAGCTTTGTACCCTCATGTTTGTTTATTCCCTCCCTGTGTTCTCTGAATCCATGAAATTGTTGCAGTGGATTGGACCCACTTCTGGTGCCTTGACCTACTGCCCTTGTGACGCAAAGGACACAGAACTGATATGAGCACTTGTCAAAAACAGTTGGGTGCTGGGCTTCCTAAACCTGCAAGCCCCTTCTGCCCTCCTTCTCCTACCCCTGCTGGCTGCAGAATTCCCTTGTCAATCTACATTGCACCTTTCTCCCTTTACTGTATCAACACATTGTACTAACCATACAAAAAATAGCTCCACTTGCTACTTCTTGCATTCCAGGAGTAGTTGAAGATATGCATCAGATGCTGTGCACCTTCAAAATCCCTGGCTTATGGACGATACTAAAATGCCTATAAATTGTAAGCATGATTATTATTAAATAATTTATACCTATGCAATGACTTCCAGCAAAGACTGTAAAAATGCTCTTGGCATTAAGAGAAGGCTCTCAATGTTTTCTGGGGAAAGAACTATTTCTGATCATGAGCCTATGTGTTTTTCTTGCCTTGCTTGCTTCAATTCTCAGTCTTATTTTTTCAAGTATTTTATTAGTATGATTATTCCTATTATTGCATTCATTACAATAAAAACCAGAAGTCTGAATTATAGTTGAGATACCCTCTATTGTACCTGTGACTATCAATGTCCTAGAAAAGAGTGTTTAAGAGTCTAACCTCTTTCCTTATTTGCCACATGTAAGCCAGGTTCATGGAAAAGTAGAACTCAGGTATAGATCTGAAGTACAGATCTGATTTTTCTCTCTTCTTTCCCTTTTTCCTGCTAAAAGTGATTGTTTAAGGAGAAAGATGATGAAGTAGAATGATAATCAAAGATACTGAGGAACTGACCCATTTGATACACTGTGAGAAGGTATTTAAGAGTATGGCCCAAACACAGGCTGTGACCACCAGTCGACAGCTGTGCTTCTTATGGTAAGTTGTTTTTAAAGCAAGAGTACCTGAGAGATGTGTGAGGAAAATTAAGATTGCATATTGATGGAAAAAATGTAAAATACTCTGAAATATAGGAGACAGGGTGATGGAGACTGACCCCAGTCACCTATTATTTGTGTAATTTTAATTACTCTCCCTTTAATTTAAGCAGCTGACACACACTTTCAGTGGTGTTCAGAAAGTTAATAGGGCAGCTGAGTAAGGATTTTAAGGTCATTTTTTTTTGTCCTTTGTGCTTATTTTATTTATTAGGTGCTGCATTAATATTCTTATGATTACAGAAATTATCATTTTTATATATAATGCATCTTGTAATAGTACACAGTGATGAATATCATAATATTTATCTCTTAATATGTCTTCTCATCCTTGATTCTTTAGCACTAAACTCACAAAAATATAATGTCTTCATTCTTTACATTATTTCTTAATTATGGTATGCAGTCATCAGTTTGCTGACAACAACTTTCCTGGGTGTCACTCCTTCTTTGATTCCACCTCCCCGACTGAAATTAAAATATTGACAGAAATAATTTTGCACAAGCAGTGGAAAATTCAAAGACATATTTAAAGTAGAGGCTTCCAAGTGCATAGACAGTCTATGGTATGCATGTAAATAAATTACGATTCTTAACTGAAGTTATTTTTTGACCTAAACAAACCATAAAGTGTGTTATAAAGACACAGAGAATTTGATGTGTCTAGCCCACTATATCTTTGGGATTGAGAGTGTATGGGGATTGGTAGACTACCAATGTGCACAGAGTTTGGCTTGTTCATTTTTATAGATGTTTCCCCCCAGTTAATTTGCCCCCCTTCTCTGGCACAGCACAGGAAGGGAAGACAAACATGGAACATAAAATTGTCTGGGATCTACCTATAAGTCAGTGACTCTCAGAAGTAAAGGTGGACAAGAAAGGTGTCCTCCAAGAACTTGATTGTCAGACTGAAAATCCCAGAGAGGTTCTCCATGCAGAGTCAGATGATGGTGGTGTGGAGACTGCAGTTCTTGGACATCCCTGACAAACTTGTTGCAGGAAGGACAGATGGAGGTGCCAAGTTGCTGCTTGTGGCATTTGTCTTCCAGAGACATCTTAGCACATTTCTTGCTCTCCAGGCAGGGCCCACTCACCCACTGCTGAGTTCAGCATGTCACCTGCAAAGCAGAAATCCCACTACCACCCCTCAGCCAGAGACATGCCATCATACAATGCTGTGCCTCTCACTGTAGAGGTTGGTAATCAGAGTTTAGGCAATGGGTACATTAGTGATGTGTGTCAGAAAAATTAAAGCTGAACTAATGACTTGAAATATTTATTTCATTCATTCATTTCATACCCCACCTGGAGTACTGTGTACAGTTCTGGAGCCCCCAGCACAGGGAGGACATGGAAGTGTTGGAGAGGGTCCAGAGGAGGGCCACAAAGATGATCAAAGGGCTGGAGCAACTCTTCCATGAGGACAGGCTGAGAGAGTTGGGGCTCTTCAGCCTGGAGAAGAGGAGGCTTCGAGGAGATGTGATAGTAGCCTTCCAGTATCTGAAGGGGGCCTACAGGAAGGCTGAGGAGGGACTATTGACAAGGTCTTGTAATGACAGGACAAGGGGCAATGGGTTTAAACTGGCAGAGGAGAGATTTAGACTGGATGTTAGGAGGAAGTTCTTCACCGTGAGGGTGGTGAGGCACTGGAACAGGTTGCCCAGGGAGGTTGTGGGTGCTCCCTCCCTGGATGTGTTCAAGGCCAGGTTGGATGAGGCCTTGAGTGAGCTGTGCTAGTGGGAGGTGTCCCCGCCTATGGCAGGGGGTTGGAACTAGATGATCCTTGAGGTCCCTTCCAACCTTACTATTCTATGTTCTAATTCCTCCTGTGTTTTCACTTTTATTTATTTTCTGCACAGGCACAGCTCATTGTTTTTCTGTTTAGAGATTGTTATGATGGACCTTGCAAAATCTCATAGGTTTTATAAGCAACAATGTGTGTGTGTGATATAGTGGCACAAGACAGCAAATATTCTCTGTTTTAAATTCATTGCAGTGAATCGATCTTACAATGTTAAAGCTTTTTACATATCATCCTGAAAAGTCTATTTGACTTAAACAGCAAGGTTTAGACATTGAACAATGGGTAATGAGATCATGGTCAGCATTAGGAACTGAAGAGTTATAGAGATATGAGCGGGACTGTGTTTTCCTGTTGTCAATAAATGTTGTAAATCCTAAATTGGAGAACATTGCAGTGATATGAAGACCCAATCTAAAAGTGGCATAAAAAATTCAAGAGCAGGAAGGGGACAGGCTATGAAGAGTCAGAAATGCTTAGCACTTCACAGGTTGTGCATCTGTGGTCAAGGCAAACTTCAACTGCGATGTATTGTCATCCTATATTTAGTCACACGACTGCAAGAGAATTCAATCTTCAGTCCATCATACAAATAGATGGGTCTGTAGAAATGCTCACCATTTTAATCCCAGCATCCTAATGCCTGATGTGTGAATATAGATTTCTCAATTAAACTCAACTAATTTGATGAAAGAACAACTTGATGACAGACACAAGTAAAGGTCTCAGTGACAAGAGCCACAGCTGGAGAAGTGTTTCCCACTGCATGGTGCGTGCCTGAGGCTTAAAGCTGCACCTGGATTCTGTGCTCACCAAAAGTGTACATTTTGGTGGGAAAACCATGAAACAGTCCACAACTTCGATACGGTGTTGAGACTGTAACTCTACAACCCATAGAGTTAAATTTCCCCTTGGAGCTAGCACACCACTATGGAGCTCTGGTGATGTCCTTTGACGTAGGATGCCAACCTCTTTCTAAGAAATCTGCAGACCCAAAGGCTGTTTTAAGGGATAGGACGAAATTTGTATCTCCAGCCAAAGAATAGGAATCATAAATGGGTGAAATGACCTCACGTTAATGCAACCCATGCAGCCTTATCTGCTTACAGTGTTTTATATTTTTAACTACTGGGTATTTATAAAAGTCACCATCTCTGTTGGCATTTGACAAAGGACACAGTTAAATGGACCTGGCATTTTCGTATTCATGTTGTTGAGCTACTTGAATTAAGGTTCTGGCACCATATGATACTGCATATTTTATGGATTAAAAATACATGATTCTTGTGTAGACAACAAGATCTAATATTTCTTCCCGAGAAATTTGACTTCATTCTTTCTTATTAAAAAAAAAAAAATTCCAACTCCTCAATGATGACCTTAATTTTAGTTCATCTCACAGAGGTATGTGCCTTGCTTGCACATGTCTTTATGGATTTAGTATCCAGAATAAATAAGAATTTTATTTTAATTAATTTTTTTTCTCTCAATTGTCTGATATTATTTTCTCCTGTTCTTTAATTTGTTCATTTTTTTTTTTGGACATAAATATTATTAACCAACAGAGATTTGTTTCTGCTTTCTTTAGTTAATTAAAGACACCACTGGATTTATCTTTTACTACCACCAGGAGGGCATAAGTGAAATATCTTATTACTAGGTGGTTTGTTCATTAGCATAAAGCAATCGGTGCTTTTGAGTACAGGCACTTCAGTGTCTCAGGTTTGGGGGTTTGTGATTACATCTAGGAAGCAGCAGCAGCAGCAACAGAATGATAAAGAAGGAGGCAGAAACAGACTGAGACGGAAGTGAAAGAGAGAGAGAGACAGCTGTTAAAATTAGCAGATTTACTTAAGAAAAGGTGTAGGGAATTTGACAGAAAGGAGAGTGCAAAAGCATGCCTGGAGGCATATCTAACTGGCACCTAGAACACAATATGGAAGTAAGCTACAGTAATTCCCTATTCTGCTGTTAACAGAGATTGAATAATTAATTACAAATCCATTATTTCTACAAAGAGACTTTGCCCTTTTAGAAAAACAAACAAAAAACAAACAAACAAACAAAAACCCTACCATATGGTCCTGACACACGTTTCTACTGATTCCACTTACTGTTTATCAATGAAAAGTAATGTCATTTTTCCAAAGGAACAATGCCCCATGATAACGTACATAAAGACACATGCAGGTATTCATTGCATGTTGCACCTGTTGGAGAGGGTTTGTCCCCAAATGTCGGAGAATGCAGATTTCTCCAGAACCTGCTCACTGTCCCTCTTACTCCTCTGGAGCCACAATCTGATTTGCTTTGATCATAGGACACAGGTCTGCTGCTGGCTAAGACTCTGTGGAAGACTTTGGGTAACCTGCAGAGAGATCACCTGTTGGGCATTGTCTTGGGCATCCTTTGATACCTGTGTGCTTCACCCTTTCTCTCAGCTTTTTGTGATTGTATGAAAAATTAAAAGGACTTTGATTCATATTGTCTTTTCTCCCTAATTGCATCAGAGTGGAAGAAGGTGAAGCAATGACGTAAGAGGGGAGACTGAGGCTCCATGCTCAAACCAGGGAAATCCACTTATAGAGCTGCCCCCTCTGTGTACAGAAGTAAGTGGTGTGACCTATTTCTGGGAGATTTTTTTTATTTTTCCATTTTTGGGAGAGACAACAGTAATTCATTCTTCTCTTTTTAGGAATAAAATAAAAACCCAGACACATTGATTATTAATCATTCATTTGGGGACTCTCCTCCCTGTTGACCAATGACATAATCTTCAGTGAACAATATGTATACTGCAATTGACATTTGCACACACACAAAAAATCAGGTTAAATTGTATGCATCTGCACTAATAAAAATACTCATCTTTCAAAAGCTCCTATTTAAAGTCTCATTGAACAGACTTCGATATCTATATAGCATTTATTTTGACCTTCACCTCTCTGATCTCCCTCCACTGGGGACCTGTACAGCAATACAATATAACAGAAGCATACTTTATTAAAATACACATTTAGGCTGCAATCTTGAGAAGCTCCAAAGTTAGGTGCACAGGAAGCACTGCATCAATTTGGAGGTTCAACCTCTTTAGGCTTCACATAAAATGCCAAATATATATGTCACTCTGAAAGTCAGTTGCATAATTATCTTCTAAACAGCACTGTTGATGTGTTGTGTAATTGCAGTTAGCTCAACAGGTCATCCCAAACTGAGACTATGCTTCTGCTTGTTTAACATCCCTGGTTTTTATCGTAGATAATTTAATGCTATCTGTTACGGTAACCAAGAGTTCTAGACAAAGATCAGTCACTCCTACTTGCAAATGAGTCACTATTTTAGCATGTCCTACTTCCAGGATTTTTTTTTTTTCTTTTGGCTTCTTTACTTTTGCGAGAGAATGAGGATGTATACAAGTTGTAACTTCGATTATATAAACTCTGTTTTCTTTCAGAAAGGCATTCAGATGCATATGAACATTTAAGTAATTAGGAGAGTTTTATGTTCGTTATTGTTGTTAGACTGTTTTATTTAGAAATTCTGATTTGGTTTTAGCAGTTCTAATGAACTGCACCTAGGTGTACAGCAAGCAATTAGCTCATGAGAATTCAGGGTTTTGTAAAAATATCACCCACTAGATACAAATCTTAGTATTCATTTTAAAAGAACATTTTCAGAGATTCTTAGATTCATGGAATGGCTTCCTTGTAGATCCCCTTCAGTTACTAGAAGGCTGCAATGAAGCCTCCCCAGAATATTTTTATCTCCAGGCTGAACAGCCCCAACTCTCTCAGCCTGTCCTCATAGGGTAGATGCTCCAGCCCTCTGAACATCTTTGTGGCCTTCTACTGGACCTGCTCCTGCAGTTTGACCCCTTTATGCTGCGGGCACCAGAAGTACTCCAGGTGGAATCTCACATGAGCAGAGTAGAGGAGGAGAATCACCTCTCTTGTACTGCTGGTCGTGCTCCTTTTGATACAGCCCAGGACATGGTTGGCCTTGTGAGCTGCAAGTGGATGTTGCTTGCTCATAGAATCGCAGAATTAACCAAGTTGGAAGAGACCTCCAAGACCATCCAAACCAACCTAGCACCCAGACCTATTCAATCAACTAGACCATGGCACTAAGTGACTCATCCAGTCTTTTCTTGAACACCTCCAGAGACAACTCCACCACCTCCCTGTGCAGCCCATTCCAATGGCAAATCACTCTCTCTGTGAAGAACTTCCTCCTAATATCCAGCCTAGACTTCCTCTGGCACAACTTAAGACTATGTCCCCTCATTCTATTGCTGGTTGCCTGGGAGAAGAGACCATCCCCCACCTGGCTACAATCTCCCTTCAGGTAGTTGTAGAGAGCAATGAGGTCGCCCCTGAGCCTCCTCTTCTCCAGGTTAAACAATCCCAGCTCCCTCAGCATCTCCTCCAGGCCCCTCACCAGCTTCGTCACCCTTCTCTGGATATGTTCAAACACCTCAACATCCAGCCAGTCCAGGTCCCTCCTATCTTCCAGCAGATCAACATCTGCTCCCAATTTGGTGTCATCTGCAAGCTTACTGATGCTGGACTCAATTTCCTGGTCCAGATCATCAATAAACATATTGAACAGGACTGGGCCCAGCACTGATCCCTGGGGGACACCACTAGTGACTGGTTGCCAACTGCATGTGGCACCATTCACCATCACTCTCTGGACCCAGCCCTCCAGCAAGTTTTTGACCCAGCACAGATTGACTCTGTCCAAACCATGAGCTGTCAGCTTTGCCAGGAACTTGTTGTGACAAACACTGTCAAAGGCTTTGCTGAAGTCCAGGTAGACTACATCCACAACCTTCCCCACATTCATAAGGAGGGTAATCTGATTGTAAAAGGAGATCAGGTTGGTCAGGTGGGACCTGCCCTTCCTAAACCCATGCTGATCCCTTGGCCATCCTGTAGGTGCTTTGTCATGTCACTCAAGACGACCTGTTCCATAGCCTTGCCTGGCACTGAGATCAGGCTGTCAGGTTTATCATTTCCTGGTTCCTCCTTCCGGCCCTTCTTGTGGATGGGCATCACATTGGCATCTCCCAGTCTTTAGGGACCTCTCAAGTGAGCCAGGACTGTTGATAAATGATGGAGAGAGGCTTGGACAGCTCATCTGCCAGCTCTCCCAGCACCCTAGGATGGATCCCATCTGGTCCCATGGACTTGTGAGGATCCAAGTGGCTCAGCAGGACCCTTACTGCTTCCTCCTGTATTACAGGGGGACTGTACTGGTCCATGACTCTATCTGCCAGTTCAGGAGGCCAGTTGTCCTGGAGACCTGTCCCACTATTGAAGATTGAGGCAAAGAAGGTGTTAAGCACCTCTGCCTTTGCCTCATCTTGTGTTACTGTATTCCCCTCCACAGTAGAGCTTGTCCTTGCCACTTCTTTTGCCGTTAATATACTTACAGAAAGACTTTTTATTCTCCTTTACAGCAGTGGCCAGTCTAAGTTATAAATAGGCTTTTGCCTTTCTAAATTTTTTTCCTACAAGACCTAGCAATGTCCTTAAACTCTTCCTAGGATACCTCCTCTTTTTTCCATGTTTTTTTCATGTTGAGTTTTTCATCAGTTGACACCCCCAAGTCTTTCTTGTCAAGACTGCTCGGGAGTCACACCTCACCCAGACTATATTTGTGCTTATGATTGCCCCAACTGAGCTATAGGACTGATGAGAAAACAGCCCATACTCACTCCTCAGCCAGCACACACAGGAGAGGAGACAGCAATGCAGAGTGGAAGTTCACAACTCCAAGAACAAACAGGAGGAAAAGATCTTCCTCAAAGCCTGAGGTGTCCTTGCAGAGCCACTTCACTGCTCTGCAGACTGAAGAGGCAAAATGTGCTGCATCAGCTGAGAGTCTGGACCTGGGTAAGGGAGCTCAATGTGTTCCCTGTAACACAACCAGTGCAACTGCAAAAAAGCAATGGGTGGTATTAGTAGTTGACTCTACTGAGAGCCATGGAGGCACCCAGTTTCTGTCCTGACCCACTCTCTAGTGACACTTGCTGCTTACTGGCAGCTCATCTTGTGAATGTCACCCAGAGATTACCAAGCATTCTACATCCCACTGACTATTATCCACTACTGCTGTTTCACATGGGCAGCAGCAGATACAGCCAGGAACAATCTGAGAACTATCAAGAAGGAGTACAGGGCTCTGAGCATGGCAGTGAAGGACTCTGGAGCACAGGCAGTCTGTTCATCATTCCTTCTGGTAAAATGAAAAGGGATTAAATGGATCAGTAGAATCAGGCAAATCAATAAGTGGCTACAGGAGTGGTCACAGGGTTTTGGATACTTAGAACATGAGAATCAGATTGAGAAACCTCATCTTCTGGGAGCTCATGGGGTCTAGCTCTCAGAGAAGGGGAAGAGCATCTTTGGCCAAAGGCTTACCAAATTAACAGAGGGCTTCAAATAAAAGTCCCCAGGGGAGGGGATCCTCAATCAACCCCACCACTACAGCAATGCTGTTTAGCATCCTTTTTAGTAACAAGCACAGTGGGATCAAGCGCACCCTCAGCAAGTTTGCTGACAATACCAAGCTGTCTGGTGTGATTGACATCCTGGAGGGAAACGATGCCATCCAGAGGGACCTGGATAGGCTTGAGAGGTGGACCAATGACAAAATGAAGTTCAGCAAAGCTGCATGCAAGGTCCATGCACCTGGACTGGGTCAATCCCAAGCACAAATGGAGGCTGGCCAGAGAGTGCAACCCCAACAAAAGAAGGACATGAACCTGTTGCAGCAAGTCCAAAGGAGGGCCACAGAGATGGTTAGAAGACTAGATCACCTCTCTTATGAAGACAGGCTGAGAGAGGTGGGCTTATTCAGCCTGAAGAAGAGAAGACTCCAGGGAGATCTTATATCAGCCTTCTGGTATTTGGAGGGTGTTTTCAGGGTAGTTAGAGAGGGATTTTTTGTTTTGTTTTCTTTCCACAAAGGTGTATAGTGATAGGACAAGAGGTAATGGCTTCAAACTGGAAACTAAATTTAGATTAGACATTAGGATGAAATTCTTCCCCATGAGTGTGGTGAGGCACAGGAACAGGCTGTCCAGAGATGTTGTAGAGAGTCTAACCTTGGTTCAAAGCTAGGTTGGATGGGGTCTTGAGTAACCTGGTGTGATAGGAGATGTCCTTACCTATGACAGGGTAATTAAAACTAGAAGAACTTAAAAGCATCTCACAATCCAAAATGTTCTGTAATTCCATGATTTTTAGAAGGGTAATAACAGCAGGAATCACAATAGAAAGTGTTGGATTTTACTTTAAAAATAATGCCCTTAAAATAAAGCACTTAGACAAATTAACTGTGTTTTAAAAGTATTCTCTTGGATGATGAATCATCAAGCACTGTTACTTTAATCAGTGATTCCCTCCAGAAAAAAAATGCTGAAATGTATGAGAAAATGTTAGTCCTAATGATTTTCCATTGGAAAATATTACTAGTATAGTAATTTTAATTAAGGAAGAATTTAACACTTTTGTATTTTTATTCCCAATGTCAAAATCTTCTGTTATCACACTTACACCTCTGTTATTAATGTTAGCCATGGTTTGTAAAAGAGGAAAAGCTAGTTATCAATGAATAATTCAGGCTCCATAACTGTCAGACCTCATTATTTTAAATAAGGCCTGGTAGCTCCAGTTGTAACTGGCTAATTGCACCATTTAACTTAAACTGTTAGAATATTTCATATAATTAACAATTTTTAAAACTTTTAATACATTCAAAACTACTGTAGTACACAGGGCAATTTGCTTTAAATCGGGCTGAGAGAACAAAGGAATTGGAGTTGTGATACAAGTCCCAGTGTTGTTAAAACAAAAAGAAGAAAACCTATGGCAAAATGGATGTATCTAGTAGTTAAAATGAACCTGTCATTAAAGTGAAATGATGTAAAATGCTTCTAAAAGTAGAAGTTAAAAAATTAAAACACACAAAACTAATAAACTGAGATGCAATTTGACATCAAATGAATCTCTGTTGCAAGACCGTTCAAGCACTGTCAATGAAAATGTTTCCTTTTGTGTGGCCATTTTCTCTGCTCTGGTTTGTTTTCTGGCACTAAGCTTATAATGCCCAAAAGAGCTACCATGGAGAACTTAAAAAAAATAAACTATTGCTTTTCCAGAAGGGTCCAGGTTTGGGGTGTTTTGTTATTATTTTTATTGTTAATTTGTGATTTTTGTTTGGTTTATTTTATCTGAGAATAATTTACCTTTAGTAATACAGGTAATAAAGCAAGGAGGAGATAAATTTTACATATGCTCCACAGCACATGCCAAGCAGGAAGAGTCAAAACTCATTTGTAAACCAGACAAATCTTAAAATGTTGTTTTAATCTCTCTCTTCAAGTTCATTCTTGGATTGTATCCAGCATTTTATTATATGCATCTAGCAACTGTAAAGTGAGAAGGATTAATACTTTTAAATGTGCCTATTAAAAAAGACAATACAGAATCACAGAAAGCATCCAGTTGGAAGAGACCTCAAAGATCATCCAGTCCAACTTTTGACGCAGCACTGAAGAGCCAACACTAAACCATGTCCCTAAGTGCCAGGTGCACATGCTGTTTAAAGAGTTCCAGAGACTGTGACTCCACTACTGTCCTGGGCAGACCATTCCAATATTTGATAACCCTCTCTGTGAAGAAATATTTCCTAGCATCCATCCTGAACCTCCCCTGGCACAGCATCTCAGGCCTGTCCTGAAAGCTGTTGAACGTAGCACATTACGACTTGCAAAGTCAAGGAACATTATCCTCATTTTCCAGATGGAACCCTAAAGTTTGAGGTCAGCTCTGTGTTATTTCTGTAGTCTCTCTTGCCGTCAACTCAATCTCTGAAACAAAGGTAGTTTATCTAGGACTCAGAGTCCAGCTTGCAACTTTAATGCCACAAGACAAACCATGATAGACTGAAAGTGGAAAATAAAGCCTGTATCTTCTGTCTTTGGAATCACTCCAGCATATTATTTGTTTATTTATTTATTTAATAAAATGAAACAAAACAAGTATTTAAGAACTACCACAGTCCTCAACTCTCATGTTAAAACTGTGAATTTCAGCCCACATATCCATTAAGAACATCATTAAGGTTGCGGAGGTTACGCAGCGAGGGCATGGATCTTTTCTGGTATGTAGCAGCCTTGCATTGCTGGATATCTTGTAAAAGCCACCCTTACATTTCTGCATCATACTGGAGGTCATTAAAGAATACATACAGAATCTGTGTGTGTTCCTCTGTTTGACAGTAAAATTGGTGCACCACACAGATTAGCTACCCAGGTCTTCCACATGCTGAAACGGAGGCATTTCTACTTGTGCAAAAACCACATCTAGTAATCAGTTGGTCTCCACAGAGATGCAGCCTAGCATATTCTCACATTTTCCTGAGATCTATAAACCAGAAGTCCACATTTCTTGGAATATATAAAAAGTATGTGAAGGTTTGGGAGTTCCCCCACCCCCCCACACTTTGTAAAATGACTAGCACTCAGTCGGCTGGAAGTTAAATGATGAAGCTATATTTACAGCTTTGCACAATGTACAGCAGATATTTACACTATTTACACAATATTTACAGAAATATACAAGTAAAAGGTAATACAGCAACACAACTCCCCTCCCAGAAATCAGAGACCCCAGGAGGGGCTCCCAACCACCCTTCCGCCTTCTCCCCACCCCTGTACCTTACCCCAAGGTTTGCCTTACGTGCAAGGTAAATTAGGAGGATTGGCCAAGGGGGTTAGAAGAAAAGTGGTTAGTGAGGATTAATCAGAAGAGGAACCAGAGCCCAGAAGCTGCTAGATCCCACCAGCAGCTCCTGCTCAAGCAAGCGACAGAGAGCAACTGACTTATCAATTGTTTTGGTTAGTGTTCCCAAACAATTCTCCAGCAAGCGTATGAGTGAAGTAGACATCATGATGTTTTCCTTTCACAGCCTATAGTGTTATTTTCTCCATTAAAATATTCTAATTAGCCTCAAACCAGCACAATATCTCTTAAGAAAATAGCATCAGGGTGAGTTTTGTAAATCTTTGCTTAAGGCACGTTTAAGGACCATAAACATTTTATTCTTAGCACTCAATTCTAGCCTCCCTCTTCATGGAAGCTTTACACCTCTTGGGCAGGAATCAGCATGAGATTTCTGCAGGCTTGAAACTTTTCATGTTGCAAGCAAGCCACCGTAATTATAGGCTTGGAATGTTGGGGGTTTTTTTGGGGATTGGGTTTTTTTTTGTTTGTTTGTTTGTTTGTTTGTTTTTGTTGGTTGGTTGTTTGGTGGCTTTGTTTGTTTGTTTTTTTACCAGTTGCTGTATCTCAGTTATGATAATCACAAAGATAATTGTTGTCCCTTCTCAGAATGTAATAGAGTGATATGCCATAAAATACAAAATAACTCCTGCACTTAATACTTCAGGTACCAAAAAGAAGTCATGCAATACATGTTATGGTTGGATAACATATTATAAAGAGGAAGGTAGAAGAGATTTAAGGTGACTCATCATGTGATCTGGGTACCTACAGCTGGTTGTAAACTTTTATCATATCCTTATGGATAGTTCAAGACCATCAATTCCAAAACTGTCCACAGTTAGACAGCCCTTTCTGGTGCCTCTGCTGATTGAGACTAGTGTTTTAGTTGTCAGATTTGATACTGGCATTTAGAGGTGGAGGTACCCCAACAAGGTCACAGCCCTGCATTCAATACCTGCAAACTGCTTTTATTACATGGCTTATCATCTTAGCTTTGGTTTGCTTCATCGAAGGATTTTTATTAGGTAAGTTCCTCACATTTAAATGTTTAGGGAACCACTGAGTCAATGCCTGGAGACAGTGAATTTGTAGCGGGATGAACTGGAAAACAATGGTGCATACATGATTTGTATTTTGTATCACACTATGTCCAATGACACAGAATAATATTCACAACTGTATATAGGCAAGAGAAAAATAACATAGCAATACTCAAACTGTAAATCTGTAAGGCTCAAAGAAGAAGTCAATTAAAAAAAAATAATTTTTTTTTAAATCATCATGTTATATTTTTAATTTAAATCCATACTGACACCACTCCATGTACTTAACAACCTTTTTTTTCCTGTGTTGTCTGATACTAATGTGATACAGTCAAATAAAAATTAGTAAAACAAGTTGCATTTCAGAGGAAGAAAATATTTGCTTATCTTGTCTTGCAGTGTCTGGAGACTTCTGCAATTGTTTACTGTGTTCACTGTCTGTAAGCTGTTGTCAGCTCAACTGTCTGAACTATAGCTTCATTTTTAAGTATTGTTCTCTGAAAAAAATACCAACTAAGTTTGAATGTTTTATGTCCACAGCCACACCAGATCTCACAACAAAAAGGGGACTTGGTCTTGTCTGTCTTGAAATTACCCACTATTGGCTTCACCCTTGTCAAGGGTTGGCTCCCTGTACAGAAGCTGACAGTCAGGTTTAGGGTATGCTAGATGTGTTTCATCAGTGAAGAGAATCAGGTTTCATTTGTGTACAGAGCATGGTCTTAAAGCCAGTGATTTCACTTTCAGAAAAGAAAAAAAAAGACATATCTTTTCTTTGAAGCTGTTGGAAAACAGGGTAACCAGAGCCATACCTTAAGTGGTGGGTGCAGATACAGTGGTTAGAGTGTTCCTATTGCGCATATTCATGCTGAAGGGTCATTCAAAATGCCTCTCTACAAAACAGCCTGAATGTAAATAATGTCAACTGTCTATGAAAGCAGGTGATATAGGTCACCGAGCAGTGTACATTGGTTAAATTATATTATTCCTTCAAACACGTAACACACACCTGAGCTATTCAGCCACTAGTGCAAAGAGAGGCAAGGAGAAAAGAGACTTGTTCCACATTACTTTTCTCTAAAATCTTGGCTATGGAGACTCATGCACT
Source organism: Eubucco bourcierii (assembly GCA_013396675.1). NCBI lineage: Eukaryota > Metazoa > Chordata > Aves > Piciformes > Ramphastidae > Eubucco > Eubucco bourcierii. Next base: position 627,381 of record VWZE01007091.1, on the reverse strand, counting down.
GCGTTAGAAAAGAAAGCAAGCAAATGGAGGCATGCAGTGCCATTGAATATTACAAACAATGTTTGGAAAGAAAGACTGCGCATGATCTAGCCAAAGAGGGAGATCTGAAGCTAACTGAATGATAAGAAGATACTGAAATGCATGTCAGAATCACTTGAGATCTTTGAAAGAGTGAGGCAAGGTTTTATTATGAGCAAAATAATATCACCAAATGTCTCATCATTCTTAGATCCATTCTTACTGCAAGAAAAAAACAGACCTGAAAAAGGGGGGGGGGGGGAAGAGCAAGAAACAATATTTAAAGGATGCATAAAAGCTAGAAATTGAGATAAATGTCAAGCTTTGAGTTCCAGTTTCATGTCTCTGATTGAAATCAGACAAAAGTTTTCTCAAGTATCTTGAAAATTCCTTGTATGGGACAAGGAGACTTCAGAAATTTCAACTATTGCCAGCCTTTGCAGGAGAGAGAATGCAGTACAAGTATTCCTCCATTCAACAATCAGATTCATTTGGAACCTATCTTGGGCGGGCCAGAGTGGAGCAGGAACTGCAGTCTTAGTTCTCTTAGAAGCTAAGCAGGGGAAACAAGTCTCCTCAAGTCCTGCTGACCCACAAATCAACAGGACCTTTCAAACTGGTCCAGGTTTGCTGTGAAGTAAGGCTGCTTTCTTTTGAAGGTGGCTTCCTTCATTACAGACAGCTGCTTGGGACATCAAGATAGGGCAGGGGCTATGAGTCAGTGGGAACATTGTTGTGCAATGTGCCTGCTTTCTATCTTAGAAATTCTATAATTCAAAGGTATTTCAGAAAGGGAAGGTGCTGTTAATCTCTGGTTTGGGGTAAATCAGAGAGAACTCAACTGTGGCTAGGTACCACTTCTTACAGTGTTTTCAACACAATCCTTTTATCTCTATGTGTATCTCACCTATGTGAATATTTCTGCACAAGTATTTTAGATAGGGAAACAACAACAGATGCATTTAGAATGATTCTGCCAATTACAAACTTACAAGGAGTACTGTAGCTGAACTCTGAGTATACAGCAGTGAGCTGAGGCAGAGAACATTTTTTGACACAGAGAGTTGCAGCTGACATTTCTGTTCTTGATCCATTGAATCATCTCAATCCTGTAAGGACATTCATCATGGAAATAGTCTGAGACAGAGAAATAGTCTGAGCTGTCCTACTGAATCTATTCTTGACCCAATCTATGATGTTAAGAAAGGGCTCCAATAGCTACATATATTCTCTTCACTCATAAATAATGGGGGTGCACCATTTACTGGTCCTAGCCCTTGTGGTTAAAGTGGGTTTGTCACAGTTTTATTAGTTACTTTTGCACTTTCTGGTGTTCCTGTAAAACAACATTCTGTTTCAGTAGATGTGCCTGTCAAGGAGACAGGAGAAGGTGGACGGCATGATGAGTGGCTTCCAACACTTTGTTTATGTCTCGACGGGATGGAAGTATTTTGTTAGCTCTGTGCTCTCAGTGTGGATCAGTCACTGCTGCCAACAGAAATATTTTGAAATATTTCCCTGAGAATTTCTGCAAAGCTACAGATTTTCTGCCTATATGACTGAGATTGTGCTTCCTTTGATTTCATTTTGATTTAATTTCATAGAAGAAGAAGCAAATACAAGACGAGTGATAGTGCAGCCCTCCAACTTGCATTATTGATACTTCCAAAGTGTCCAGTTCAAATGGGGGCAGAATGTTAACAGAACTGAGAGTATGAGTCTAGTGGCTGAAGGACAAAAATAAGCTGCCTTTTTGATCTTTGCTGGTCAACAAAAGCATGCTTTGCTTGCTCCAGAAGCTTTCATGTGAGAGAAAATGGACAGAGATGAAAACCCACGTCTGATCTGACACTTTGGCAAGCTGTATTTTCTTACACCCACAGGAGATGAAGATTTCTGGCCGTTCAGAATAATGGACAGAAGTAAAACAGAAGCAGTTTTGTGTGGTGTAGAGACTCACTGATAGTTTATTCCATGTATAAAACATGTTCTGTATGCAGAGTTATCACTCTTAAATAATTGGCTTCCATTGAAATGGGATTGGTCAGAAAATTTGAGGCTCTGGGCACAAGCCAGACTTTCAGTTCTCTAAATTGATCACAGTGTGAGCTGTAGAAAAAATATTTATTACACACGTCATCACTTTTCTGGCAGATTTTGTTTGGAGAAGCTGGATCAGGCAAAGCTGGAAGCCTGATAGATTGCTTTAACCATTGACTTGGAGCATACAGAGCTGAAACTGACAAGTAATTAAAAATTATTTTTCAGATAAACTCAGTTTCATATTTATTTCCTGTGTATAAAACACCTGTGAGCAAAATCTTAGTTTCATTATTTCACCAATTGTTCAATTTAACTCCTCATTTTCTTAGTGATTTTTAAAATCACCTTAGAATGAAGGAATCGGGAATAATTTTCTGAAGTATTTGCATTGAATGTTTGTCTCTGCTTGCATAAGCATTGTTTACATAGTGCAGATAAGAAAATGGGGATATCTGTGGAACTTTGCTATTTTCAGGCCATGAGAAGCGATTAGGGACAAGGAAGAGAAAATGAGGATTAGAGGATTTTTTTGAAAAATAAGCCCATGAACTGCTCTTGGGTTTTTGTGGTTAAAAAAAGACAATTTTTTTTTTTTTTTTTATTGCATTAGGTTAAGTTCGCTCATGGTCAGAATGGTCCATTATTCTCTGGGGGCGTGTAGTGGAAGGGGTAATTAATTACTGCAAGAATATATTTAAAAAATATTAATATAGTTTATTAGTATTAAATATTCAGAACTTGTAGCACCCTGATCACGAAAATAATAATAATAACAGGTTCTTGCATCATTATGGAAACTGTACACAGGTTATAATAGGATCTAGAAATAACTATTAAATATATATATTAATTGAACTCGACTAAAGTGGAGGAGAAAGCTTTGTGGTCAGTGTACCGCTTGCGGTCAATACACCGCTTGCTCACTAGATGGACGCAAGGAGCAACTTTCTGCTTATGGCAGAAGGCAATTAATGATTCCAAGAGGCTTTTGGTATTTACTCACAAAAATATTATCTGACACTACCCAAAGCTCGTGGCAGGGTTGCTGTCAGTAGCCATTAGAGGCTTTTGAGTTTTCCCAGGCTTCTGGGTGCTGGAGAAAGGAGACAGATGATCTCTGGCCTGTTCCTGGCTTTCTGGACTATTTGTGTTATCTCCAGGGCTTCCGTCTGGGCAGAAGGTTTTCAGGTGCAGGCAGATGTCTTGCGGTGTGCAGTCTGGGCGCGGTGTCACACCGGCTGTGCAGGCCAAACGCGTGGAGGCATCAGAACCTCAGCTCAGGATCAATGAGGCAGCAGGCACAGATGTAATAGCAGACACACCTTGTAATGGCAAAGCACACACTGTGCTCCCTGCTCATCTCCTTTTTATCCAATACAGCCCGAGACTAACGGGCCTTTGGACACAGGATAGCCAATCAAAATGGCAGTTATCCAAGATGTGACCATATTGGGTGAAGCCATAGGCTTGCTTTACCCTTTTTTGGGCAGGACGCGGGGCTTGCACACGGCAGTCCTGTGTACCTTGCTTACCACAGTTGCTGGGCAGGCCACAGACCCCAGACTTAGTGTCTCCAGCTTCTTTGTCCTTCTTCCTGTGGTTGCTCTCCCCAAAACAGAAGGAGGGAGAGCAGAAAAACATGCCTGGGCAAGCCAGGACATGTATAAGCCTAATTTGGCCTTCTTAGGCCTACCACAACAGGGTGCCTCAGGTAAGGGGCAAAGGCAAACCCTGTCGTCCCTGGATTGGACTGCACTGTGGTGAAAAGTGAAGAGCAGGTGAGTGAGAGTTCTGTGGAAGACGGTATGGTCAGCTGAAGTTTCTCTTCTGTAAGTTCTACCTTTTTCATCCAGCTTGACATTTCTCAGAGTGAGCTGTATTACAGATTAGTAGCCCATGGCAGTAGGCTGGAGAGATGAGATTTTAGTGTGATATGGTACACAGGTATGGGGAACAGCAAAGAATATGTGTGAAAAATTGAAATGACAAGGTCACATCGATCTCTTGGTTTGGGGAGCCGCCGCAGTAGTTTGTTGCATTACGATGAGAGATGAGCATGGATGAGGCAAGAGCCATTTTGAACCTTCATCCCCTTCTCTAACCAGACCCAAGAGGAACCTGAGGTAAGCCTAAAACACCTCCAGTGATGGTTGTTTTGGTCTCTGAGACTTAATGTAGTTAGCGTCAGGCTCTGATAAGTCATCTCAGAGCAGAAAGCAGAAATCTAGAAAAATGTTCACAACATCCATACAGTCTAAAACAATTCAATCTCAAAAACTTGATAAAGACAGTTTTATACCATCCCAACCTTCTAGCCATAACAAAGAATTTCATATCCCTGCTAATAATCAATCTGTTAAAAAAATAATTTAAAAAAAAAAATTGGTCTTCAAAGCACAGGGTTTTTTTTTTTAATTATTAAGCTTTCAGATGAGATGCCAAGCTTATGTCAAAGGGTATGTGTGAGAGTAGTCTGCATACAAGGATTTGCAGAGGGAGCTACTTTGAAGTAATCACAATTCCTCTATCTGGTGTTTCTCTTCTCGTTAGATTTATCTTGTGGGTAGTAGCTTTACACCAGATTCAGGCTACAAGGATTCTGCAGCAGCTGTATTTCTGCAACAGGCCATGCTCATTCTGTGAAGCGCCACACTCTCCTTGGTGATGGCTAAGATCTCTATACTCTGTGCATCTTCTATCTAATGTAGACAAAATTCCTCCTTCTCACAAAGATTCTAGGAGAAAGCGAAGGCAAAGAGCAAGAGCAAATGGAGACGATGAATCATAGAATCATAGAATCATAGAATGGTAAGGTTGGAAGGGACCTCAAGGATCATCTAGTTCCAACCCCCTGCCATAGGCAGGGACACCTCCCACTAGTACAGGTTACTCAAGGCCCCATCCAACCTGGCCTTGAACACATCCAGGGAGGGAGCATCCACGACCTCCTTGGGCAACCTGTTCCAGTGCCTCACCACCCTCACTGTAAAGAACTTCCTCCTAACATCCAGTCTAAATCTCCCCTCTGCCAGTTTAAACCCATTGCCCCTTGTCCTGTCGTTGCAGGACCTTGTAAATAATCCTTCTCCAGCCTTCCTGTAGGCCCCCTTCAGATACTGGAAGGCTACTATCAGGTCCCCTCGAAGCCTCCTCTTCTCCAGGCTGAAGAGCCCCAACTGTCTCATAGTCCTTATAGGAGAACTGCTCTCATAGTCCTCATAGGAGAGCTGCTCCAGCCCTCTGATCATCTTTGTGGCCCTCCTCTGGACCCGCTCCAACACTTCCATGTCCTTCCTGTGCTGAGGGTTCCAGAACTGCACACAGTACTCCAGGTGGGGTCTGACAAGAGCAGAGTAAAGGGGCAGAATCACCTCCCTTGCCCTGCTGGCCACGCTTTTCTTGATGCAGCCTAGGACTCGGTTGTCTACCTTGGACTCCCTATTTCAAAACACTTGCCAAGTTCACTGAGGTTGTGATTTGGCTGAGTAACAAAATTCACCTCCTGCCTATTTCTAAAAAGCACAGTCAGCAGTGTAGGATTCTTCTCCTTCTTTTATGCTAATAATGTCACCACTCAGTTCTTAGCTAAGGGTAATAGAAATATATGAGTCCAGTGTGTATTGAAGTGGTCCTGAGAGTCAACAAAACAATGACCTATATTGGTACAGGAAAGTTTCCTAACCATTTTTATCCTTGTTGTGCTCTACAGACCTGAAAGCTGCATCTCTTTCAACTGTGGCAATGCAGCCTCTCCAGTTGAGGCTGCAGGGAATACTCTGCTGTGTGGAGACTGGAAACATGAAGACAAACAGAACTTTTCACTCATGCCTCTTTCTCTGGATAAAGAGTTGCCTGTTTATTTGCTTTCACTTGCTTTTCTTCGCCTCTAGGAAAGTATAGAGCAGTGGAGGAAGATAAGGTCTGCCAAACACTCCTTTTTTCTCATCTGTTTACTGGCAGGTTAAACACAAAAAGAAAGGAAGAGAAAGAGATTTCCTTCTTCAGATGTAGTTTTTCTGTAATGAAAACAAAACTTGAAATTAACCTCACCTGTGATTTCAAAATATATATTTTTCTCCTATTATTTTTCTAATGCTCCAGACTTCCACAATCCAGGTTGGCCATTTCAATTAAAAGTACACTTTAAAGCAAGGTTTTCTTGATAAACTCTCAGATATTTCTAGAGGTTAAACGATGCTTCTGAAAACCTGAAAAGATGATGCTAATCTTCAGAACTCCTTTCATATGAGTCAATACCTGTGAATAGTGTCCAATAAACTTCCTATCAATGCTTTTTTTTGACATTGTAGCTTGATTGAAACAGATTAACTTGTATGGAAAAATAACAGCCATTATATGGCTGCATATATAATACATAGATACCGCTTTCTTTTTCAAGGAGTTTAAAGAAGACACATGACTTTGATGTTACTGAAGCTGATGTCATAATCATCAAACAGAGATGGTGCCAAATGAACCAGATGGAGTTTTCAATCAACAAACTGCATTTATTTTTTATATCTGTGACTTATTTGTCATCAATGAAACTTTGTAATAGGACAAGTTAAGAAGAAAGATCTGCTCTCAGAAACAAAAAGAGTCACTAGGAGCTCACGTCTCATTATTTATCCAGCAGTAAAAATAAATTAGGTGCAAAACCAGCAAAAACAGTACCCAGCTCCTTTCTAGTGGAGCAGAAGGTGGCATGAATGATTACTTCATCTTCTTATTCTATGAAAAATTTTAGAAGTTTCTATTTATCTGTAGACATCTTATTGATTATAGTTTACTATATTGCTATACTAACACATTTCTTTCTTTGCAAGTATAAGTAGTGTAGTTTTGCCTGTGTCTATCTCAATTTGGTTTTATATACTTATTTATATATTGTATTGTATCTTGCCTGTATTAAGAAAGAGACAAAAAGTAAGAATGATTTTGATAAATTACCAACATGTGTCACTTTTTTTGTATGAAGAATGGCTTAAGAAAAAAGCCCTACAGCTATGACTTACTTTGGCCTTCTAGACAGGGAGAGATAGCAAATATATGTAAAGGAAAAACTGGAGTGGCAGTTGATTTTTGGTGGTTTTTTTTTTAAATGTCTCTTACCTCCCTCTACTTTTTTTTTTTTTCCCCCCCTCCTTCAGTTTCCTCTGTAGTGGTAGTCCATGTCTTTTTTTCTAAGAGAAAATAGATGACAGAATTACAGAAACATTCAGGTTGGAAAAGATCCTTGGGATCACCAAATCCAACCAATAACCCTAATCTACAAGATTCACCCCTAAACCATAACCCCAAGCACCACATCCAAACAACCTTTAAACACATGGCTGGTGACTCAACCATCTCCCTGGGCAGCCTATTCCAATGCCTGACCACTCTTTCTTTAAAAAAAAAGTCCTAATGTCCAGATAATCCAAAGTAATACTTCACTTAGTTTCTTTTTAGCATGTGAATGCATCAGGACTACATGAAAAAAAATGTTGCTTCTCTGAAAGCTGTTTAACCTCATGTGTAATTTTTCTTCTTTTTTATTTATTCCTAAAAGAAAAAAAAAAATCTTCTTTGGCCTAGGGTGTATTTTCTCTTATTTTGAGGCAGATGAACATTCTGCATGCCAAGTGGTCTTATGTTTATAGGAAATAAAGGAATACACATTCTTTCCCTTCATCTGTACAACTTGCTCTCCATCACGTCCCTGTGCTCCTCTAGCACTGGAGACTTTCTGCCCACTTTGCACACGAGTGCAGGCACAGGCTGGAGTCTGCTTCCTTTGCCTTTCACAACATGATGAAGTTAGAACAAAGAAACAAAGATTTTCCCATTTTGTTTAAACTTTTGTATCTTGATTTCCTGAGGACAACTTTTGACCAAGACCTGTTTTTTTGTCTTACAAATGGCATGTTACTAGAATCTCATGGCAATGTGCTGAATGAACTGTAAGGGGAGGTTTTCATACCTGATGCTGCAAATACATTTACTATATCACCATAATTGACTCTATCTGTAATTTTCCAGTAAAGCTTTCTAACAGATTGAAAACTGGGTTTAAGACTGAGATGTGAGGACTCTTCTATATGGGTTAGATTCTGCATGAGAATATCTGAGACACCTCTATGGATTAATCTGAGGGGCTCAATCTAGTCTTACCTCTCTAAACTCAGCACTATGATCAGCAAGTCTCTACACAGAGACAAAGAGTTAAGCAATCACAATGACTTAACCATCAACCTGACCTTTAAGATCCTTTCAGAACCGGTTTGATCCACACTGATTTACTTTATTTCTCAGACTATCAGATAGGTACTAAAACCCTGATTGATCAGAAGTCTTTTTTTTGATGCAATGTCCCATGGCCCAACATGAAAAGAGTAGGTGAAAGACCTTACTGAAGTCAAAAGGAGGATTGCTTTCAATGTAACTATCATTTTACTAAGCAAACCCAACTAACAGCATGGGGATCCTATGTGTGTCTGAAGGCATGTCAATCTTTCCATGCTGCCCACCATAACCTTATGTAAAATGAATCTCACAAGCTGCTCTGATATGTTATGATGCTAATGTGCATAAATTATTTATTGGGTTGCTATAAAATGCTGTGTCATCTGACTGACAATTAAATCTGTCACTGTCATGGGTTGAGTCAAATCTGATGATGATATTCAATACCATGCTGCCACCATGAAAGCATCAAAACAAAAGTGCTGGCTGGAGCAAAGTATCATGGGGCTTGAAGTTCAGATTGTAACATGTTCTGGTTACTGCTTTCAGTTTCTAGATTGGTCAGTTCTGCTGGGCTGGCTGCTGTGTGCTTGGGTTGTGGGAATTGTTTTACCACTGGCTTCTGCTGCTGCTGGTTCTGCATTAAGCTGCACTCTTCTGTAAATAGGCAAAGGTAATTGTACCTTGTATCATTTCCAGTAAAATTCTTTTTTCTCAACCCAGGGTTTGTTGTTTGTTTGTTTTGATTTTTTGTTTGTTTGTGGGTTTTTGTTTGTTTTGGTTTTGGCTTTTTTTGGTGTGTGTGCTACTTTCCTTCCCATCTGGGCTGGGGCGGGGGGAGAGAGTGGCTTGTAAGAGTCATTCCTTTGGTAATGAAGGGCATTACTTATTTGCAAGTTACTTTTTTTACTGAATATCAGGAGTGCAACATATCAGGGGAAAAAATGCAAAACCAACATTAAGCAGTTAAGTTACAGTCATAGGGGCAAATAACTTAGATATTTATGATATTCACTGAAGCTTATTCTTGGATTTCCCTAAGTACTTCTAAGTAAGTTTAGTCATTTAATTTCTTTCCTTAGTTCTCTTCAGATGGCATTTCCATAACCATCAATTTTCTGAGGCAAATGAATCTGTTAATTCCTCCCTTCTAAAAAATGCAGTGCTACAAATATATTTTGCTAGGTCTGTACTAAAATATATATTTTGCTTATTCTAATTTGACTTTTTTTTCTGTCATGCGAAATTTTATTTGTTTAGGAGAAAACCTGAAAACAACTTATACTTACCTACACCCACATATCTACTCCAGTTATTGAAGATAGGGCAGGAGAGGACAGAGTACTAGGAAGTGAATGGAAATAAGTTCCTAAAAATCACAGAATAATACACAGCAGTTAAAATTGTAGAAGAAAAGCTGCTGAACATACCTTTCCAAAAGCAGTGTCATATGCTGTTGCTGAGTTTTGTAGTTTTTTGCAGTGACATGATGCTTTAAGTATAGCATAAGTGGGTATATTCTCAGGCATGATGCTTTCTCCAAAGCTCATTCCTCTTTTGTGATGTGCAAAGCCACAGAGGCTGACTGCTCCTGGGAGAAAGAGAGCAACTTCAAATGGTCAGATTGAAATACTTTTGAAAAACTTAAAACTGGTTTCAAAACCAAAAATTTCAAATGTTATAGAATCATAGAATGGTAAGGTTGGAAGGGACCTCGAAGATCATCTAGTTCCAACCCCCATCTAGTTCCAACCCCCTGCCATAGGCAGGGACACCTTCCACTAGTACAGTTCACTCAAGGCCTCATCCAATCTGGCCTTGAACACCTCCAGGGAGGGAGCATCCACAACCTCCCTGGACAACCTGTTCCAGTGTCTCACCACCCTCACTGTAAAGAACTTCCTCCTGACATCCAGTTTAAATAGAAAAGGAACTGTGATAGTGATAGAAAAGGAACTGTGAGAGGGAAAGGCACAAGAAGATGAGGGTGGTGAGACACTGGCACAGGCTGCCCAGGGAGGTTGTGGTTGCTCCCTCCCTGGAGGTGTTCAAGGCCAGGTTGGACGAGGCCTTGAGTGAGCTGTACTAGTGGGAGGTGTCCCTGCCTGTGGCAGGGCGTTGGGACTGGATGATCTTTGAGGTCCCTTCCAACCTTACCATACTATGATTCTATAAATCTCCCCTCTACCAGTTTAAACCCATTTCCCCTTGTCCTGTCATTGCAAGACCTTGTAAATAGTTCCTCCTCAGCCTTCCTGTAGGCCCCCTTCAGATACTGGAAGGCTACTAGAAGGTCTCCTTGAAGCCTTCTCTTCTCCAGGCTGAAGAGCCCCAACTCTTGTAGCCTGTCCTCATAGGAGAGCTGCTGCAGCCCTCTGATCATCTTTGTGGCCCTCCTCTGGACCCGCTCCAACACTTCCATGTCCTTCCTGTGCTGGGGGCTCCAAACTGTACATAGTACTCCAGATGGGGTATTAATGTATTAATTTTAATAATAATATTAGATACATAAGCATAGACACTATATTACATTATATTCAATGCAGTATCAAATATTAATTTATGCATATGTGGATATATAATTTGTTACACATAATTATAGATATGAATATTATGTATTAATTTATGTAATATGTTCACAAAATCCATATTGAGTGACTCACTGTATCTCCCAAGCATGATTTCTATGATACTATTACATCATGTTGGCAGGAGTATGTTTTACAGGCACTGGTTTTCTACCAAAGACACTACTCACAGAACACTGTGGTATAGAAATTCACATTGATGTTTTGCCTTTTAAAAAGAAGTAATTGACAGCAAAGCATATTTCAAGGTCTGCTTGCCAACATACTCAATTAAACAGAATTGGAGGAGAGAAAGGAGGAGAATGACTGGACAGTTGAACTTGATGATCTCAGAAGCCTTTTCCAACCTTAATGATTCTATGAAAACTCCCGGTCATACTATAAATGTCAGCAATTTGTTGTCAGAGACCTGGTGATGTTGAACCAAACTGTGAAATATGTGTTATTTTTCTAACATTGCTGATGATGTAGCACCAGATTTGTTAATATTTTTTTGTGTGTACATGTGAGCATGGCAGGTTTTCATAAATCTGGTGTCATTATAGAACACATGACTTGCATCACCACTGCTGCAACAAGAGAAATCCATCATGGATCAAAGTTCTCTTCACTATGTAGCTCCACTTAAGCTTTCCAAATACACCTTGAGTGGAATTTAAATGGGCTGTAGGCCATGTTTTGCTCCTATACACATGCATAAATTGTACACTGTATAAACAAACTAAAATATAAAGCATTTTCTAATGGTAGCAGACCTATCTGAAGTCACAAGGCCATCCAGAGCTAGGTATCTTTGCCAACATTTTGCCTTGAATATCTTGTTATTTTTTTCCTAGAATACAAAGCAAAACAATATTATTTGAATACTTTTAACATTGGACCTTCAACCTACATACTATATTATATGTATCTGAACAGAGTTGTCTGTACTGTTCTCAGTGAGATCACAAGCTGCTTGAGCAAGGATCATGCCGGTCTCCTTGTCTGTACATTGCTTAGAGTGCTATAAGCTACATGAAAACATTCTTCTCTAATGGTTTTGTTGTACTCTGGACAAAACTACATTTATTTATTTTTATATGTAAAATATATATAAACACATCTATATATTTGTTTACAGGAAAGTGATTGTTTCTTCACCGTAACATTCCCTGCCTTAAGAGGCCTTTTCAGATAATACTGCAACAGTCTTCCTTCCCTCACCATATTTAATGCAAAGCTAACTGCTATTTGTAAGGTGCTTATTCTAATAAATAAAAATGCAGGACTTCTAAAAATAATTATAGTGAAAAACCATGAATTTTTCCTAATAATTTGAAGTCTATAGAGACATTTGTATCACCCTGTACTTTGCAGTAAGCAAAATGCTTTTTGCAATGGATTTCAGCAAGGGTTCCAGTATCTGCCTGATTTCCTGAATCTTAAACATATTTACTCAGCATTGCAGCCTATTATACCCAATTGTTTTAATGCAGTAAAACAAGAAACTATGTACCTCTAGAGACCAAAAATCCCCACTGAGCTTCTTCGAATCAGCAGTGTGATCTTAAAAGAACTTTTCCATTCCAATGATATTAATTTTTCCCTATTTTAATAATACAATGGAAAATAAAATACTCTTGTTCATCAAGGCACACGAATCTAATTTCATGTAATGTTTCATTTGAAATTGTCTCATTTTATTCTCTGTGATTCTGCTAAAAAAAAAAAAATCACTATTGCAGGAGAAAGTCAAACTAGAGATTACATTAGGCCAAGGCAAAAAGGTATTCACCTTTTATAGTCCCTATGTTTTATAATGAAGATACTTCATTGAAACAATGATGCATACTTCAACATTTCCCTGGAGAGCAGTGAATCCTGTTTGGAGAGATTCATGAATATGTGCATTAGCACAATCCAACTGGAACTCGCCCTTAAAAAGGAACCACAAGAGAAGCTGATCCGTTCCCGCTTATGTATATAATCAGAAGGTTATCATATTATCTCCCTGTCCACAGGGAAAAGCAGATGCATATTCTTCTACCACTTTAAGATGAGAAATGCCAAAGGAAACAACAATCTCCCCCTCCCCACACTTTAAGCAACATTTACTGAATGAATCCAGAAAGACCTTTTAGAACAAGAGAGAGGAGGAGAATATACGAGTTTCTCTACATGAGGAATTTTTTTGCATATGATTAGTCATACTGTAAACATTTTTTAACAAAAAAATTACATCTGCATTAATTTAGTCAAGACCATCAATAAATCTGAAGTGAGTTCAAAGACTGCTATAGACGGCAGAGAGATGAGACAAACATTTCACAGAGTCAAGGCTTGCAAAGATATACATGAAGCTCTGTGTCCTGAAGATGAATGAGGAACACTTGGCAGTTCTTGAGGCAGTAGTTTATTTAAAGTACAAAGAATTCAGTGAAAAATACTTCTAGGCAGCAGTTGGTGCCCAGCTTTCAAGAAAAATGGCAGACCACCACTAAGCTACTGACAATGATAAAGAATGCTCACATAGATTTGCAGATTTATCTTGAGGTTTGTAGCAACCTCAGCTCTATGGAAAAGACTATAATAGTGAGACTCCTTACCACCTTTAAAAACAAACAGAAAAGAGCTACTGCCGTATGGTGGTGCATATTACTAAGTAGTCATCACACATACTGGACGGTAGCAATAAGCTTTATCATCAAATAGGAAAAATCGCTTGATCTGAGCCTGGAAAGATTAAATAGTGCAATGAAAGTGTAAAGAAAAAACAAAATTATTGATCACCTTCTGGGTAAAACATGTCACTCCCTTATTAACAACTCTTCTATACCCCCTGTGTCTGTAACACCTGTACCCATTTATATTGGTGGTTAGTGGTGCTAAGTGCAAAGTAGAGTTTGCTTAAAAAGATGTCTTCAATTTTATTGTAGCTAGGAAAGATCCCAATGCTACTGACTGGCATGTTTAATTTAAGCTGTCAAACAGTAATTATTAAGGCATCTGTGACAATGAATTTGGAGAAACTCTTACAAGATCTAGCTTCCTCTCACCAAAAGGCACAAAGGTTGTAGCTAGTTTTTTTGTTGTTTTTTTTTTTTTTTTCCTCAGGTATGTATCAGGATTCCAGCTTTGTTCTTTGCAGCCCGAAGATCTTGTATACAAAAGCTTTCTGGATGTCTACAGCCTTTTGTGCACTGGAAGCAAAAAAAAAATCACTCTATCTACTAGTTCTTTCACTTTCGGGGGAGAGGCATTATGCCTTCTAAATAAGATACATAGAGGAGGTATAATTATACCCTCTAAAGAGGATATAATCTTATAATTGTGCAGTAGAGCTAGCCTCAGATTGCACCACAGACTGTACTTGCATGCCTGAGAGATTAACACTAGGCTCAGCTTCTAATCTGAGAGTATTGTTGAATGCTGTTGAACATGTGTGCAATCATACATGTCTTCATGTAAATGAAGTGCCCTATTTATCAATGCAGACCCACCTATCTAGTTAGTTTTCATACACATATATGCAGAAACCGAGCACCTGAAACACTAAATTGTTTTTTTTTTCACTGTTAATAATGGCTCTTCACTATATGAAAAATGAACAAACAGAAAAAGCCCCACTCTTCTCTTTTTTTTAAATTTTTTTTCTTTTTTAAAATTTTTTTTCTTTTTTTTTTTTTTTTTTTTTTTTTTTTTTTTTTTTGCATAGGGGTGAGGAGAAAGTCTAGCAGGTTTATTTTCTTCAACTTCTTGTGGTGTGTCACATTCAGCTCTAACACTGCAGCTATTACCATATGTCGTCAACAACCAGCATAAGCAGATGTGCTGCTCCTCTATAGTGACTCCACGTAGAAGTTTAGAGACCAGAAGGAGGGCAATACCTATTCCTAATCCTAGACAGGTATGCACATGCCTATGCATGGTGCAAGGAAGTGTTTAAATGAAAAATATATTTTAGCATACTAATTCACCACTCCAAGTCTGTCTTTGCTGGGTGCATCATTGCATAAAAATATTTGTGTAAAATGGCAAAACCCGGAAAGTACTCATGTTTCTCAGAGTGCCTTTGTCCCTGTTGTCTGCTTAGCTTTTAAAATTGTGCAAAAAAGCAGTTTTCACAAGTGTAACACTGATATTTGATGAACACAAAGCTTGTGCATCACAGCAGGGGGACAAAGCCGGATGGAGGGAGGTGGCAAAGGTCAAAGGGTAAATTCCAATTGCAGAGACATGTTTTTATGAGTTGAGTCTTAACCATGTGATAAGCACATTTGGACTCTGAGCAAAAGGGAGTAAGAACAAGAATCTGGGGGAGCCTTTGCAAGCCACCAAACAGTTTCCTAGCTGGTTGACAAGTCGAGTTCTTCCTTTCAAGTGGTTTCTTTGCCTATTCTAGTTTTCAAATGGAAAGATATTAGGTAATGAACATGTTCCTTCAGTTTTTGGAAACAGATGAAAGTGCATGCTTGGTTTCTGCTGTATGCATGGCAGTTACTTCTGCTTCATACAGTGCCTTTGATTCACAAGAAGGGCACAAGAGAAGAAAGTTTTGTTCTGCCTTTTTGGTAGAAACGACTTGGAAGAAGGGAGCAGCCTCAGTTACACAAGGTGCAAGGAAACTGTGGGCAGGAACTGCAGTTTTCTATCAAGTAACAGCAGCAACTTTTGCAACGCGTGTAATAGGCTTTCCACCACCTCTTACTCATCTCATCCAAACAGGATAGGGAGCAACCAAGACTTTCATATTCTTGACTGGTCTTTCTCCTGGTGGTTATTGACCATACCTCTCTTAGTCCTGTTTTCTCGGTAGCTACAACAGTAGGAGCATACAAATCCTGCACCCAGATAAACATTCTCTTGTAGAATGGATGCTGATATTAATTGCTGCTGGGCTATGGCTGAACTGATGAAGATCTGCTAATCACTTTCTTTGCAGAAGCCCATCAGTAGCTCAGCCAGAGGACAAATACTGTGGGATTTTGGTAAACAGACACTATCCATGAAGAGACCAACTTAAGATGCCTTATTAAAAGAATTTAATAAGCTATGTAAGGTAAGTTAGCTAATGGCTCTATGTCAGGCCATACAAAATCAGGTTGTCTGTTGATGTAATTGTTCAATGTAAATGAGTGCATCTACACCAGTTTTTGTTTTCAAAGATACCAATCTGTTGGTTTTGTACAAGTTGTAGAAGTACTGCAAGTGATTCCACAAATTAGGCCAAACAAAAATAATGAGCCACTTAAATGTTGTGTTACTATATATGAAAGCAGGTTTAGAAAAGAAGGACCTCTCCTTGGGCTGTTCTAAAAGCTCTGTGAACACTGACAGTAATTTAATGTAACCAGAACCCACCCACAACGTTTGACTCCTGTGTTTTGACAGACAATTTACCAGTTCTTCAGTTGCTCTAAATTCGCAGATTCATTTCAGTCACTGAAACAACGTCAGTTTATTCCACTTACAGACCTGATCCAACGTCTCGAAATAGCTACAGGAAGAGAAGATCTTTGCTTATTTTGTCCTCTTTTACAGTATCTGCTCCCTGTATTTTCTCATATGAGGAGTATGGTACATTACATATTTTCTCATTAATTGCAACTACCATAGGTGGAAAAAAATGTGCCATTCAAGCCTGATCCTGAAATAAGCACCTCAATAAGGAAATGTCACTGACTTTTAAGAAAAATCCACTTGAGCTTAAATTTATGCAATTGTCGCTAAAGTTTGCACAGGTCTATTTCACTTCAACACTAAAATTTATTAATGGGAGTATATAATTTGACTATGAGCAAAACTGTAACACAACAAAATATCAATAACATCCCCCTGTCCACTGAAGGTCCAAATCTTTCTAGGTGTTTCAGGGGACATAAGCAAGCTTAATAGCCTGAAGGACTAGTCCTTCCATGAGCTCTCGTGGAAAGCGTCGTATTTGTCCTAGAAGAATCAGAATATAGTAACAGGGCACATTTTCCCACTTCTTAGGTTTTCATTGCATTATCTTTCTTCTGTACCGCTTGTATAATTGAGTTTCCCTATTTTGGAATGGGTTCACTTGACCCCGGAATAACCTAAAATATTACTGAAATTATTTTCACCATTTTCTAAGGAAAAATTATTTCCTTTACTTCTAGTGTCAGCAAAATAATAAAATATTGTTGCTTTGCTGATAGCACACCAGACAAACCCCATAAACCTAAAAAGACTATTTGCAATGCTAAAACCCAACTGGAACAGAAAGCAAAATTAACTTTTTTATTTTGTTTAAAGCAGAGATGTTAAATAATCTGCAAAGTCAAACACTGTTAAAAATCTCCGTATTTTAAACTAGAGAACATTTGACAGCATTGAAGCTTTCACGCAGCTAAACAAAAGCTTGCTGAGAGAAGTTTCAGATGGCATTTTTTCACGTTTTGTCCATATTCTAAGTGCCCTCTACTGCCAACGGGGTTGTATTACAGAGTGAAAACACTTGGCTGCAAGTAACAAGTAGAAACCCTCCCAGAGACTGACAGAACTTGATACTTGGTGTTGCTTTTCAGGCTATATGCAGTTGGATTTGAAAGCTACCAGCAAATGGGAGTTGTTTGATGGTGTGTTGGTTTTGTTTTCTTTTTTTATAAGAAGAAAAAGCAAATCCAGTGGTGAATGGAAATGCATAGCCACTTATTTCAGATGGCAAGATGAGTTGTTCTTTTCTGCAGCTTGTGGTTTCTCTGTGTTGTCTCTTTACATATTTGAGAGACATTATTTCTCAAGGCCTAAAGTGTAGGCAAGTTTTACGCTGTCCCATTAGGTAGAGGATGGAGAGCAGCCATTCCTCCTTGTATAGCTGATGGGGTGCAACAGCTGGGGAAGATGATGAGATGTAAACATTTCATGCACTTCTACCACAGAGTAAATTCTTTCTGGGGCACAGAAAGGTTTCTGAGCCAGGATTTGCTCCCATGGGGAGAAGTGCTCTTCTCCAAGGAGCACAGAACTTATACTCAACTCAGCCTTCTGTGAGGTGCTGTGCATTCCTTATTTAACTTTCACTTACACATTTCTCAGCAGAACAATTTTCATTTCAAACATATGTATGTATGCATGTATGTATTGCATGTTTATGGTGGCATATATTCCAGTTACTCTGGCCAAGATGTGGAGTAACATAACTCATAATACCTGAAGTCCCTTATTTGATCAAATCTTCATCCTCCCATACACCTGGTGCTGCAGTGATATTTCAAAATAGATTCCTGGCCCCCACTGAGGTCAACTTATATCTGGGAATGGCGAGTGTGTAGATGTGACACTTCAGGATACAGTTTAGTGGTCATGGTGGGTGGGATATGGGTGGACTCTATCTTAAAGTTTTTTTCTAGCCTTACTGATTCTATGATTTTATGGTGTTTGAATGACACAGAAATTGCAGCCATTTTTTGTCAACACAGAGGCCCTGCCAGTGACCAGTGTTGAGGGTCCAGCCCTGTCTCAGCAACTGTGGAAGCTGCAGGAGTTTCCAGCTCTGCACATTTACAGGCAATGGTCAGTGCTTCATTATAAAGTAGTATCTGAGAAATTACATTCTCATTGTTTTTTTTTCTTTTTCTGATTTACAGTATGAAAGACATTCCATAGGCTTGTGTGACCTCAGGGTTAGATTGAATAACTATAAAAGCAAGATCTGAGTTATATTATCTGTTCTTCCTTGTGAACATAGAGGATTGTTTTCTACAGTGCGGTCCAAATTGCTGTGTCCAACCTAGTTTAAACAAGGTAAACTACAGGAATTAGTATGATGTCTTTAGGAAAGGTTTCAAAACCAGTTTCCTCTGCAAAGGTATGGAATGATATTTTTTTTGGATGATTTTTGTTAGGACTTGACAGAATATAAAAAAAAAAAAGTGAATTAACTCTGTAGGTTTGTCAGACTGTAAAGTAAGTTCTTGGACTTCTTAAGACTCCTCAATAAGCAGTTCATATTGAAAATGAGCAAATTCATACACTGAACATAAGGAGGCAGATGTTCCCAACTGTCTTTTGCTTCTAGAAATACTCCTATGTTTTACCATGCAATTAAAATTATACCAGCCATTTGAGATAGAGTTGAATTATTTTACACTATATATGTATGTGTGCGTGCGTGCGTGTGTGTGTATATATATATATATATATATATATACACATATATATACACAGCTCTTCTGTGCATGTAAGCATTACAGAGCTGCCTGCTCTTGAAACTGAAGGACTTTGTTTCAGTACTGGTAATTTTCAGCACAATAATGTTGCTTCAGACTTTCCAAGAGCAGGCCATCAGCCCACATCTCAGTGCAGAGCTCCACATGCTCAACAGATTTAATTATTTGAATCTGTGTGTTCATTTTAGCTTTTGTTCTCTGATGAGAGTGGTGACAAAGGTGTTGATCATTTCCTACCTCTATTGATGGATTTTGTTCTGGATGCAATAATTTGAGGCAACAAATTTGATTACAGGGAGAAAACCAGGCACTGAAGAGCTCTTCAACGTAGTGTAGACAGACTGAACAAGAATCTATGTCTGCAAGTGAAAGTTGGGAAAATTCACCTGAGAAAGAAACTATGTATTAAATAAAAAGGTTAGCTGTCCTCCAAGTGATACCATTGCTTAGTATCTTCAGATCATAACTGAATACGTTCAAGGCTGTCACACTCTAGTCAAAGAGAAGGTATTACTGTGGAGGTAACTGTGGAATTTAGTGGTTTCTGATGTAGAATGTTGGGCTGTGCTGACCTGTGGCAAAAGATCAGGGCTAATGATATTCAGTAGACCCCTAAAGCCACAGCTCCATGAACCTATCATTTTCACATGGAGATGCATCAGGTAATGATATCAACTTTTTACAACTTCTGTCAGATTTGACTCAGTGACTACATATGAAAGGTAATGGGGAAAAAAAAAAAAAAAAAAAAAAAAAGTAACTGCAAGCATAGCTGTTACTTGCTCCATCCTGAATTCTGATGGTTCACCTAGGCTGAACCACTACTACCAAATATAATACAACTTCTGTCCTACAGCATCACTGGCCAAACCATCACAGGTGGCTAAAGAAATCAAGGACTGAGCCAACCAGTCAGCAGCAAACTGAGGATGCTGCTAAAACAAAAAATAAAATGAAAACATGCAGCAAAATCTAGCAACAGGAATTGAGTAGGTAATAGTCAAACATTGTCACTCCTGATCCACTATCTCAAAGTTTCCCAGTTGCTTAGGTAGAAGATTCAATAGAAAAGGAATGTCAGAGATGCCTTCTCATCACTTGCAGTTCCTGTGCCTGGCCTGAGACCCTCATGCAGGATTGACCACCTTTCCAGCTCCCTAGTGAAAAAAGGACATAATGTATATGCTGTTTATGGTAGCTCTTATTCAGAAGACCATGAAGTTTTGGGACCTCAAACTGTTTGAATCCAAGAAACCATGTACCCTACTCCCCTATGTCAGAGACCAGCATTTCCCAGAGACACTGTTTTACTGGTAAAATGTGGCCCAGACCACTCATCCTGACCAGGAACCTCACTTTGTTTTGCCTTGTACTTTGGCTTACACTGACTGCTCTCCTGCTTGGTCTTGCTCATACATATGCACACTCTCCTTATGTTACAGCATCCCAGTAATACACAGTGCTTCCAAGTATTTTTGTACTACATAAATATTCTGCACATGCAAATACATAGCTGCCATTAATATTCTGTCACAGTCTTCCACATCCTGCTTTTAATTATTCTCATGCCCTATTCAAAGGAAATAAACACCATAGTTTGATTTGCTTAGCACAAAGATGCTCAATTAAAAGCATAGAAACTCTAAATATTACCCATGGTTTCTAAACAAATGCTGCAGACATCAACATTGAGAACTTAAAATTCAAGGCACTAAGAAAGTCTCAGTGAGGACAAAGAGTGAAGGAATTGTATTTAAAAGATACACTACTTTTTCTGTATTTGAGGGGGACATACAAACTTCAAAGTCCTCTCCATATTGGATTGTTTAAAAGTTATTTAACAAGAAATCAGACCATATAGAAGCTGCTTCTCAGCCTGATGGCAGAAGATCTCAGTAATTCCTGAGACTTCAGTAAGTGCTAATAAAGCTAGGCATTACTATGACGAAGTCATACATAAAAATACTGTCAGTTACAGTCCTGCTTATATCAAGTAGTAATAGGATAAACCTCCTCCTGTTTTGAAGAAGTAAACAAAATAATTTAATGAATGTTGATCAACTGCAGTTAATAACAGAAAGATCTTATCAAACTAAGTGATGAAAATAAAAAATTGCTTGGTGAGGACAATATTTTTGGCATAATAAGATCTATGAAGCATTTAATGTACTTTTTGAAGATCTGAACTGAGGATCTGGAAATATATGGGGGGGCATTTGTTGGTTTTTGTTAATTTGTTTTGGGTTTTGGGGGGGGGGGTTGTGGGTTTTTTGTTTGGTTTTTTTTTTGTTGTTGTTGTTTGGTTTGTTTTGGTTTTTGTTTTATGTAAGTTAACCATCAGCTGATGGTACTTGAAGTCTGCTTGTAAGTGAAAAACTATCACTGAGCAGGTATTTTTGTAATAGGGTCTCACTGGAATTTTTTCCCACATTGTTGTATTTTTATTAACAACCTGTAGAAAACATCTAGTCACATAACTTCTGATAAAGGTCTTGTGTAAAGGAAAAGACTGAGAAATGATAAATAAGGGTAAAAGCAGATCACTGATATAAAATTTTCTGCATTGTGTAGAGAGCTATCACAACCAAATATGAGTTTCAACACCAACTATAAAATGCTGTTCATTTAGAAGAAGATATATGTCATGTTTTGGAGAAGCGAATTATGGACTGTAAGACTTGCATGTTGTATTTCCAAAAAGGAAGAAATAAAGTTCACAGCAGATACAAATATGTGCTGCTTCTGAGTAGACATTGTGGTTATCTGAGGAGGGATATGATTCAGCAAAATAAAAAGGAAAACAGTTGAAGCCTAAATATTGGAGCATCTGCTGTTGGAATTCAGTACTGCTGTCCATACCTTAAGGAAGATAACTTTAAAAATCAGAAAAGAGGCAGCGGAAAATCAGAAAATATGCAGAGGAAAAACTGAAAAGCTCAAAACATGAATGCAAAAATTAAAAATGCTTGTAGTGAAGTTTGTTATTAACTTGGTCATTTTACACTCCTTTCTGTCTTGAGTTTTGATCATCTATGTCATATTTCTTTTGACTCTGTCTCTAGTTTGAGATGAATCTACTACTTATTCTAATACAAAAACTTCTCCTTGGGGTCATTTAGGAAATCAGATGTCCTTGAGCTTTGCTACTATTGACTGTGTAACTGCAATTTGCCTCCTTTCAATATTGCTGTGACAAAGCTAGCAAAAGAGTTAGCCCAGGGACATAGCTGCATGTATGAATTTGCGAAATGTCATCTTGGCTGATAAATTCATGTCTGTAATTAAAGCTTGGAAGTCACTGTATTTTATGCACACGATCAGGAATGAACAAAATATATATTTCCCCCTTGCTTTCAGAAGCATACCCTTACACAAGGTACTTGTGCAAACACCCCTAATGTAAGAAAGGACAGCTGGATAGCTAGCAAGCTTGTGCTTCTCTACGCCGCAGTGAAGAGTCTATAGGACAAAACTTCCAACTTGAGCTGCTCGCTCAAATGTGAATCTGGGCATTGATACCAAAGCAGCAGAGAAGAAAGTCAAAAAAAAANAAAAAAAAAAAAAAAAAAAAAAAAAAAAAAAAAAAAAAAAAAAAAAAAAAAAAGGTAATTTTGTCTTGCATCTGTAGTTTTCAACACAGGGAAGAGTGCTTCAAAAAATGCACAGTTCTTGTAGTACTAGTACTTCCTGTACTAGTGGGAGGTGTCCCTGCCTGTGGCAGGGGGTTGGAACTAGATGATCCTTGAGGTCCCTTCCAACCTTACCATTCTATGATTCTATGATTCTTCAGTCTAGTGTAAAGATATAAGATTCAGCACCTAGAAACAGAAGTGAAAACACTTCAGCCTAGGCATAAGGCTTTTATTTTTGATAATGTGGGTAATCAGGCATTGTGAACTAGCAAGTCAGAGATGCAATGGACTTTTCATCACCAGATAATGTTAAGATAAGGCATTTCCATAAAAGTTATATTCAGTTCAACCACAGCTGTAAGATTGGGGAAGTTTGTTGGTTATACAAAAAAGGAAAGATTAGGCTAGATATTCCTAGTATTTCATTTTGCCTTGAAATACGCATACTTCTGAGTTTGAAAAGAGAAAATGCAATAGATTTGTGGAAAAGATAGAGCAATTAAGTAGACATAGTAAGAAATACTGTTTGTATATGCACTTCTCTCTCTTTTCTGCACCTGGGACTCTACCCATTGTAGCAGAGCAGGCTTGCACCAGTACTGACCATATTCATTCGGTAGCTTGAGGATTGTACCTCCAGGTCAGTTTCCACAGTGAATCCACTGCATTTCCCTAAGTAACTGCATGAAGTTTAAAACAAGACATCATCTCCAGGGTCACCAATACAACATAGAATAACCAAGAATGAAAACTGCAAGCTTAGGTGGACTGGAGAGAACTAAGGATATACTTAGACCTGTAAGTTATATGATGGTCCAACCTTCAAAGAAATAACTTAATCCATGGCTCTGGCAAGCCTATCTGTTCCTCTCTCAGCTTGCCAAAGGACTGACATTTCAGTTCAGTTCAGCAGGTGACCTGAACCACCCATTTCTCTTCCCAGATGACCAAAATCTAAATTATATTTCCAGAAATGTTGTATTCTTTTCATCATTATTCCCCTTTTCACAGCTTTTGTAAATCTCTTGGACACCTGGAATTCTAAGGCCAAGGACCAATTCCTTCTTTTCCCATAATGACAATAAACTATCAGAATTTAGGATTAGAAGTAGGTTGCAGCTGCCACATATAATGCCACATATAATACAGAATGGGGAAAAAAGTCAGCTTTTACTGCTTCCCTAAGAAAAGAAAAATTAACCCTTGACTTGCAGCTGAATATTTACCCCATATTTGAAGTACTATTTCTTCCACTTATTTCCAGGAAGAAAACCTCACAACTACAGCCTGCTTATGTTTGCTTCCAGTTAAATTTTTAGAGTTGTAGAGATTCAGAACTTTTGCAAAAGAGAAGTTCATCTTCCGTGAACCTGTGCATTGTCTAACAATGCACATAATAATTTGCTCCTCATTTCATCAATTTCAACATTTATTATAGCTTTATCACATATTAGGAATAGCTAACATTTTTTGCATGGTTAGCAGACCCTCTCTAATGTCAGAATGAAGCTGGATGTAGAAAGATTTCAAAGATTAGGATCACTGCATGGCTAGCAAAGACCTATTTATTTCTAACATATCATAGGAGCTGAGATCAGAGGATGTATTTGGGCCAGTAGGTCACAGTTTCACTGGGAGAGAGGTTCATGGGGTTTGGGGGTTTTTGGTTGGTTTGGTTTTTGGGTTTTTTGGTTGGTTTTTTTTTTTTTTGAGGGATCCTAAGCCCAACTAAACAAACCATGATGCAAAGTCTCCCAAGGTTGTATTAGGCAAGGCTGTGGTGACCACTGGACATCTCAGTTCTACCAAAGCTGACTTTTAAAAACAGCAACATTAAATCGTACTGTGGGTCCAAATATGCATATAGACAAAGTAATAATTTTTATTAACACTGTCAAACTATGTGTTCAAGTCCCTAGTCAAATGAAGCTTTGGATCATATTATTTTTTTAAGAGCATAGATCAGCTACATTCATTAACGTGGGAGATGACAAAAGATGGAAAAATGTATTATGGTACAAGTCGCAAGAAGTTTCTCCTGAAGTACTGACTCTTCAGTAACAGCATGGGGTAGATGCTTTGCACAGCCTTTTCCAGGAAGCCCCTGTCATTTACAGCACTGCCTTTTGGTGGCTTGCACCCCAACACTGCCCTTTGTCCAGGCACAAGGGATGGCTACTGCTGACAATGGTTCCATTCTGTGAGACAGGAAGACCACTCACACACAAAAATGGCAACTGTCTGTACAGCATCCTCTGTGGCAACCAAATGAATGACAGCCTTGTTTCAAGCTATGTTTTTCATATGATTTGAGCTTTATTTTAAATTGTACCTTTAGCAGCACATATAACTTTGAAACCTAACATTCCGGTTTCAGACTCTCTTTCTGACACCAAGCAGTTGATGCCTCACAGATTTGTCTAGCTCATGTGTCTATTTAACTACTGAAGCCTACCAAACTGTGGAGTCAAACATAGAGCAGACTCACAACTCTATGCACTGTGAAAATAGAAATCTTCCAGGTACACTTATATTTTGTGTGCAACCTCTGCACAAGTTTCTGCAGTTCTCAAAAATGTGATAAGACCTTCACAGAAAAGAAAAGCAGTCCTTGAGATTAGTAGCTTGGGTTAGAGCACAGAAAAGATGTCACCTGAGAAAGAAAAATACTTTAGAAAAAATAAAAAAGGAAAAAAGTCACAACTTCCATAAGGAACACACAAGCAACCTTCAAGCCTTGAACCAAGTGCATTCCAACAAGAAAAATCACTGCCGTTTTCTGTCCCACTTCTTGGCAGTGTCAAGGAAGGAACAAATCTGGATTTGGTGTCAGAAAAGACTGAGGAAACCACAAACTGGAAAAGGAGGTGCAATTTGCAGAAATGAGTGGTTGAAAAAGATACAGGGAAGAAGAATAAGTCAAAAAAAGGTTGGTTTGGAGGTCTAAAAACACAGATTTCCACACTTCAACAAACCTTTCTGTGCCAAAGCAACTAGACATCAAATTTTATCCAGGGGAAGTCTCTACCAGATCACTAAACAATCTTTTTCTTCTTGCCCTTATTCCCAGATAAAACACCTTATATTCAACAATACCTTGGTACACATTAGTGCATATTAAGGAAAGAATAGTCTCAGATCAGATTTTTCTTGTTTACAATTTCAGTCTGAATTCTGCCCTCCAGTCCTGACTCCAACGAGACTAGCAGAGTAACACTTGTGTAATTGAATACAGAATGCAATCCTTAGGGTTTTAGTCTGACCAGTAACAGAACTTTATGTGTTTAATTCATTTTCAGGTTTAGGCATGTTTTCAAATTGGGGCATAAGTTCTGTTCTTGGGTTAGGAATGGAAAAAAAAAAAAAAAAAGGCAGAAACTTATCTTTAGCTTCAGTACAGTGGTACCTCCTTGCATATATATATTACATGCAGAGTGAAAGAGAGGCAAAGTTGTCTGGAAGAGATTATTTTTAGAAAGGATATATACCATTAGACATACTTCGTTATTCTTGAAAAAGTCTTCAAACCAAATGCAGTAACAAAAGAGTCACTTCTTGTTTATTGATGAGAATGCTTCAGCACTCGGCTGTAACACCATCCTATTGTGAGAAGAAGGAGCAGCAAACTCCCTCAGCTTCACACAGAGGAGGATCAGGCCTTGCTGTTTTGAAGGTCACTGAATAANTGGTAGATGTTTACTTTCCTGTAAATTTTCTGTTGTGAAAATGTGACAATATTTAGGGTAGGGTAAATATACCTGAAGAAAAAGATTAACAGAGTCATAGGGAAGAAAATTTTCAGTAAGAAACTTGGCTAACTTAAAAGTCTGTGCCTGTGATTGGTAGTAATCAACCTTCTCCTGAAACACTGAATTCACTCCCAAACCACAGTATACTCTAAGTTCTCGAAGTTTAATCAGGCCAAGGAAAAGTGGTTATTGTACCGTATCTGAAAGTTTAATTGAGAGAAGAAAAAAGAGCAAGGCAATGTAAAAAAAGAACTCAAAGGTAAATCCATAAAATCTTCAAACCAACCTGACTTATATTTTTCATTCTTTAAAAGCATCTCATAAGTCTTACACTGGTGCCAGTCTAGAAAGGTGGGGAACTGGGGAATTGAGGGAAATTGTGATATTAGTACAACTTACAAAACATTAGAATATTTTAGCAGACAGGGCCAAGAAGAAGAGATTGCTAAGATAAGATGGCATTCACCAAAGCTCTATGAGAACTCATATGTGAAACCAAACAGTAATGGTGCTTTGGTTTAAAGCAGACACAGAGGCAGAGAAACAGAATGTGACTAATGTGAAACTGATCTTCACTAAGGTGCAAATTATCCTAGTTACTATAGGCCTGGAAATTTATTTCTGTTTCAGGTAAATGAACAGAAACTGTAACAAAATACCAGTAGTTGTATGGGAAGAGGGTTAGGATTAACTTTTGTACTGCAGTCATGACCCAAAATATTTCATAGTTGTTAGATCACATCAATATGTGTATGGATAACAGCCAATTGATACAGTGTGACTGGATTTTCAACAGACGTTCAACAAAATCCCTTACCAAAGACTCATACAGAAACAAAAACTTGAAGATTAGTCATGGACCAAAGAGAAGGTACTCCTCAGGATTAGCAACTGGTGAAAAGAAAGGAAACAAAGGGGAACAGTAAGTGGTCAATTTTCACAGAGGAGGATGATTACTGACAGGATCCTCTGCAGATCTCTACTGGGACTCTGCTATTCAATATATTAATAAATTATCTGGGAAAAATGTTTAGTGACTTAAAGTTTACAGGTGATGAGAATTATTCAGGATTGAATCTCTGTATAAAGTGTTACAGGTAGGTCTTGTGAATGACTCGACAATAAAGTAACAGATTAAATGAACAGCAAAACTTAGAAGAAAACAACCTTAAGAAATTCTACAGAAGGATACAGCTTCATCTCAGGAGAGAGATCTTAGAGGACTGAGAGTCCTTTGGCAATGCCAGAACGATAATATTAACAACCAAAAGGCAAGGGATTTTTTTTGAGTTATCAGAAGAAGAATGAAGGAGAGAAAACGCCATGCTTCTGTGCAACTCCCTGGTATGCACATACCCTGAGCTGTGCATGCAGTCATGCTCAGCATTGCAGTGGAACACCAAGTTGCTTCTGTATGAAGAAGAATGAACATGCCTTTGAAAGTCTCAAATGCATCCTCTGTGCATATTTTGATAACTTCACAGCCTGCAAACTGAGCCTAGTGTAAAACCATCCATTTTACGGCATACATCCTGGTGAGAGTCTGAACAGCACATCTAACATGATACACTCAGGATGTATCTCATGAGGAATAACTGTCAAGTGCATGCTCTATCAACCAAGCATTTCTAGAAGGAGTTGGCTTTACTACATATGTGAGATAGAGCTCGTCTGTGTATACACAACACTTTGCCAGGTAGTGGATATCTACACACTGTTGTCCAGAAAACTTATGCTATGAACATGGTGATCCTATCAATTTCCTCCTGTTTCCAGGGCCCTGTAGCTCTAAGGCAGGGAGATCCAAACAGTGGCTAAAGAGGACTCCCTGAGATCTCCATGCTTGAGGAAGGTATTGGAAAAAGGATTTTCTGCAGTGTATGCAGAATTCACATATACCCACATACAGTATCACAGTATCACCAAGGTTGGAAGAGACCTCAAAGATCATCAAGTCCAACCCATTACCACAGACCTCAAGACTAGACCATGGCACCAAGTGCCATGTCCAAACCCACCTTGAACACCTCCAGGGACGGTGACTCCACCACCTCCCTGGGCAGCCCATTCCAGTAGCCAATGACTCTCTCAGTGAAGAACTTTCTCCTCACCTCGAGCCTAAACTTCCCCTGGCACAGCTTGAGATGTGTCCTCTTTTTCTGGTGCTGGTTGCCTGAGAGAAGAAGGTAACCTCCTCCTGGCCACAACCACCCTTCAGGTAGTTGTAGACAGCAATAAGGTCTCTCCTGAGCCTCCTCTTCTCCAGGCTAAACTCCAGCTCCCTCAGCCTCTCTTCATAGGGCTTGTGCTTGAGGTCTCTCACCAGCCTTGTTGCCCTTCTCTGGACACGTGTGTACTGATATCCCTCTGTATGGTTGATACAGATGTTCAATATGGTAGATATATAGCTGCCTAATTGTGAAAAGCACACCCTGCATGGTAAATCATTTCACTAAGTCAGATTAAAGGTGCTATTACTCATGGCAATGTAATACTATCTGTAATTTCTGTGTTAAACTTGACATTATAAATCCTTTAATCTGAGTATTTA
Organism: Eubucco bourcierii; assembly: GCA_013396675.1. NCBI lineage: Eukaryota > Metazoa > Chordata > Aves > Piciformes > Ramphastidae > Eubucco > Eubucco bourcierii. Next base: position 598,401 of record VWZE01007091.1, on the reverse strand, counting down.
AAAGCTGTTCTATGGCTCATTTTTCAAACAGGACTCCAGCTAACACATTTACTGCTAATGAATAACTAACATGTTCTCTCTTTCTTAGATAAATGCTGTTGACCAACATTATTATTTGCTCATCAAATAATTATTTTTTTGTTTTTTAATTTAATTGCTTCAATAAAAATATATACCAATAATGCATTTTTAATTACATTTCCCAAGTGACCTATGCAAAAAAAAAAAGGTTTTATAATGAAGCCACAATAATTAGCCTGTCACAGACCAGTTTGGGGCTATTGTGTAGCTGTCCTTTCCACAGTTCACCTTAGTCTGACTGGAATTCTAAAAACCTTGTATATTATCTCCATAACACTTAGAAAGGTATTAAAAATATGTGCAGTTCTGGCAGAAGCAGACTTTCTAATTATTGTCAACTGTTTCCAGTGTGACGTGGCAGATTCCCTTGAGAACTGAAACAACAGCCCACTCCAGGATTTGTAATAGGCCCTAGAGTCTAAGTAGTTGTAGACAGAGCTGTTTCCCTCAGGATAGATAATTGGTTTACATAGCAGCTCAACATCTGAACTAAATCTGGGGGTTTTTTTCTATTGTCATTTCCCTGATAAATATACATAACTATTTTTGTGTATTAAATACAGTGTGCCTCACTATTTAATAGCAGAATAATTTACATGAGCTACTTTACCTGGAATGCTAATAACTGTTATGACCCTACATTTCCATGCATAAAATATAAATTACTATTAAGATGAAATTTTGTAGTAGTATTTCATCAAGCACAACTTTCACTGAAGCTACTGGGAGATTTGTTCAATTAAACATTACAAAACATATCTCTTAGTTTGTTGAAAGTCAGATGTCATCATTAAGATTACTATTACTATTAAATGAGATCATATTAATGTTCTGTACAGGTATAAGAAACAGTTTGTTAACCACTTTTATGAAGTGCTTGATTATCAGAATGATTGAAACACAAATATTTATTATCATCACCATTAACATGAATCAAGCAACTAAACCTCCTGAGTCTGAGTTATTACAAAGACCAGAGACAGGATAAATTTTACATTTAAGTTTGCAAGTCTAGGAGCAGTACCTATAAAACTATTTTAAAGGCATGGATCAAGACACAGCAACAGTAGTGGTTTCTTCCTTTAGCAAAGGATGCTTTACTATTTCAAGTAATGAAGAAAACAATTGTGAACATTTGAAAAAAAACCTAACTTACTCACAGCTTTACAAGGAACATAATGAGATCCTGAATCTGAAAATATGGAATACTTCTTAAAATCAGGATGCTCAGAAATCACATAATTACATCCTAATCCTTGTGATTAAATCTAATACCCATCTGTGTAATGTAGCTAGAGAGTTTATGTCTCTGACATGAAATTTGATCATGTTGGAGTTGAAGAAGCAGGACCCTCCACTCATTCTGCATTTTCTACTACTCCACTGGTTTCAGCATGCATCCTTGTTGTATGAAAAATTAGTATTGTGCCTATAGTTTGTAATCTGATGTACATAGGAGCTGAAAATAGCAAATATATTTTTAGTGTCCATCATTCATCGCCAGCTCAAAACTCACATGGATGCTATGATTTCTTAAGTGCTGATTCGTCACTCTTTGTGTCTAATATTAAGATGTTGATGCTGGATATTTTCAGTCCCTAAAAGGAAAGATCTCAGAAAAAGAAACAGTGGGAAATCAATTCATAAGAGTGGTCAAAATGTGATACCCTGAAGTTTTCAAGTCTTTGTAGAAATACCTAGGGATATTTTGTCTCATAAGAGGTATAGGTCAGACCCTGCACACCATGACTATTGCCATTGATTTCAGCGTATAGAGCCTGTGGCTCCAATTCTACAAAATACTCAAGTCCGTGTAAAAATCTGCTAAAGCATAGCAAAACCATTAAGCATGGGTTTAGCTTTACATTTACATGTAACTTAAATTGAAGGCAAGAGGGTCTCAGTCTGCATTTGCCTATTACCAAAAACTTCTTGTTCCCCAAACAAAACACTGTATTTTGCTGGAAAAGGTGGCACCAGCTTACTCTCAAAGCTCTGAGGCTGATGTCATTTGTTCCAGAGATACAGCCATCAACCTTAAAAATTTTAATGAACAGTAAATATTATTGTTAAAGCAAATCTAAACCTAAAATTAATATTCCTAGTATGCTTAAATATGAGATTGCATATGTTATGTGTGTAGTACAACTGAATTTCTTGGAGGAGTAGAAAGGATGAGGAAAAAAAAAAATCAGTCATGTGAGTTGTCAGATATAACCTTTTGGCATTCTAATAAACTATTGCTTAGATAGAAATATCAAGCTATTACTAATGGCTATTAATGTGTACATGCTTCATGTAATTTTATAGTATCTTATTTTAATATCTGTAATTTTAATGAATTGCAATTTAGGAAAGAAACAATTTTCATTTACTTTATATAACATAATTATGGACCAAATTAACCCCACACTAGTCTTAATTACATTTAGTTTCATTTGGCTGATCAAGCAATTAATGTGCCACTGTATTTTGGAAGTAAAATCCAAATTGTTATGGTCTGTCTTCAAAAAAACATGTACTCATCTCAAGTGTAGCCACTGTGTAAAACTGTCCTTTGGAATATATATATATTTTTTTTCTTTTTGGTTTACTGTACGTCCGTATGTTGCTGCACAAGAATGTGAGTATAATGAGGCCCTTCTGCACCTGGGGTCCTGTTATACTATGCTGCTTAATAATCTTCCCTTCATGCCACCCTTTATCTGCTGTTCTCAGATTGTACTTGTGCTTTTCTCTTTTAATTGGGAACTAATTTTCATTTTGCCATTAGAGATGATAAAATAGCCCACATATAAACTTGTATTTCCTCAAGCCTCTGTACTGTCACTCAGTCTTTTTTTGAACTCAAGGCTGGAACTAGCTCTTTTTTGCTCTTCTGGCTAAAGAATAGCAGAGGCAGAATATTTTTAAAAACCAAGACAAGAAAACCTATAAAATATTGAGCTGCATACTGATGTTCATATTCAGGTTTCCTTCAGCACTACAGTGAAATCAATGCCAGCAGAATGACAGCATGAAAACAGTGTAACAGCTTTAGGATCTGGCCCGTTAGCATTTAGTATTATCTATCAGCACGTCTAATCCTTTTCAACTAATTGAGAGAAAACAGTCCTTTGCAATACAGGTATGTTGTGAACCTAATTGGGGTAGTACAAGGTTGCTTAAGCACAGTTCATAAGCAGGAGCATTCTCACAATAACACAGGCATTGTGTTATAAATTTACAAGAATTTGGGGATGCTTTCAGAAATCATGGCATTCGTATCATAGCAGCCTCTTTATGTTATTTTCAAAATTCCAAAAAGCAATGACTTTTCTCGTGGCCTCCACGTTTTTCAATGGAAAAGAGCAGTGAAGTTAATAAAGCAGCATTTTATTGATGTCCCTATTTTTCAGAGATAATTTGTGTAGTTTGGATTCTCAGATGTATTTTACAGCAACTTTTTCCATGTAGAAGGTGGATGAAGCACAAGTCTGCAATGGACTACACCGTTTGCCTTTAGAGTGCATGGTGGAAATACTGGGAATAAGGCTTTGCTGCACCTTAGGAAGATCTGGGTCTTAATGTACTTGTCAGCTACTTCAGTCAAACTCCAGCACTTTTGTTAACAGAAAGAATTCAAAGCCATTTGTAAATCTTTTTTCTTCAGTGTCTTTAACTGCAATTCCGAGAAGGAATGACTTTACACTTCCTTTTGCTCCAGATAATGCTCAAAGGTAAATTTCTTTTCTTGAAGAACATTAGTCAAACTGACTATGTAGGGTTCTTCACAAATCTAAAATGAGATGGATTTGACCTTTCGTTTTTCAGCTGATCTGGATGACAGTCGTCAAGCATATCATATATTCATGTCAAAAGCTAAAATGTTTTTTTGCCCCACTCTTAGGAAAAAGGAAAGACAGCATTTTATATCTAACCTATATGTGCACTGTACATTCTCCACTTTTCAGTTGTAAAGGATCAGTTTAACATTGGGCAAATAAAACATGTAGACTCACTTTTAATCAAGATCTTCCTTCATTTCCGCTATTGGAACTGGCACTATCAGCCACTGTTTCCACAATGTGACCAAAGCTGTTCATGGGTAGGACAATGTGAATCACATGAGCCCAGGCTGGGGAACAGGCTGCATATGTCACAGCTTGCAGTAGTTTATCCTTCTCATGCAAAAAGTCTAAGCAGGGTTAACTCATTTGTAGTTAGCTCTTGGAATTCAAAGGCTGCTGTGGACAATACTTAGTAAATAATGGAAGTAAATCTGGCATAAATTCACTCATGACTTCTCAACTGTAGGAGAAACCAATTTCTCCAAGATAGATATAAACTCTGTTCCAATTGGATGACACAGTCGTTTTTTTGAGAATCAGGGGTCACATTGAAGTAAATCTTCCTGCGTGCTGCTTTGGTTGAGATCATGCGGAGTAGGTGAGTGAGGGTACAGAAGTCTGGCCCTAAAGGAATAGCCTGATCAATCAGGATAAACTCAATAGGAATTTTGCTGTTGATTTCACTGGTGCAAGGATTTTACTCTCACATGAAGCTTCAAGCAGTTAAAAACAGATGATAAAGATTGAATTGATTACATCTAGTTTACCTCTAAATTCTCCATAGCAAACTTTCTAAAACAAAAGAAGTCAGTATTCCTGTTATGTATGACATTAAAGGGAGTTTTATATGGCAAAGACACATTCTAAGGCCTAAACAAAAGACATTGTTAGAGCAAAATGCATTGCAGTTGGTTGCTATCTATGTCCTCTGTGCAGGGACAATGACATTTCTTTTCATTTCCAATGTGAACAATCAAATCAGTGTCCCATACCTTACTGAAAGAAACATGATACTGACTCCTGATTGGAAATGTACAAGATTTTTTGCTATATTCGCCAGCTGGTTTGAAATCTTTTGCATATTTGCAGTGATTATATTTTCAAAGAACTGTTCTGTAGCTTTTAACTTATTAAGTGCAAAGAAGTATGTGCCTTACTGTTCCTGCAAAACCTGTGGGACATTAGAAGGGGGACAGCACAGAGCAGCAGGTGACCCAATGCAAGCGCAGTATAGCCATGAGTGTGGAAACAGGGTTATGAGTCCATGAGGCAGCCTGTGGAACATAACACCAGCAAGTGATGAGGTTTTAAATAAACTGACCCAGGTTTCTTTGTACCAATCAGCAAAGCCACCATCACCCTCCTGTACACTGGGTAACTGTGACAGAGGAATTACCACACTGCTCTCATGCGGACATAACTTTGATACCTATAGAAAACAAAAAAACTCCAAACACAATCAAATCATGTTTTCACTCTTCTAAGGAGGAAAATATCTCTATATCTGTTGGTAAAAGCTAAGTAGCATGTTGTCAGTTGCCTTCTCATGTTTGTTAAGATGTTCTTCTGACAAAGCCTTTTATCTTTTGTTTCAGAGGAAATTAAAGAGCATCCCAACTAGTACTATACTAGTACTACTAGCACTAAACTACAACTAGCAAATTAACAATGACATATCTTTTACCATATATTATCCTTGATTTTAAAAAAAAAAAATTAATTTCATTTACACATTGTACATCATACATTTGTTCATTAGTTTGCAGAAGTCAGTCACTCCATTTGAGTACTCCGGTCAGTCGTTGGTGAAAATTGGCTAACGTTCTACACTATTTCACACTCACAGCATTTCCGTTATGGTTGGATAATAGTTGTACTATCAATAAAGAGTATGAATCCAGTTATGTAGAGACCTCAGCTTAACCTTTCCATATGCTATTGATATTTATATAGCTTCTGACATAATCAATTAGCCTGAAAAGTGGCACTCACAGAAGGTAAACTCATATAAAGGATTCATTGCATCTGCATTTTCATTAACCTTTCAGATAAGTATGTAGAAAATAAAGACAAATACACACCATATGTAATGTACACTAATCCCCCATTTTTTCTAATAATACTGTAGATCTGAAATAAACTTGTTTAGTGGTATCTTGATCACTAAGTTATGTAGTTACTTTCACGAGTGTTTTAATTTTCAGCCAGACATCCAGAAACACAATGGATGTGAAATAAGATGACTCTTATATGATACTCATCCCAAATTACTGCTCAATTTAGAGTCAAATGCAAAGCTTGGCTTTGTGTGGTAGCAACTCTTACTTACATTCAGTTGTTACTAATTTAAACAGTGTAGACCTGACCTGGGAAAGGAATAATAATATATACCGCATAGAATTCCGTATTACCATTCAGTCATCTTAGAAATCAGAGAGAAATGGAGTTTTGGAAGCACTTTTGTTTGCTTGTTTGTTTGTTTCTAAGCAAAAACATACAAATTTTGTCTTCTGCCTCTATACAAGTTTTGGGGAAACACATAATCAAGCTGGTTCTGTCTGGAAACACGTGGCCCTGAAGCAAGAGCTGGAACAGCTGAGGTAGATTCCAGGTATTATTGTGGTTCATGGGAATTTGTACTCTGTTTCTACTGACAAGCTGCGTATACTTTTGCTTTGTTGGAAGATTTAACTCTTTTAAACATCTGATTTTTGTTACTCCCTTGAGTGATGGTTCAGAACACAATTCATGGTATTTTAGCCTTTTTCAAGAATAAAGATTTAGCCATAAAGGAAATATTTTCATTCTGGAAAGAGCAAGCTTTATCTAATTAGTAATTAAAATATTGCTACAGTAGATTAGTTACCCTGGCTTATATTCTCCACTCTATTAGTATGAGTCAGCACGAAGAGACTTCTGAAGAAACGAGTAGGAGAGTTGCAAGGGAAAATAAGTCCTCTGTATTACTTCTGTCAAATTTACAGAGCACCTCTGGTCTGAGCATCTCAAGAATGACAGCCATGGCTTGCTGGTATATCCTTAAGTCGGAAGGATTGCTACCCCAAACAATAGAAATTCTCCCCTACCATGAAGAGAACAGTGTGGAAAGATACAACACGAGGGAAATACAGAGGGTTGTAGACAGGCTTAAGGAAAGGGGACATATGAGAAGGTATCTACTGTATGTGCTATCACAGCTTTTTACAATTGGATCTAGTTATAGCAGCCAGGGAGGTTCCTATTCACTGTCAAACAGTCACCTCATTTTGGACCCAAGTCATGTGAATTACTTAGGGAGACTTAGGCAGATGGGATGAAATTCCCTCTGCTGCAGCTGAAAGCAAATTTCACATAGACTTCAAAGGGGCCAGATTTTCATCAGTCATCAAAGGACATTGGGTCCTTCATGATAGTACCTTTACATATGCATAAGTACAGGCTAAAGAAAAATGGAATCAATTATAGTGAAAGAAGAAAACATTGTCAGAACCTGGATCTTTAGTACACAACGTTTGGCGTGAGTAGCCTATTTTGCAACAGCAATCACTTTCATTGCAGGACTACATGGTGATAGGAGTGAAAGCAGTGGATTAATTAAGATGCATGATAGTTAAATTTGAATAGTAAAGTTAAAAAATTTAATGGATGGAAGGTTTCTAACTCATAAGATGGTGTGGTGTAAACTAAGGCTTTGTAACCTTCGCCTGGCAATCAGATGAGGTTTTGTTTCAGTCCCATGCTACACACTTAGTGCAGCTCTAGCCTTTTATTAAATTGGGAAAATATATTGCTTATAAAGGCTACTCTTGACAAATAGCAACGAAAGAAAGGTGCAAAAAATGTATTGTTTCCATAATCAGAGATAAACTATAAAACAGAATAAAGTGATAAATACAGAGTATAATTGTTTGTTGTTCCTATCTGTCTGTGCCCAGTGGCAAGGAAGTCTAAATGAATTACAAAGCAATTTTTAATAAAGGAACAAAAAATAATAATGGGCTCCATAACCTGGAAGAACTTTGAATAAAAAATGTCCCCTGAAACTGAAAGTCCCTTTAAAATCTCTGCAGTTTTTGACTGTTCTTTGCTTTTTTTCTTTCCCTTGCTCTTACTTAAAAGCCTCTGGGTGATTTGTCCTATTCCCTGCCCAATAACAGCCAAACCATTGTTTTAGGGAAGATATTTTTAATGTTGTATATTTTACTTTTTGTTGGTGGTGTTTTTTTCTCTTCCTTGGACATTTTGTCCATGCTCTGCAGAAAATGTGAACATAAGCAGCTGCAATATGAGATGAACTCTGAACACCAAATAGGTAGGCCCTTGAGGGGAGGAACTGAAATATGAGCTGCTTATTCTTGGAGCCCTTTAAACCCTCCAATCTGTTTTAAATTATTTTGGTGCCTCTATTTAAAGGTTAAATTTTTGTTGTTGTTGTGAACCGTAGTGTAGTAATACAAAACCTGGGCAACATCAGCATAGAGTCAATTCACAGATTACACACCCAGGGTCTTTCCTGATTCTGCCTAAAGTGAAGCAGCATGTTTATACTTAGCAACACATTTTGACATGAATGAACTTTTCACGTCTCTGCTCATAAAATAAACACATACATTCAGCAGGAAAAAAAATCATCTCACTCAACGATCCGGCTTACATATGTTATTTACAGACCATATGTCGAAATCTAAATGTGGTTATGGATATGCAGAAATGATAGATGTAAAACACTGACTTCAGATCTGTGCATTAAACATTGAACCTTTTACATCTTTTGTTAAATCCTTTCTTAGTACTAAGTCTTTAGCACATTAGATTTCCATAAAAGAACCCCAAACTTATTTCCCCCTCCACCCCTTTCAAGCAAAAATCTTGGCACCAAAAGCATATTTTATGTTTTGTTTTTCCTTCTACAGTATTTTGTTTCAGGGCACTCATAATTTGAGTACTAGGGCTTAGATGTCAGCATGAACACAGTTTTGATGGCTGCTTTTTGCCATTGCCACTTTGAGTTCAGCTCTACTAAGTGCCAATGGGAAATTCCTAAAGGCCAAGGCATTTTCAATAAATTAGCATTGAGACACTGAGTCTTTGTAGAGCATTTAGGTGAAACTTGATTCAAAATGCATATTTGGGGATTTCTTACAATGTTTTCTTTGTCTTTTATGCAAATAGACAAAGCCGTGGAATCTCTTGAATTTATATGATCAAAGATGACCACCATGAATATGTCTGGAAGCATTACCAAATGACAGAAATACTAGAGACAGTTATGTTACAAAGATTAAAATAGACATTTTTTTCAAACTGTGCCTTCTAAAGAACATTGGCTTTTTGACAATTCATTAACTTTATGTATTTTTAATCAAACTAATTTCGAAGCATTACATTTGACATGATACACATCAAATGGTTATCCCTGACTGGGGACCTAGAGACTTCTAAAATAAGACAATTAGAAGGTTTATTCTCCTCTAAGTGGGCAAACAAGACTCTGTTATGTTTAGCTAATAAGGGAATCACACACACTCTTTTAAAGACATGAGTATGATTTCAACGATAGCTCCTTTCACTGCTGCAACTACGATCGGAACTTTGTGCACAGATCTTTTTATTCAGACAGTGATAAGAACGCTTTGTGTTTTCTTCTGCTGGGCTGATTTCTCTCAGCAACTGCAATCAGCTAAAGAAAAGAGAGTTTCCTGTAAAGATATTTTAGTTGCATAGGTCCAGTTCTCTGTGTAAATATAAAAAATACATCATCAAAATGCTAAGTAATTTTGTTTTGGTAGTCCAGATTAATACCAAGTTATTCTATGTCACAGAAAGAAAAAAAAGATTATATGCCTAAAACCCAGGTGACTATTTTTTCTGCCCCTCCAGATGGAAGTTTTGGTTTTTTATTTTAACACAAGCAGCAGAGTGAAATGTACATGCAATCCAAAGAGAACTGATTTTTACAATGTTCTTAGAACCAGTTGGAAAATAATTTCCTTTGTGCTATTGNTTTTTTGCCTTAGTCATGGTCTGCTTGGGAAGGATTCAGAAGCCTCAAGCTTCACCTCCCACCAGTGTTTACTCCCTGCTATGCTGCAGCAGACTTTAGATACAGGCCGTACTGGCTGCTGTCATGACATTGAGGTGTATATGCTAATTGTGTCTGGTAACACCCCTCAGGCAGAATATCAATGTGGTTGAATCTCCCATAAATCTAAGAAGAACTACCAAGAAATGAAGAGGATAGGTAAGAAAGGGAGAAGGAGAGGTATCTACAGCAAGTACAAGAAATACATTCTTGCAAATTAAGGAACGTGGGATTCCATACAATTCACAGAAGGCTGTAAGCTGCTCAGCTCACTTTCAGAATGTTTCCCAAAATTCTATTTCTTATGATGCTTCTGCTAAAATACATATATTCTTCTTATTTTTAGGATGAAACTCTCTGTTGTATCATTGGTGGATTTCCATGAAAGCTACAAATAATTATTTTCTATGTTATACCCCAAAGGTGTTTTTTTTCTACATATTATTACCAATATTCTGTTTACAGACTATTGAAATTAGACAATGGGATGTTGATTACTGCTGACATTAAGCTCTGTGAAGAATATTTCTGAGAAATTTGCCAAAAATGCATCACAGAGCTAAGTCTGTGGATTAGTGTAGTTCATTCCTTGGCCACTTCTGATAGGGAGAGGTTATCATCTAAGTAGAGTCTACTGCATGCTCTTCTATTGCAGAAACCTTATAAAAGGGAAGTTCTTCAATGACTTAAATAAGTCCATTTTCCTCTATTTAATCACTTTCTGTCAGCGGAAAAAAAAAAAGAAAGAAAAGAAAAAAAACATTCAAAAAAAACCCAACCAAAAAACCCCAGTTCTCTGTCCTAATCATAGTACTCAATACATTGGGAAATTCCAAAGGCACAAATTTCTGCTTATTTTTGATGTTATTTTACAGACTGCAGATAAAAATACTTGTGATTCTGTGGAGAAAGCTCAAAACCCACAGCAGCTAAAGAAAACTTTCCTTCATTTCAGTTTTGCAGGGGTTTCTATTACACACAGATACACAGTTTTGTGGGGGGGTTGCTTGTTTCTTTGTTTTTTACAGTTTGCCATAATTATGTCTTTCCTTAAAATTTATATTTGAACTACTGCATTTTTGTAGTGGAGTTGTTGCTAATGCATGATTATGTTATGTTGTCTTTTGCCAGGACACTTGTAAATGAGACATTATCCTTGGAGAATTTCTTGGCTGAAAATGTGAGTAATTGAAAATGTAAACAAATATTATCCATTACATATGTTCAATAATATATATGTCAATATAATGCAAGTTAATGACTCTTTAGGGATACAACCTAATCCTGTTACAGAGTGTTTCATTGGTGTACAAACAAACAGTTAATCATTTAATTTTTTAACATGAAGATTATATTTATACAATATAGTTCTCAGTGGCAAAAAAGCAGCATCCCTGTCAGAATAATAATAGAGCATGAAACATAGAAGAGGCAAACACAGACGGAAATCCACACTGTACTCAGAACAGCTCTTTATAGTCTGCTTTTCAAATGGGTATTTGGTAACAGAAACAAATCTTTTGATTCATTTCAGAATAGAGAAGGAAGTTACTGTAGCACTGCTAGGGATATTTCTGTCCAGAGCCAGAAGAGACCTGACCAGGGTGAGATGTCTGATCTAGCCAGGCCTGCCCAGAGTACTGTCAGGAGCCAGATTGCGGGAGCACTGCACTATTACAGCCATGGCAATGTGGGAGAAGGACAGCGACCTGTTGACAAAGGAGCTAGGGTTTCAGCATCCTTCTTTTCTTTTTCTTTTTTTCTTTTTTTTCTTTTGAGAGAAGCTGATTTGTTTCTTTTACATTTTGCACTCAGAGTCACAAAACAAACTAAATCAGATGAAACCATAGCCTGATCCTTCAAATACCAGGGGGACATTTTCAAAGGCATTAAGCGCTTGTTAATTAGCCAAATCCCATTGAAATTAAATGATATTTCATGTCAAATTCCCCCTGGCTGTGTGGTTCATCCCAACTCATAACACCTCAGTCACAAATCTTCCTTCTGTCAATGACTTCATTTGTCACCTTGATGAAATCACTAAACTACTTGCTTCTGTCCCCACACTTATACAATAGGATCTGCAGTTCTTGCTTCCCCATCCACTTATGCCCTTTCCAGACTTGTGTCCTGCCTGTTCTTGACTTAATCTTCAAGCTTTTCTTTATGACTAGAATAACTTCTTTGCAAGATTTGCCAAATTGTCTCTTTGAGTTGATACTGAAAACTCCTGAATACTCAGACCAAACTTTTCAGTTATGATTTGAGGTAGAAGGACAATGATCCTAAAAATGTCCTCATGAAGACTGTTAAGGCACTGAAATCTTGCATAGAAGGGCTCATTGTTTACTTTAAAGTTTTGTTAGCTGCTTATATCTAAAAGGTAGAGAAGCCAGAGATGTTTTGTCTGATGGAATATGTCTTAGTTTTCATTCTTACTATAAGATGTCTGGTCTCTTGTGGTTTACAGTAAATTCCCAATTTTTCCAAGGAAAGACTTATTAATCCTTAGGTTTGAGATGCTTGCTCTCTCATTCTTTGATTTACATCTATTCACAGGAGGGTTGACTCTCACTTTAGTGCCTCCGCTCTATCACAAAAATACAAAGGAAGTCTTGGAGTAGTTGATAATTGATAGTATCACTCTTGTGATGCATAAATATAGAGAAATTACACAATTTGTAACCAATCAAACCATAGATCAGATATTCCTTTATTCTAGTCAGTAGTTTACCACTAACACAAACGTCAAAGCAATGTTCAGGGGCTAAAAAGTTATAGGAGTACATCCCACAGTGTATTCTGCAGAATGTGGTAAATGAAATTCTCAAAGACAGTTAATGTGCTGCGGTCTAAAGTCAGCTAGTATCAGATGTTTGCTGCCTCATTTATTTTGATTAATTGCTTCAGTGGGGGAGGACCAAAGGGGAAGGCAAAAATCCACCGCAAGGAAGACAGAACTGTGCTACACCATCTTTGTGCTTAAAAAGCAAACATGCTATGAGGTTTGACTGTCTTTGTTCCCTTTGACTCTTTCACACTTTGAAAGAAAAAATTGTTATACTGTTAAGAGCAATGCGAAAAAAACCAAAAAACCAACAAGCCAACTGACAGACCTGTGGTCCTGTTTGCTTTGTGTAAGCAACGTCATCTTTGGAGAAATGCTTGAAACTCCTGGTACTGGTGATCTGGGATCACTGGGTTGTTAAGGCAATGTTTGGTTATCGCTAATATGTTTCTACCCATTCCCCTCCTCCCCTCAATTTTTTATTTTGCTGTCAACTGTACTATGGAATTCCCAGAGATGTTTTCAAGCTTCAGTTTTCAGTTTTCAGTTACAATTTCTCTTCCTACCACCGATTCTTTCTTTTCATCCTTTGTCCCCTCCTGCTGTCTTCTAGGAGTGATGCTGTTGCAAGAGAACCACAGTGGAGGCAGGGAACAGCGGGAAAGACATGTGCCTATCCATCATAGCTGAAATTACAGATCTTTCCGATTTGGCTGTGGGTGATTTTAACACCTCCTAAGCCCACAGGAATGGAGCCCTGGGTGGTGATTTCAGCCATAAACTTTCTGTTTTGTGGTGCTTACCTTTGCTATCCACTGTGACAGGTTTCTCTTCTGAGTAGTAGCCTATGGCACTTGGCTAGGGAGACAAGACGCCCACGCGATGCAGTACACAGAGAGTGACAAATTAAAATGACAGGGCTGTCTTACAAGATTGGGATCTAGTGAAATGAAATATTTCTGGTCCAGATAACAGAGGCAATGCTACATGGTAATATGTGGGAAAAGCCAATGTAATTTTCAAGTGTTTTAACATAACTGTGTTTGTCACTGTCCTGGCCCTATCATGTCTCATCTTCCCCAGGTGTGACTGAAAGTGTGGCTTGGAGGATTGGTTTTGCAAAAACAGTTCCACCACATGATTTATAATGGGACATTGTTCCAGTTTTATCTTTTTTATTTGTCTAAATGGCAGTGGTAAAATTAATCCAAAGAGCCATTAGAGATGAGAAAAATAACAATGGTGAGAACTTCTTTACAATTCTGCATCTTACCTTTGATTTCAAACTGAATAAATAGGTTTAAAAATCATGTACGCATACACACAATGCTGCCCTCTGATTTCCAGGCTTCTATTCTCCTATTTAACTAATAAAAAGAGACCGTCGATCTTTTGCCTTCAACATTTCATAATCTGAGGTTAAAATTTGTTGTTCTGTATTTTAAATAAAGGTTTGAAAATTATTTTGAAGAGTCCTTTTCTCCCAGTGTGTCTCCAATGCATACACACACGTATTTTGTATTCTTAAACACAACACTGATATACACAAATGGATAATTGCCTCTACAACTTAGGTATCTAAATCTCTGCCTTTCAAGTGATATTTTGCATGCTCATTTGTGTGTAAGATTACAATGAGGCTTCAAGTGTCCAGACTGCATCAAAATAATTCCTGAAATGCTTATGCATTTAATGCTTATGCCTCTGTTTAATTAAGTTGAAGCGAAATTAATGTTATTCAAGCACTGTTAAATCAGGCTGAATTTAGTGAATCTAAATGACATGCTGTAGTATGATTTTAAACTCCCTAAAATATGTGGAATTGTAAGGTGCTTGCTTTCTGTTTCACCAGATTCCCTGTCCTAGTCTCATACTTTTATTTCCTTCTCTGGTTTGGCTTTGTTACTTTCGAATTTTAATTAGATAGCTTTCTCTGTGCTGCCTGAGTACCACTCAGTAAGGCACGTCATGGTGTGTGAACACAGCATTGACAGGTTCATTGCTGTCATCTCCTGTGCCCCTAGCCCAACTTCCCATGCTAGCAACTGCCTTTCTGGGGAGGATTGAGGACTGCTCTGGTAGCCTGAAGCTGTGACGGGCTGCACGGGTGGCATCAGGACATGTACAGAAAGTGTGCACAATGTGATGGGACCCTCCAGGACTTTTCGCGTCTAAAAGGAAAGAAGTTTCTCAGACACAACCACAACTCTGCAAAGCTTATAGCATGGCTGCATTTTCACAGGTTTATAAAGGGCTCTCTCCTAACCAAATCTCTAGTTGCTTTTCTAAATTTCAGGTGTGATGGATCTTCTAAGAAATTAATTTGTCAGATTTCACAGGCATTTTTTTTCTTTTCTTCTTTTCCCCCTTTCTTTTATTTTCTTTTTTTTCTTTTTTTTTTCCCCCCCTCTCTTTTTTCTTTTTAACTAACTGTATTCTTGGAACATTTGAATCTTCTGTGATGGTGCCGTAGAAAACTACATCTGAGATGGTTTGAATTTGGCAAATGCTTGGGAGTCAAAGTTTTAGAAAGGGGCTTGCTGTGAAACCTTAATAAGAAACAGAGCTAACAACCAAGTCAATGTTTACACTAAAGGAACAAACAAACAATTGTGCCTTTTAGTATCCTTGACAGTAAATGCAGTAAGCATAACAGACTGCACTATATCTCTTTCCTATAAAAAATGAGAGTTTTGAGATAGATAGTAAAGGTGGATCTTGATTTTCTACTAGATGAAGTACAGTACTTACTGCAGTGCTCCAAAATCAAGTGATGAGTTAAAAGTTGTTTTGCAGGACATGCAACTGTGTTAGAAATTTTACTATTTGGAGATAATAATTTCCAAACTAGACTCCTATTATTCACTATTCCCTGATTCACCCTGCCACCTAATAAAAACAAACAAACCAACCCTGTGTATTAGATCTGCAGAAAAATCCTTCCTGCACAGGGTTTTCCCAAATTAGAGTAAGACTTACAACATTTAGTCTAGAAGAACACTTTGGATATCATTGCCAAAACAACCCTGTGCTGGGAGGTAGAAGATAGGAATGACACAAGGAGGTTCTGTGGGAGGAGCCTTTACATAGATCCACTGATCAGCATAAATGGCTGATCAGTCATGGCAGGGGGTTATGATCAGTTATGGTAGGGGGTTGGAAGTAGATGATCCTTGAGGTCCCTTCCAACCTTACCATTCTATGATTCTAAATAAGAAAAGGGGCAGTGCTGCAGCTGGAGCCTCTGAATTGCAGTAAAAGTAAATTTCCAGTGGGACTCTACTCTCCAACTTAACCCTATGTGGAAAATACTAAATATTGCTTTCACATTCCTCTCCATAACCGCCCACATTAACCCAAATCAGTGTGGCTTTATGAGCTGTTTATAAGCTATTTGGAGCATGAGGTTTGTTTGTTTGTTTTGTGAGAACTGAGGGATATATACAGTGATGTGTATGTTCTTCATAATAACACACTGAAACTGAAAAGCCATTACTTTTTTCAGTACTGGCCACAATATAGCTCATTCCCATTGAAATTGAATAAACAGCTTCATATAAATTCAATTAATTGGTGTGGGCTTAAGCATGCAGTCTATATTGTGAAATGATGAACAATAACTTGTTCCACCAGCACTGTTAAATAATTGCCTTAAGTCAGAGGATAAAGAAGAGAGAAAGCTGAAAAACCATTACGTTCTGTAACAGTCTTACTAAAACTAATTAGCTGCTATCTAAATTTTCACACCTCTATTTTATGATCATCTTTTATTCTTCTAAAAACAGACACATACGTTCTGAGACAAGGCACATAAAAATGGTATTCCAGCCATGAACATTGAGAGTCCAATTCTGAGTTCTCTAGTTCTCTAGTGAATGGCAGGAGGCCCTGGTAGTGTTGGAGGTCTCAGGAAGGGGATCCCATTGGGCAGATGCAAGAAGGGGAGCGCTAAAAACAGCCCTAAAAACATCTGAGCTCCAAATGTTCACTTGGAGATCTACATGTTCACAAAGACTATGTATATTTTAAAAAATTCTGACCCATGTGTTTTGTATCTTGAAAATGTATGGATTGTTGCTGACTATGAATAGGTCCTGAAAGTTTGAATGGTGTCACACTGTGGAAAATGGCAGTTAATGCTGGTAACTATTTCTGCAATGATTTATGTAATGCACTTGAGTAATTTGGGAAGAGCAGTACTTGCTGGGAAATGCAATTGTGTATTCCTCTTTCAAACTAGTTCAGCCTTCCTCCATCTTACGCAGACTCACATGGGCAGTTTTAAGAATGTACAGAAACACACTGTGGAAAAAAATATTACAATAAAAAGCTGATCTTCTAGTAAGAATTTTTGATCTCTTCATGAAGCACACTTTTACATACTGCAACAACATCCACAGGGCAACGTTGTGATACTGTGACTTTGTTTACATGCCAGGAGATCCGTTTCTATTATGAAGAGACCAAAAAGAAACACTCATCTTGGTTTTGTGGGATGATATGGCAGTTTCATTCAGTTTTTCTCTAGTACTGTTATTTATAGGTTCACATTTGTTAATCTGCTAGAATTTAAATGTAACTTGTTCAATCTGTTGAGCTTGAACAGCTGGGAATACATAGCTATATCTATAGGTAAACCCTATAGCTACCCCTATATCTAAATTATGTATTATTTTGCAGAACAAAAAATTTAATCTGAAATTCACAAGCATGTAGAAAACCAATGTTTTATGGAGAGGAGATAATGTAGATTGCGAACTCAGTAAAAGGCAGGTCTTTGGGGTATTTACTTAGGATACCTTATTCCCAGAAGGTCTCAGTATAGAGCTCTATCTAAAATTATTTTTTGTAAGATTCCTTTGAACAAGAGAGTGCATCCCATTGGCCTCCCTCAGCTCATTATAAACGAGAAAGCCTTAAAGCACTTTCAAATACCTGTGCATTTTTTTGGAAGCAATTGGTGAGTGCAGACAACAGTAGAACAGAGGACAATAACACCTTTCAGCAAGACAAAGAGTAACTTTGCTTATTTATCAGCAAGATTAGTACTCTGGCTGCCCATGGGACTGAAATGGAGTCACTCGCTATATTGGTAGTTACTAAACCAAGGCATCCTCCAGCTCTTCCAGCACAGGTTCAGCCTTTATTTCCTTTTTTATTTCCTTTTTAAATTTTATTTTGCAGACCATGAAACTGAATGGAAAGTGTAATCATCAGTTTCTGAACACAACACAGTCCTTTTACATTCCCAAGCTACATTTACACAATGTTAGGAATTTGAGCTTGTTCAATGCTACTTCTTTTGCTCTTCGATTTTGTCTTATACAGCAGCCTGGGAACAGCACTAGGCTAGACAGTTGTCCAGGTTCAGTCTTATCTATAATGCTATAATATAGACATTCATATCAAAATACGTTCATATATGGTCTTAGACACTCATCTCAATAAGGATCTGTAGCCTAAAACTTCCATATTCTGGAAGGGTTCCCCAGTCACTGCATCTTTAAGCTTTGAATAGTAGGTACCATCTTCCCCTTGAGCAGTGCCAGTGCTGTGTCCTGAGTTCAGTGTCAGAAGAGCTATCACTTCATTAGAAGTGTACTCCAGAGAGGAGCACTGCCAGAATACAGCACTACTCAGCGCTCCCCAGACAGTCAGCAAGGGAGGGACATGTCTGACTTAGATTTCTCCTCTGTGGATACTCTCCAAGGAGTGACTCTTTCTCTACTAGACTACTTCTGTAACATTTTGTTCTATCCTTCCAACAATTAAGTCAGTGGCCTGCTGCCAAGCCAAAAGACTGCCTTGACTATCAGATCCCATTTACATCAGTGAACAATGTTCTAAGTAAAAGTGTTCACAGTCAAAACTATTCTCAGTGAAATCAAAACAGTCAATGCATTGTCTGAGAAGAGTGCTGCTGCCCTACCAAATAAATGTCAGTTTGGAAGCAAGGATATTAACAAAAAATATATGTGTAGGCAAAGTCCAGACACTTGTTTTGACAGTACATGATTTTGCTCCCTTGTCAAACTATCTGTTTTCACTTCCCTTATTATAGATGGAATTACACACTCAATTTCAACAAGTAGATGATGATGCAGGAGATTACCAGTACATTACAGCACGTATTTGCCTTTAGGTTGGCTTAATGTAGTTTTAGGTTTATCCAGCTGGCTCGGAGAATACGCATGAACAAAATTCAAGAACTGCATATGCTTTAATTATAAAGGTTTACTCTGGGCCTAGACTCTGAGCCTTCTCTTTCCACAGGGATACATTTCTGCAAGGTGATTTAGATACCTTACATGCCTCACTGTATCTCCTTGTCGTAAACATGCAACATTATTTAAAATACGAATTCCTGAAGCAAACGCAAATAAAATTTTAAATAAGGGATTTTCATTGGTAATTATCTACCAATAAAAATAGTTTTATATGCTTAATAATGAATATAATTGGAAAATTTTATGTACATTAATGTGTATGTTTTTGCAGTTATTGGTTTACATTCTTTTTCTATCAATCTTTATATCTCTATGGAATAAAAATCCAGAACATTTTTAACCTAAGCATATACATTTGTAAACCAGATAAATGTTGTGATTATCTCTTCCAGTATATAATTCCTCATGAGGGATTCAGTTAATTGAACATACCTTTCAAAACATAATCTATGGCTTAATTAAGCTTAGTAAATATAAAATTTGAAACCACACACCCTCTATTGGCAGCAAAGTTAGGGATTTTTTTTTTTTATGCCTTTTTATCCAGTGCTACTAATGACTGCTTTTGCACTTTTAATGCATTCAGGCAACATGACTATATCCAAAACAGAAGTTAAGGTTTTGATTTCACTGTCAGACACCAAAAGTTTTATTGGGGATTGGGGGTTTTTTTGTTTGGTTGGGTTTGGGTTTGGTTTTTTTGTTTTGTTTTGTGGTGGGGGTTTTTTTGTTTGTTTGGTTGGTTGTTTTTTTTTTTATACATACATCAACCCATTCAATAACAAAATAAGAACTTAGTGATGTTGAGTAAATTTCATAGCTTGTAGAAAAGACACATATCATTGTAATGTGTGAAATTTTAATCAGAAATGTTGTGAAGGATAAAGGTAAACTGACTGCTATAATTAATGTGTTCTGCCACAGAGATTTAGCTGGCACATTTGAGAAGTGTGGTTTATGTTAACTATTCCATTGCTTGAATTCTGTCCTTGCTAAATGGTGATACTGTTTGACAGTTTTATGTTACCATGCTTTACTATCTTCAGTATGCTGCTTCTTAATTTAGGGTAATGTCCTGCAGAAATTCGCAGTAATGCAGTGGTAGGTGGGCACACTGATAGAGATAGATAGGGCTATACTTGGTAGTGTATATTAAACCTGATAACAGTTTTCAGGATTGCAACCATGTGAATATTACATTTCCTCTCCCTCTCTCATTTAGCACTTCATATATTCTATTTATTTTATAATTAAATTTATGATAACTTGCTCACTGCCATAGCATAGTTTTCCTGAACCAAAAAAAGGTCATGTCGCCTGTGGAACACAGAGTACTAAAATCTGTGTTATCACAACAACAACAAGGAAGGAGTTATAAGAAGATTATTGTTCTCAAAACAAAATGCCTATCTGTTATATCTAACGCATTTTTGGAAAAAGCCCAAGGCCCTGATTCTGCCACCATTCCTTGCATTGAGTAGAACCATATGGTCCCATTGGTGTTGATCTAACTGCTTTTGGAGTATGCTACCACTCAAAATAAATAAAAGTGGCAGGATCTGGCCCTGAACGAGCACACGAGCTTTGCACCCTGCCCTAGGGGTTAACAAACTGGGTAAGAAAATTCCAGGGTTGAAGGGGATTCAGCTGAGAAGGCTCTCCCTGATACAAGCTCCCACCCCTCCAGATGCAGGGCCTCTTTGAGGAAACTCCCATTCAACATACATTTCCTTTAGTAGGGTTTGTAAGAAGATACATTCTCTTTATATATAATTTATATATTGTCTTATTTCCAGAAACTATGAGCTACCTGTATAACTAATTGCTTTAAGGAAGAAGTGACAAAGCTGGGACACATGGGAAATAACACCTTCAGAATTTCACTTTCCATTATGAAGCAAGAGAAGAGACTTTTGGGTGTGTTTGTTCTCACTAATAACAGGCCTCAATTTGCAGTCCTTAAGCAACCAGTTTCCTTCTGTCCAGGAAAGGCTAGACTGGCCCCTAGATGCATATGTTATCTTCCAAGCAAATAGCATTTGAAAAAAAGTTGGTCTCATGAATAGCAAAAACAAAAAATTGTTAACTTCTGCTGCATCATAAACCACACATCAGTACAGCACATTACAGGGCATATTTTCAAAGGGCATCGGGTTATGAGTATGCAAAACAAATCACCATGATCGGTCTAAAATAGGTTATTAAAGTGATTGCCTCAGACTGCAAATAGGGAGAAATAAATAATTTTAAAAAAATCTCAAAAGACAAAAAGAGATTCTGGTTCTTTGCTTCAGCCTTGGTTCTAACAGTCTCACCTGAAAAGATCCACTGCAGGCGACTCTCGCCATGCCAGTATGGGTGCACAGCAGACAAAAGACATACCAGAAAGGGGAAGACAGATATGCCACTTAAATTAAATAGGAAATGAATTGGCCAGCAAGTTGGCATGTCTGCTGAGACAAATCATAGACAACACGTCTCTCAACAACAGAACTTATTTGTTTTCTCTTGCCAACAGATTCATCACTGCCCAGGCAAAACAGGCAAAATACATTAGTGTCATGGTAAACTGATAAAGAGAAGTGCCTCAATCTAGCATCCTCAATGGCGAAAGTCTTAGGGCTGTATTGATCTGTGTTATATAAATCTTGTTTTCTGTCTGCAGAAGTGAATCAGGAATGACCCTTAAGGTTAACAAACATTGTAATGTCTTTCAGCTGGGGCAGATGCCTATGTGCTCCACACATTGTATTTGGTCAAGTCCCATCTTGTCATTTTACTGCCAAGGAGCTTAACTAATTGCTGGCAATCATAAGACAGTTTGATGGAAGCAAAGAATTCATACAATTGTTAGCCCTCTCCTTTTTTTTNTTTTTTTTTTTTTTTTTTTTTTCTTTTAGCCTTAACAAGCACTCAAAGCCATGTAGCGGAAAACAATCAACAATGAATTAGTCAGCAGGAGTCTTAGCTGAGCTGGAACTTTATGTAATTGGCATGTCATGTTCGTACATAGCCAGAAGCAGGCCTGATTAAGCTGATGTATTTTGTTTCAGTAAACTTTTACAAAAGCAGCTTTACCTCCTCTTGTTTTGGTTGCACGTCATTGCATGTGCCTAACATGACATTTTTACGTGGAGCAAAGGTATTAGACAGTCATCCACACACATTTTGGGTTGGAGAAATATTGCCATACTGACATGTAAAATATTATATAAAAAATGAAGTGTCCTGAAAAAGACAATAACAAAAGAAACATATTCATTATTGAAACTGAACTTTTGCACCAGACTTCTTTGGCTTGTGTGCACAAGTTCATTTTCTACAAACTGTTTATGCAGATTTGAGAAAATGGGATATCAGGTGTAATTTATATTAGAACTGCTTCCAACTAAACATGCATAGTTTTCCCAGGGTTAAGCAAAAATATCCCCATGCAACAAGGAGCCCTTACCAACAGAGATACTACATAGGGCACATAAGCAGTCCACCCTATCTGATCCAGTGAAATTTTATGGTGTGTATTACTTTGCCATATAGATAGATTTAGTCTTTAAATGCTAAAATGCCAGTCTGCATGGAGAAAGAAATTAGTTAATGCTTACTGTCAAAAGCAACTCATGAAGCTTAAGGTATACCAACTGTATTCTTTTGCACAGGTGTCCTTGTCACAACCTTAAATCAAACAAGATAGTTGAACTTGGTATAGATTATTAAAGCTAAAAGAGTGAGTACTCTGTGTTGCTATTACGTCATATATGACAATATAAAGACAAGATGTAGGGAACTAATGGAGCTTTTTTTCTTTTGTCGTAGAAAGGTCAAGCTAGTTTTCCACATTTTATATGTATGTCATTCTCAATAGAGCAACTGAATCTCTTATAGAAAACAATGTAAGTAAATGTCTCTACGAAGCTACTAGTCACCTGATCAAAAGCCAGTGTTGAAAAACACTTCTAATGACTTTCTCTTATGCATCAGTGCACCTACTAATGAGCTGCCAGAAAAGGCTTTGCAAAGCTTTGCTAAGATAGAACAGGAATGTGAGAAGCCTGAGATCTAACTTCCCTGCTGTGATCCCTGCCTTTCTACTAACAGGGAGCCCAGGCGCAGAGCTACTAATGAGCATGCTAGAGAGTGTGTCCAAACCAGCACTGGCTATAGACAATCCACCTGTCTGCTCTGCAACGTAGGGTATGGTGCATGACAGTAAGACACCCCATTGTATTTTGTCCTTAAATAATTTAGGTATTTATTGATTTTCCTGATTTTTTTTTTATTTTTTTCATTGACCTTACTCTCAATAGCAACTATCACTTTCTTTGGAAAAAAAAAAAAGTATCAAGTTTCAAAACCAGATATTTTTCCCCTGTAACTATAATTTAATTTGATTTAACTAAAATAAGGCTGTTGCACCACATTTCTCCAGAATTTCAAGCTTATTCCTCTTTAAATCACACATTTGATATTCCAAAAAATGTTAAAACAATATTAGTAACTTCTAAAAAAAAAAAAAATCCCAAATGTCCTCTATGTGAAGAGGAAAAAAAAAAAATCAGATGTAACAGCTGTGTGACACTAAAAATAGTGCAAATTGCATAAATTAGAGCCCATATTTCAAAGCCACCACACTCGACATCTTTATCTACGTCAAAAGCCAGCAGGATACTGGTATAAAACATTTACTTAACTCTGTTTGCAGAAATTCTGTATAAATGGAATAGTTACTGCAGGATTCCTTTCAACTCCAAGCTGTTCAGTTAACGCATCATGACGATACCTAGCTCCCTTTGGGCTTTTCTTAAGGTTACCCTGCCAGTTAATATTTTGCCAGCCAAAGAGACAGGCTTGGAGAAGAGACACTAGATAACATTGCCAGTTAGCAGTAAGATGTCACATTTACTGTGAAAGAAACAAAAATGTTGTAAGAGGAATCAGTAATACCTACTTGTATTATGCTCCATATTGTAATTGGAAAAAGATATTCAGTCCAAATAAGCCAGCCAAACAACTTGCTATTTTGACTCATTTTTGCCTCTGTTTCCTAGCTGAGTTTTGACATTAAAACAGCTAGAAGAAAGTGTGTCCTTGCTGTATTATTGATCTCCTATCATTTCTTCAACTGAGTCTTCAAGATTATGAGAAAGAATCTTATGGATCTATAGTATCCTCTTGATATTAATTCTCACTGATATTAATGGGATTTGCATGTGCACACTGCATAGGGAAAAGAAAAGTCATTCGTGTCCAGGCCTGATACTCACAAAATCTAGCATTAAAGTATCAGTGAGTATTATTAGCATACTGACACCACTGTCACCTCCACAATTCTAGGCCAGTCATTTTAAGTGGCAGCATTCATTTTCAATTCAATAAATTCTGCTTCTGTCAACATTTTATCAATTTTTTTTTTGTTAACATCTTCACTTTCCATTCTTAGAGCATATTTAAACACTTGTAATTGCTTTGTCGAAAAGAGTATCTAACAGTTTTAAAAACTCACCTGATTTTCATCATTTCAGCTGAATTTACAGAGACATTTAGATATGCAGTCTTGAGAAAATATATTTTGGGGGTAAAGTTAGTGCATCATGAAACAAATTATTTAGGTGTATAAAATGTTAAGAATGCTAATAAAACTGCTTAGACCGTTTTTTTTCTGAACACCTGCATTACATCTAGTGAAAGCTATCATATAAATACTTCACTTGGTGTTCTCTTGGTATTTCGACTCAATATATACCTTAATTTATGCCTGGTAAAGCAGTAGAAAGATTGTCTTAATATGCTGGATAGAATGACCAGATTTACAGAAGAAAACTCTACTGGTGGAGGTTCCTGAGTATTAAATAACCACCTGCTAGGGGAAAATGCTACAGTGGGCACACCAGTGCCTCTGTAAAGGCTCTCTAAAGAAATTTTGCAGCATTGCAATCTCGTCCTTCATGTTTCCACCGCACTGCAAACTTGTCTTAGATCAGTGGGAAACAGTGACCTTGTTACGCTGTGCTAGTTATGTTGGCTTTGCGCCATCACTCATGCTTGTTGGGGAGATCTGTAACACTGTTGTATCATTCAGCTATGCAAAGTGGATGAGGCTGAGACAGATCTGCTTTGCTGTTGGGAACAGTTTACAGACCAGAACAAGTCAGTTCAAAGAAATGGTGCACAAAGGAAACTGGGGCCACAAATCCCTTCATTCTCCATCTTTCCAGGCAATGCCTGCCACAGGGTACCTGCAAGAGGTCTACAGTCACTTTATCACCATCTATTCAATGATGGAGCACAGAATAGATGGTCCACCCCTTACCCATCCTTCAAGATGTCTACTCTTGTGAGTTTCTGGGTTTGAAAGCAGCTGAAAACAGTTTCTGGCAACACCTTCAGGAGAAGCCCCAGAGAAGGGAACATTCCTGTTCCTCTTTCTGTCCTAATCTGTTCTTACAAACTCCCAGGATGAACAAGTTGCCTATACATAACACAACTCATTACATTTCTTATGAGCATTAGTTTACTAAGAATGTAAAATCTACCCCTCGTGTGAGACTGCCAAGCTTAGCTGGTATATGAGATAACTCAAAAAACTATTTTCCTGTATTTTCCTGAAAAATCCTCTGTGTCTATTACTGCATCAGCCCTATTCTCTGAGGATAGACTATAATAGAATTAGAAGTGTTTTGAAACTATAGATCATCCTTCAGTCTGTGCAATGAAGGAAATATTTGAGTGAATGTAGCTTTTCAGTTCTATCTTCTCAAAAATTCGTTGATTAAAAAATCCAAAAACCAACCAAACAAAAAGCAACCTGTGAAACATTTTTCCTTATGAATCCACAGGATTGCCAAAATTTCAAATTGCAAAATTTGAAGTGTGTTTAAAAATTCTAATTACATGGTTTCAAGTATCTTTTATTGTTTGATATATTTCAATACAAAAATGCAGTAGTACTAGAAAGTCAGAACACAGTATGACATTAGCACATAATTGCTTTAAAAATATTTTTTGTCTCTGTAATTGTAATTTTTTTAACCACACAGAAGTTTGTTTTGTTTTATTTTTTAATTCTTATTTCTTCAGAATGCAGGTAAATTTTAAAATGTAGGAACTGGCATTTATTTATCAGCTCTAATTTATCATGAGCTCACACTTTTGCTGGTGGTTTGACAACTGAGTTTTCTCTCTCACATAATTCTGACATGAAATAAATATTCCTTTTAATAACTTTGATTCATTAGCAGGAAAGGTTGGTTTCCCCAAAGTAGCCAAAATGTATATGGATTTATGATTCAGAGCAGAAGACCTCTCTAATTGATAGCAACAATTTACAGGGAGTTCCGAGAAGACTAATAGAAATGGTTATGAGGCTGGAAGACGTGTATACATATAATTTCACACAGTCATAAGTAAGACATATGGGGAGAATGATAACAGTCTAAATTTTTAAAGCATATTAGCAGGAGTGATAGAGAAAAAATTAGACTGAATATTAGAAAACAATTTCCTGAAAATGAGCTGGGTTAGGCAGTTGAATAGTCTCCAAAGGACTGATGGGAACCCAGCCGCAAGAAACAACTAGACTAAAAGGGCCATCTGCGTGACCTGCTAGATTTTGCTGTTTTCCATGTTGGTCTTCAAAGATTTGAAATAAATAGACATTGGAAAGTGAAAAGAAAACAGAGTGAAGAAGTTTCAGATCCAAGACTACCTTGATATGAATATTTTCTATTTTAGCTGAGATTTGCAGTTTCCTGTCATCTTATCTGAATTCCTTGGTCAACTCTGGGTGTTAAGTCAATGAGATGCTGAGTGACTTACCTCAGGTGCTAGTAAAGTTAATGTGTTATAACAGATTTTATATATAATGATTTATGTATTTAGCATTTTTATGTCAATAATTACAGTACATGTTATATGGTCATTTCATAGAATTACACTTCTCCATAAAATAACAGTATATGGCATATTTAATTTTGAACTTCTACAGACAAAAAATGGAAGTAGTTACAATAATCATTATTTTCAATTTTATGTAGTTAAGTGGTTTTACGAAAAAAAAAAAATTAGCCTTCCAAATTACACAGTTATAATGTGTTAATGGTAGCATAACATGTCATTACATTATGCAACTTAATTTCATAGATATTATATATAGTTGGATATTTTAGACTCTTTTATCCTTAGTTATTACAAGACGCTAATTTCTTTCAAGTTGTATCCTGCTTAGCACTTATTCAGTATAACCTTTGATGAGTCAATGTATTTGGACACTTGATAAATTGGTGCTACTGCCTCTACTCCTTATTATGAAATGGGAATGATGCTCCAGCTCCCTGCAGTTTTCTCTGTGGACCCATGACTCCCTCCTCTTTTTTTTTTTTTTTTTTTTTTTTTTTTTTTTTCCCTCTGCCAAGTTGGCTGGTGGGCCAGGGTGTTGCTTAGAGAGAAGCATGAATGTCTTCTTGTCTGTGCTCTTTTCATGATCACCTGAGGGACTTGCATTCATCCTATCTAAGTTTCATAATGGGACATCCTATGTACGTACTTGGATTAAGTGTTTAGTGCTAGATGGGATGGATTGGGACTAAATGTGCACGTATAACAAAGGTATCTAGGGTATACTGTGTACAGTTCTGGAGCCACCAGCACAGGAAGGACATGGAACTGTTGGAGCAGGTTCAGAGGAGGGCCACAAAGATGATCAGAGGACTGGAGCAGCTCTCTTATGAGGACAGGCTGAGAGAGTTTGGGTTCTTCAGCCTGGAGAAGAGAAGGCTTCGAGGAGACCTGATAGTAGCCTTCCAGTATCTGAAAGAGGCCAACAGAAAGGCTGGGGAGGGACTATTAACAAGGTCTTGCAATGACAGGACGAGGAGCAATGGGTTTAAACTGGCAGAGGGAAGATTTAGACTAGATATCAGGAGGAAGTTCTTTACAGTGAGGGTGGAGAGACACTGGAACACGTTGCCCAGGGAGGTTGTGGCTGCTCCCTCCCTGGAGGTGTTCAAGGCCAGGTTGGATGAAGCCCTGAGTGACCTGTACTAGTGGGAGCTGGTTGAAACTAGATGACCCTTGAGGTCCCTTCCAACTTTACCGTTCTATGATTCAGATCTTTTAAAGATGCTGTTGCACCATATTGCCCTGTTGATCCATATGTGTTAGTAGAGGGAACTCAAGGACAAAGAATGATCTTGTCACTAAATCATGAAAGAACTGATCAGGGAAAAAAAAACACAAACCAAAAAAACCCCCCAAATCTCTCTGACTCTTACAACAATGATGAACTTCAAAACCTTCTTCTGATGTATTGCCTTGCTTTTCTTTATATAAACTTCATGTCTTTTTTTATCCGCTCAATGTTTCAAAGCATTTAGACCCCTTTGGATTTTTAATTTACAATCTTTCCTATTTACTCTTCTTCTCAGGTCTGTTGTCTAAAAATTTTAATCAGTATGGAATTAATTTTATCCTCAAGGTCACTAATAAATATATTGAATAATACTGATTCCAGTTCCTGACTCATAAGTACTCCCATCAACACAACCTCCTAGTCACTTGCAGCTACATTTGCAATTTCTCTTTACCTGCTGACTATTAGTCATCTCTTTCTTCAAACAAAATTATGGCTCTATGGGAGTATGTATGATCAGTATTTAAAAGAATACTCCTTGACTAAGATGCTGCTAATGGAAAGATAACTTTTTGGCTGCACATTCTCTTGTCACTCTCTAAGATATTTGGCTGGAGGATGGTGTAGAAAGCAGGGAGACAAGTCTTCCTCACACTGATTATTTTTAATTATTTCTGACACAGGAAGTCCCTCCAACAATGTTCAGATATTGTCTTGGAAAGTTAAATCAACATAGACCATAACTGGACTGGGAATGGTGCAGTGCAACTTATAGTCCTGTACCTAAGCTCATGCCTTGCCACCCTTTCACTTAGCATAATCAAAGAATGGTGGCAAAAATGTCAGGTGCTTTGTTTCTTCTTGCAATAATATATGACTGGAAATGTTAGGCCATAGGTAGCAACATAACTCATAGAAGTAAGATTTTTTTTCTTTCTCCTTGTTTGAGAATTAAAAGTCTATTTCACGAAAAGTGGTGGTTATAAAAGTGAGTGTGCAGTTACAAGAAATCAATTACTTTAAATCTGTGAAGGAAGGAGTTTCAAGCCTTCAGAAAGCTGAGGAGAGTGAATTATCTCACAGTACAGATAATAAAATATATTTGTGTAAGGACCTTCTCCATGGAGCAGAGTAAGATGGGTATTTCATCAGGGACTCACTGTAGTGTGGCATCTGTCTTTTCTCTTTGCACTATGAGAAGTCCAATGCTCTACTTGTACTGTAGTTAAAACCTTATCAGTTTGAGATTCCTATATTGCCTTCCTATTATAAAGTGATTTTTTTTGTATCTAAGTTATTCCATCATACAGTCTTGAATGGTTATGATTTGACAAACTCATTACAGGGTCTTTCTCTGCATCAAGAAGGAACTATTCAACCAGACTCTGCTGAAGACTACTGGAGTAACCTCCCTTCTTTGGCAATACAAATTGTTGTATATGACTCTGTACTTCCTATGGCTACTTTGCATCTAAACCACTGCTACTGCAGAGCCAAACTGAGGTCAGCAAGTCCCCCACCAAGGTTTCAAGGCACTGGGCTAATGGATGCTAAAAAGAGAGTCTTATACAGAACAGAGACAATTAAAATATAGGAGAAATCTATTCAAGCATCTCTTTTATTACCAAAATTAATTCTTTCAATTTGCTAATAGCAAATGATGTTTCATGAACACATCATCTAAAGAGTAATGAAACACATGTAACAACTCTCATATTTGTCTTCAGACCAGGACTGTGCATAGGCTGCTTTGTGATATCCAATATCAAAGGAACAAACCTGCCTCTGAATTCATAATTAGAGGCCTGATAGCACACTTTGACTTTCCATCATCTGAAAAGTTGGCAATGTATGCTTTGCATCATCAGCATAGCAATCTTCGTCTAACAACGTCACACATATCTCCATAGCACTTATACTACATACCAACATACATCATTCACACTCTGCACTCAGCAGCATATGTGTTTTTTACCAAATATAATGCATCACAATATTTCTGCAAAGAATTTTACACACAGATCACAAATTGGGGGGGAATATATACGCAGAATTCAATGCTCACACAGCAGGATTTTGAAGAAAAGCACACTTTGAATCAACTGATATTGATGACAAACTGTTCTTTCAAAGTAAATACTCTGGACAGTCTGTCTATGAAATTCTCAATGGGAAAGTTTCATTACTTATTTTTCATGTTGACATTCTTAATTTTTTTTTTTTTTTTAAATTTTAGGGATTCTGCACAATAGCTTCTAAAGCAATCCAAAATAATGATACCTTCCAAATTTCCTTTAAAAAAATAATCTGCTGACTCAGAGGACAGATCTAATGCTTCATAGTTCTGTTTAATTTGGCTCAGGAAGCATGCAAAGCTAATTCAATAGAAGTATTGTCAAAATATCAAACAAACCCACCAAAAAACCCCAACCAAAACCAAACAAATTAAAAAAAGATCTCTAACTGCCACCAAGCTGAATGGTCTATAGAGATTCTCAGCACAAGCAGTAGTTTTTCCTCAGCAATTTCTTCTAGCTTCAATAACTAAGTATTCTGTTTAGATGGATGTTTAGACATCCTCAGTCAGGACTTGACTTGGTTTTTATACTAATACTGTTTTCAACATCTGCACATTCTCCTCCTCCTGACTCCTACTGTTACACTTCCCTCCTGAAAGGATGGTTTCCTCGCTAGGGTGACATGCTGTGCTTGTTTTCAGTGATTAGCTCAGTGTCAGGCTATTACACTATCTCAAGTATTTTCAGTTACTCAAATCCAGTGGCACTTTAGGGCTTTTCTAGGATCTTAGGTGTCTGTTTGGATATTGTACTAAGAATTTTCACACTTCAAATTGTACTGCTACCATTGCAAAATCACTGTTACCCCTGATAATTTAAAATCAGAAGTAGTGCCTGAAAAAATTTATTTGCAACAATCACACACTGAGTAATACATCATAGTGGATAGCAAAAAAAGGGCAAATGTTCAAATGAAAAGTAAGTTTATGAGTATTTTCACCTAGTAATATTTTCTGATGTGATGTAGGAGAAAAATTCACACCCCAACCTGCCCACAGCAAAGCAGTGCCATAGCTTTCTGAATCTGCTTTGCATAGAGCTACAGACTTGAACATATTAAGTACTAGATACAGGCTTTCAGCTATAGCTCCAAAGACAATCTTAGCAACAACAAAACAAAACAAGTTTGTACAAACCCCTTAGAGATAATCTTTTAACGTTTTGGTCCACAGAATTACATGACCTGGACATTCATGGATATCAGCACACTCAATTCCTTAGGAATTGCATCTTCTGATATATTGTACGCATTTCACATTTCCCCTCAACTCTAACTCTTCTAAGGGAGTAATTACACATTTCAGATCTTCAAAATAAGCCAGAAATTTCAGGTGTTATTCATTTGCCAGTCAGTAAAAGCTACTGTGACTATGACTGTGAACTATTAAAGAACCATGTTCATTTTCCTGGACATGCAGCCACTTTTTACCTTGCAATGACACTGAAATGACATTAGTACATATCTTTTCTATGACACTGTTTTTGAAAACTCATGTGAGAACATGTCACAGAGGTAAATACCTTAGCCTATTTAAAAGAAAGAGTTCTCAAGATACAAGAAGGTTGAGCAGCTTTCCTAATGCCTTTCTGTGGATGAGTAGCGGGAATACAGCTCAGGCTTCTTGGTGCTCTGTCCAAATAACGCTACGTGTTGATAACCACGCCTTACTCCCTACAAATAAATCAGTAAAATAAATAGCACCACTGTTTCAGAGGCAACCAACATTTTCCTGAGACAGGTTTTAGGTATTAGTTCCTAACAGGCCCCAAACCTGTTCCTTGGTTGATTCATTTTTCTTAAGGTGATAACAGATCATACAAGGTGCATTCATGCATATTAGTGCTATTTTCCAACACTGACCCCGAGAAGCAGGAAAAACACTGGCAAATTAGTGAACACAATTAGCTGGTGAATCTAAATTTTGCTCAGGAGCAAGGGTCTATTAAACAGAATTTTAGCTCGTCAGGTCAACAGAAAACTTGGTTTCATAACAGCACTTTAAAAATCAAAGAGAAGTATTTTAATGAATTTTTTAGGTATTACAAAATACACAACAGAGGAATAACTGCTGTACTCATTAGTTGTTACATTAAGAGCCATTTATTTTGAATGGTGGCTATATTCTCTTTACAGTTGCCACAGATATTGAATTGGTTGAAGAAGACCAAGCAAAGCTAGATGATGTGTCAGATGGGCCATTTAAATTTTGCTGTGAAAGAAGTTAATAATATTCCCATTTAAATAATCACCTTTGTGTTCCAGGATTAACAAGCCAATAAGGAAAAAAAGGGCCATTTAGAGTTTTCAGGGGTTTTTTTGACTAATGAAATGCGACAGTATTAATTTACACTTGGATCGCGTGGGCAAGTCTTCAGTTTTAAAACCGAGAAATCATCTTGGAGTAAATTTTTATTATTATAAAATATAGACCATGCTTTTTATTTCAGTGATTAATACAATTGCACTTTGGAGAAAGATTTGAACAATGATATTTTCTCTTGATTCAACATTTAAAAAGAAGCCTTGGCATATCTGGGTACTAGCAGGTCAACTGACCTCATCTAGATGCCCACAGTCACAATTTGAGCTTTCAATCACAGCAAAATAAGTAATAGAGGGAAATAATTAACCTGTTTTGGAAAGACTACCAGAATTCCCATCTTTATTTCAAATACTGCACTTCTTTCATTGCACCTAATATCTCTTTTATTTTATTACAGTCAGACGTTGAATAACTCTGACATAAGAGTCGTCTTTTAAACTCAAGCTTTGTGTGTTCATGGGGAGAACCTGGCTTTTTTTGGGTTTTACCTTTAAATATAAATGCTTTCTTACAACCACAGCCTAGCAGGGAAGCAATACCACTTGGCAAAAAAGTTATATTAAGTGCACTTGCTGGAACTGTTTATACTTTGTTCCCGAGAAATAGATTGAGTACTTGATAGTATAGCACAATGAGAGGTACGGGTGGTGGAGATCGGATCGGATGCTTGGGCGGGGGGAGTGAGGAAGTGTTGCTACCCCAGGAATTTATTTTTAAAGTGTCTGCTATTTCATGCAATCTGGTCTATTTCAAAGGCAAACAATTTGCTCTTCAGAAGTATCTTTATGAGCCCCAAGGGATGAAACTCATCCCTGGCAGAAATGATTTAGCAGTATCCAGAGAGGGGGTGAACTTCTTGAGAGGCAAGGGAATAATTTTTTGAAGGGTGGCAGAATTTTAACAAGGGCCTCTAGTGAGTTCTTGTGAACCCCTTTCAGCACATCACTGTTTTATTAAAATATTCTTCTCAAAATACTGAAACACTGACAGCTCCTGTAAGCTTGCCAAAAATTGAGTAAGGAATAAAAATAAAATGTTAACTTGACATGTGTGAATAATTTTGATTTGATGATAACACCTTTTGGAATCGAGGCCATATTCAAAGCTGACTCGTAACACATTCACATTTCTAAGTTACATGAAATAACTCAAACTTTTCAGGCATTGTTCTGGTGCGGAGAAAGGAGGAGATGTTAGGCACTGAGCTCAATGTTTCTTCTGAGTTAAGTGAAGATTAAAAACACTTTAGGTCTTCCTGTCCGAACCTAGAGGGTCTAAGGTCATATCTAGTGTGGGAGAAACAGGTTGGTTAATGTGGGCTGGTTAGCTGAAGTACCCAAATGCAATCAGATAAACTCGGTAAACACCGAAAGGATGAAATGACCTTCTTTGAGTGGCTAAAGATAATTTTGAGATACTTGATCTCTGAACCTGAACATAATATGGAGAAAATATTATAAGGAACATCCATATTCTGGTGGGATTCATTATTGCATCATCTTTCATGGAAGTGTTCACCTCTCTATCCACCTGGGCTCCATACAGCCAATGAAAGGCAAAGCAAAGGAGGAAGTTTATGATTTATAAGCACCTCTTCAAATGCTTGATTGAAAGATCTCTCTGACAAGGATCAGTGGCACACACTTGTTTACACTCTTACTATCACATTAAAACCTCATATGTTTAGTGGAGTACTATTGAACTGACTTAATTTTTTCCTATGTCCCACCACTCTATTGTCCCTGCTCCTGAGGTCTTGACAAGCAGCCACCACTTGATGACAGCAAGGCTGGCAGTGGAAAGGCTTATTATAAATTAACTATAGTATTAATTTATCTATAAATCTCTGATCAAACACTGTGGTCAGAAAATGTGCAGACCAAAGCTGAAGGTGAAAAATGACATTTAAATAGATGAGTTAATTTCTACTATACTCAGATGCATCTCCTTATGGCCACAATGATGGAAATATACCTGTTACAGTAACAGGGCTGCAGGTTTCTACCACGTACAAAAGTATCTGTACCTAGAAGTAATTTTCTTTGGTTTTTTGGTTTTTGAGGGTTTTTTAAGCATTGTCTTAAGATATTCCTAAGGGCTTTCCAAGGAACTCTGACCTCCTTTGGGGCAGTTTCTTGACTAGACAGGGCTGCTGTATGCTGTCTTGGGAGAGTAATGGCATTTATCTCTAACTCACATGACTTTCTGTTGGGTCCACTTTATAAGTCAAAGCGATTAATCAAGTCCTCAGAGTTCAATTGATTGTGTAAAAACACACATGACATAAATGCACCATCCCTTATTTAGCTACTGATTCAGCCAACCTGTAGATCACTCTGCTTGGCTGTCTGTATCAGGTTTGTGAATAGATTTAAATTCCCACGCAGCACAAAACCACAAGTGAACTCTGGCATATTCACTAGCTCCTGCAACTATTGAATTTATGGTGGATCTGAGGTGTAATAGAGTGTAGGTATAATATTGGAGTGTACAGTGTTATAAATATGGCAAAGGCCATTTTCCTGCCCAAAGGCATGAGGTAACATTGGTAAAGCCTGCCAAGCCTAATGAGCAAACAGCAACTGGTATGTTAACTACCTTTCCATGAGTCCAGATGAGTTTGTTTACCAGAGACCAAATTCAATTGCTTTGTTCTGAAAAAGCGAATTAGGCCAGAATGGTAAAATTTAGGAAATGGGTAAATGAGGTGTTCTGGACTCTGCTTTGCTGTCATTTGGTGAACACACAAGAAATGTTGTAAATAGAGCTGGCTTTCTATGTTAAATGATTCTAGATTAGGTATTGATCTCTTTCGTGTATGTGTGGATTTCAGATTTGTCCTGTTACTGTACAAAGCACTGATCATGCAAAATGGGTAAGGAATGAATGAGGAAGATTTAACTGGGTCAAATGAACAAGTATGTCATCTCTCTTTTCCTGAGATTACAGAATTTTTTTTTTTTAATTACATGCCAGATTTAGAAATCTGGAGTTCAGACTCCTAGTACAGATTAAACTCAGTCCTATTACAATGCCAAATGTGCGAAGGCATGACTTACAGATGTTACATAAATAGGTGTAATTTCACTGTTTATTTAGAAATTACATGCTAGAAGACATATATGCTGAGGAAAGATTTAAAATTTCCATTAGGAAATTATTCAACAGAAATCCTGACAAGGGGAATATTTGCCCTGGTTTTTCTATTACACAATCTCTTAATTTAATATCTCGTTAGTTTTACTAAATGCCATATTTATCTGAAGTTCTCTCCATCAAGTAGTCCATCTTCATCAAATGTTGCCTCTCACTCTCTGTAACAAACCCTTTAGTCTTTCTTCTTACTCACATCTTTCAGCTGCTAACTTCTATATTCTTTTTCTCCTCTCTGTGTGATGTTTCCTTTCATCATTCAGGCCAATCTCATGAAATTCAACAAGGCCAAATGTAAGGTCCTGCACCTGGATCGGTGCAATCCCAAGCACGAATACAGGCTGGGTGGCGAATGGCTGCAGAGCAGCCCCGAAGAAAAGGACCTTGGGGTCTTGGTTGATGGAAAGCTCAACCTGAGCCAGCAGTGTGCAGCCCAGACAACAACCAAGTCCTGGGCTGCATCAAGAGACGCATGGCCAGCAGGGCAAGGGAGGTGATTCTCCCTCTTTACTCTGCTCTCATCAGACGCAACCTCGGGTCCTGTGTACAGTTCTGGAGCCCCCAACACAAGAAGGACATTGAACTGTTGGAGCAAGTCCAGAGTAGGGTCACAGAGATGATCAGAGGGCTGGAGCAGCTGCCTTATGAGGGCAGGCTATGAGAGCTGGGCCTCTTCAGCCTGGACAAGAGAAGGCTTCGAGAAGATCTTATAATAGCCTTTCAGTTTCTGAAAGGGGCCTGCAGGAAGGCTGGAAAGATATTATTTGTAAGGTCTTATAATGATAGGACAAGGGGTAATAGGTTTAAACTGGAAGAGGGGAGATTTAAACTAGATTTTAGAAAAAAGTTCTTTACAGTGAGGGTGGTGAAACACTGGAACAGATTGCCCAGGGAGTTTGTGTATATTTCCTCCCTAGAGGTGTTCAAGGCTAGGTTGGATGAGGCCTTTAGTGACCTGTTCTAGTGAGAGGTGTCCCTGCCTATGGCAGGGGGCTGGAGCTAGATGATCTTTGAGGTCCCTTCCAACCTAAACCATTCTATGATTACTTCCATGCTGTTCTGGTGCTGCTTTTTCTCATCTTCAGTCTTCTTACTAGCTTTCTCCGTGTGTTCGTCATGAGCCACCAAAGTCCTGTTTTTCTTAAATAGGAGCAACCAGTCCTGGTTTAAAAAGTTCATAATGCAGCAAAATGCTACAAGTAGGACTAATTTGG
This sequence comes from Eubucco bourcierii, assembly GCA_013396675.1. Lineage (NCBI taxonomy): Eukaryota > Metazoa > Chordata > Aves > Piciformes > Ramphastidae > Eubucco > Eubucco bourcierii. The sequence goes on along the minus strand of VWZE01007091.1, from coordinate 561,500 downwards.
TGACCCTGATGGGATTACCTACACATAAAGTCAAGCACACATCCAAGGACGGACATGGCTCAAAACTGGTCCAGCTAGTGCTGAGGCCACAGACTAGGGCACACACAGAGTACTTTTGTCTTTTCTGATAATCACAGAGATTAGATTAGGCATTCACTGAGAGGAATCCAGTTCTAGGAAATGAAGCAAATACAATGATAATGGGAGCAAGGACAGAGAGCATGAAAGGCGATAGTCAGCAGGTGGCAGGAAGACACATTTGAGTCCACTATAGCAGATCATTCCCAAAGCAGTGAAGTATTTTGGCAAAGTTGTAATACCCTGGTAGGAAGATGAGTGAAAGGGCTGAGAAATGGTTCCTCACTTTTTCCTGGAAAGCAGTATCTTTCCCATACATTCTCAGAAAATTGAGAGGATCAGTTTCTACATATTTTTAGATTCCATTCCCAGCCCCTCCAATCTACTCTCTTGCCTTCCCCAAATTTTGAGGGTAAATGAAAAAGATACCAAATACATTGAAATAAAGAGCTACCGTTAGAATTTACAGTGGTCTCTATGCCTGCACACTATGACATGAAGGGTTGCTGCCACGGGACATCTTCAGAATACATGCAGAGCTGCACAAGCGCCTTGTGCTTATCCATTTGCCTTGTGAATGCTCAGATTGCGGCAACCTGTAATCTCCCTGCAGTCTGACACTCAGGACAGAACAGCCAAGCCTTTTTTCATCCCAAGTGTTGACCCCTAAAGGGCACCTAGAGAAGCGGTAGCATGTTTATGGGCTAGGGAGAGTGAGATGTGTATCTTGTTTCCACCTGCTCAGACTTGGAAGACATCACCTCCCTTTAACAGCTCATCTGGCTGCTTCAGGCTCTGGCTTCAGGCCACCTCATGACGGTACATGCGCACAATTATGTTATCATTTCAAATGACAATTCATGACAAGCTGCTAGTAGGGTGATAGTCCTCCTTGCATGGTCTGCGTCTGCGGATTATTATAAACACTGACTGTGAGACAGGGCTCAATGCTTCTCAGAGTCTTATCTGTCCAAATGTACTGACTTCTACGGTCTTTATAGGTGTAACTCTTGTGATTTGACCTATTGCTTTTAGCAGCAGAAAAAAAATTAGGATGGTATGAGATAATGTTTCAGTTGAAGGAACTCTTTATGTTGCCTCGTCTTAAAGTGAATGCACTGAGGCAAATATCTCTGGAAGATCCATTTGTGAAATACCTTCTAGGGCAACATACTGTATGAGACTAATAGAGCAATACTGTTGCCCGTGATTGCAACTTAATTGTGTGATTGTTGTAGAACGCACAGCCCCGCAGTGCTCTCACTGCTGGGCGTGCAGCCTGGCTCAGAGAGCAAGCTGAACTGGGGTCGCCAAATACTGCCAGACTGCAAGCCAAGTACTAACAAAGCGATCATTTTTATACTGTGTTCCTTCTCATTTACATGTACTTGTCAGTGTGGCAACTCCAGCTGTTATTTGCATAAAAGAAATTAGTTAGGGAAACTATGGGGTTTTAATATAATTTCTGGAATTGATTTTAACAGGTAAGAAGTTGAACCATGTTCATTTTTTNCAGGGAGGAAAGGGAAATTACTTTTCTGGGGAGGTATCATTACACACTGTTGTGTATTCTTACATTAGTCAGAATTACAATCGTTTCATAACAGTACACAGTTAATCAGAATACTCTTCCATCCATCCATGATGTTTAGTCATGTACTCTACACTCGAAATTAGACTTAACTAACTTCAGTTTTACTTACATAAAAAAGCTAAATAATTTGTCTTTTGCTAGGGAATCCATGAGAGTTAATGAAGGAAATACACCTTAACTAGCATTTTATTGCTCACATTGGTGCTCAGAGAGACAGTGACATGAAGGATTTCCTCACAGAGTATTTCTTTACAAAGAGAGAAAATGCTGTGTTATGACACAAGGAACCCTTTTTTGGCAGCATGAGCTCGGAATGTGTGACCAGTGCTGGAAATGCTGCTGGTAAAGAAATTTTGTCTATTTGAAAATATATCTCACTATTTTGGAGAACTTCAAGAAAAAAATCACAGATTTGTTACACCTGTGTTTGCTGCGGGGCCTAAAGCAAAAGGTTTGGAAGGATTCCCTGAGAGGCTGGTCCCTGGTGCCATCTTGTGTCGAGACCAGAATCATCCATACCAACGAGAGGGCAGTGGCAGAGTGCTGACTCTACTGCAGCCCCAGTTTTCTGCTCGAAGGGAAAAAAAAAAAAATCATATATCCTTCCGTGCAAGAGTCAATACCAACTAATTGCTGCAGAGCACATCACTGTCCTGGAAGTGCTATCTCTAAGTTCAAGTGTTCCTAAATACATATATATACATATACATATATATGTGTGTGTGTGTGTGTGTGTGTGTATATGTGCATATATGTCTATATATTTTTTTTAATATATTTTTTTTGTAAAAAAATTTTCAAAATTAAACAACAGATACTATGACTATTCTTTTTGCTTAAATTAGTGACATCAAAAACCTCAATCTGTAGAATTCTTTACAATGTGTCACTGGTCAGTCAAATTCTTACCATTGCCCTGTTTTCAGGGCAAGATTTCAGAGCTTACCACTATTTAATCCAGACAACAACCAAAAAGTATACATTTTTTTGTAACAAAAATGTACAGAAAAAAAAAATTCAATGTGACACATCTGCAAATGTTTGGAGATTTGTTGTATTTAAAAGGCAGCCATCTAATCTGCTTGTTTTCAAAAGTACTGGACATACACTGCAAGCTTTCCAAATTCCTTAACAGAAAAAAACAAACAAAAATTTAAAAAAACTCCACCCCAAACAAACAAACACCAAAAAACCCCAAACAAAAAACAACAACAAAACCCACAAAAAACACAGCATACAAAAATCCTGGGGCCATTACTTGGATTTTATGAATTTAGATATCTAATTTTGAACACAAGCTTTCTAAGGAATGAAGCTTTCCATGAAAAGGAGCCTCTGCTTGACCCATTTAGGAACCAGCAAAAAGATAAAAGACTGTGTTCAGGTTTTCTTTGTGTACTTGAAGTGATTATATTCTATGCAGCAGTGTTCTAAAGCATGAAAAAAAAATCCAGCTTTGAGTATTTTATTTCTATATGTTTCTAATATCAGTATACTTCCCAGTTTTTAACTGGGCTAGCAAGCGGAAATACTGTAGTGCCAGCAGAGCTGCTGTTCTTGTCCTTTAATCTGACCCATATGAGAAACTACTAAAGATCTCACAAGGAAATCCAATCTTTGGAAATTACCAGCATGAATTCTCAATCAAATAGACCGAGGTAACTTCTGATAAGCTTCTGAACCCAGCCTCTAAGGTTTTTGATGTTCATTCATAGCATATAGTACCATCTATAACATTTGCTACTTCTACTCCCTGCAAGCGTGCTTCACCTCTCACTACATCAGTTATTAATCCTATGTTTTCCTTTTTAGAGCGTGTAGCTGTGACTCACCTCAAATTTTGTAACATTGCTTTATTTGTAATCACATTTGCTGTTCATGCAAGGTGTTAGATTGATAGTGCAGGTAACCAAAGCCCTCCCTTTATAGAAAAGGCTAGAGCAATTAATTTGTCAACAGAATGAGTCCTTAGATTACCTCACCAATAGTTAAGTTAGTGCAAACCACAGAAAATACCTTGTTCAGACAAAGGTACCTTTGGTATAGAAAATCAGTCATATAATCAGTGAAATAAGCCTGCTGCTTCAGAATGTAACAGAGATTATTCAGGTCACAACTGCCCATACATCACTCCCAGGATTAAGTATACTGCATCCTCTTCCATGACTGGGAAAACTGTCCACTTCTTATTCTGTATTTTTGCCTGCAGTTTATTTCCACTGTCAGGTCTCACAGAGAGAGCACTCATAGGACCCTGTGAAGAGCCAGCATCAGCATACTTTGATGTGACTACATGCACATACCCAGTTTACTTTAACTGTAGTGTCTGAGGTGAACAATTTTACATCACATCCAGCCTGCATTTCACTTAGATGCTCTAGTAAAGGTTTTCTTTTTGTGAGAATATATTTAGCAAGTTTCAGCATATTAACCTAGAGAAGTTTCCTGAATTATTCCTTAGCTTTCCAGGTTTTTTGCTATACACTTCTTCCAAAGCCCCGCTGTACAAGTACACATTTAAGCGCAGCTGGGATTGAATGTAAAGTCATTACGGTGTTTTTCACAATCCCATTGCCATATGAGGCAGTAAGTACACCCTTGTGTCTAGCGCATCCCAGTGGCCTGATTCTTCACTGTCTTGGATTTGCAGGAGTTATTTAAAACACTACAAAACGGGTGTAAATCACTTCTGAGCCTGAATAGCAGAGTTTCACGCTTTTCAGAGGCAGTAATGACTAGGTAAAAGGGTAAAGCAGTGGGGACTTTTCCCCTACTTCTGTTCCTGCCATTTAGGTGCCCAATTCTAGGGCATTTCTCTGGCCTTCCTAAAGATATCCTAACCTCACGGGCAGGCAGCTGAGAAGACGGAGAAAGGACAGGCCTGCGGGAGCATCTCCAAGCCCAGGTATGCAGCCTTGCAAGGCAGTGCTGCTCCTGCAGCCCCAAATTTGGGTGTATTCAGAGGGGATTGAGTACTCTATAATGTTGCAAATAATTTGATGAATGGTAGGTGAAGTTTGGGCATGCACAGTGTCTGTACCAGGCTAGCACAAATACTTAATTCAAGCTACTTTAATGCTACCAGGAAAAAAAGGCAGGTACACTAGAGCCTCTGTTTCTCACAGCAAATCACTGATGTTCAAAGTCACACATACACAAAGACACTTCTTAGCATAGCACTATCCTTAAACACAAAGTTTTGGGAAATATCTATCACTTTTATGCCTATTAAATGGCAAAGTACAACCCCATGTGTCAGACTGACCTATTGGAGAGCAGCAAAGGGGACCTGGGAGGTCCTAGTGGAAGGCTGACCATGAGCCAGCAATGAGCTCTTATGGCCAAGGCAGCCAATGCCATTCTAGGGTAGACTAGAAGGGCTGTGTTTAGCAGGTTGAGAGAGGTTTTCCTGCCCCTCTGCTCTGCCCTTGTAAGACCATATCTGGAATATTGTGTCCAGTTCTGGTCCCCTCATTTCAAGAGGGACAGGGAACTGCTTGAAAGAGTCCANGCCCTTCTCTGGACACGTTCAAGCACCTCAATGTCCTTCCTAAATTGAGGGGCCCAGAACTGGACACAGTACTCGAGGTGTGGCCTGACCAGTGCAGAGTACAAGGGGAGAATGACCTCCCTGCTCCTGCTGGCCACACTATTCCTGGGTTGTGGAAGATCGTCCTTACAAAGAGAGACTGAGGGAGCTGGGTCTCTTTAGTTTGGAGAGGAGGAGACTAAGGGGTGACCTCATTAATGTTTATAAATATGTAAAGGGTGAGTGCCAAGAGGATGGAGCCAGGCTCTGCTTGGTGGTGCTCAATGACAGGACAAGGGCCAGTGGGTGGAAACTGAGGCATAGGAAGTTCCATGTAAACACGAGGAAAATTTTTTTTAATTGAGGGTGACAGAACAGTGGAACAGACTGCTCAGGGGCGGAGGTGGAGTCTCCCTCTCTGGAGATATTCAAAACCTGGCTAGATGCGTTCCTGTGTGATCTGGTATAGGGGATCCTATTCTGGCAGAGGGGTTGGAGTAGATGATCTTTCAAGGTCCCTTCCAGCCTCTAACATTCTGTGATAAATATTAGTCTAATATACAGAGTGCTTTCACTCCTGTATCTAAAGAGCCCTTTAGGGCCTGATCCAGAACAGAGAGACATTTTTTTAATCCCTCTCTTTACTTCAGTGGATTTTGTATCAGCCTCTGAAGCCATCCAGCAATATTTAACTTATAAAGAAACCATCTTAGTAATAGAGAATTTACATATAGGTAGATTTTCATCGCTGTAAATAAACCTGTGCTTTCCTCTTTTAACTGAGCTAAGAAAACTTGCAATTTGGATTTTGTGAAAAATAATTAGCATTTCATACACTTAGGAGGAACTGAAAGCACATTTAATTATAATCAGTTACAAGATGTTATTCACTAAATGTTTCCATACCTTTATTCATCTATGAAGCATAACAAACAAGAAAATTAATTACTAAAGGTCTTTCAAATATTCTAAGCTATACCTTAAATAACTTTACAGAATATAATATTCCTCTAAATTCAAATATATAATTTCTGGTGAAATACTGGAATAAGGACTGAGCTGACCAGCAATGGAAGTCCTTCACTCTAAGCCAGCCACATCTAATTATAAAAGATGAAGGCTTTGAAAATTTACATAATTGCTAGCTCTGGTAGGGGTCGGTAACATATTTGCATTAGCTACTTATGCTTCATACCAACACTTTTAAGCACCACTTATCAAAAATAAGTCTACCAAGTCAGAGGTGCGTAGGTGGCTAAATAAAACCTGTTAAATATGGGTAGCACCACCTCTTTACATCACGAAGAGATATATGGGCTTTGACACATGGGGTATTTTCTTTGTCTTACTTGTCACTTACACATTAGAGTAATAGGTACATTAGAAATGCTCTTGATAGGAATTTGTACCTTCTGCTCCTTTAACGTGCATTTGCTATAGCTATTTACTGTGGGTTTATACTCAGAATTTGTTTGGTTCAATTTACACTCCAGAATTCTCCACTGTTCCCCACTTTGAGATCATTTCTCAAGCCATCAGTCTAGATAGTAGCATGACTTCTTAACATAGCCGTATAAAAACTCTCTAGCCTAAATATGTCTACTTCTTCCATGATTATTTCTCTTTTTCATATAGTATAAAAATTCTGCCAGACCTATAGGTACATGATGTGAGAATAGTACAACAGAAAATGACAGACCAGCACATACATTTCAAAGGCTCTGTTTGTAAAAGAGTCACATTATGTTACAAACAGGTCTTTTTTCTTATTATGTTTGATGTCAGCAAGCAAGCTTTAAGGAGCCTGACACTGTTTGAACTTATATTTTTTTAATTTATTTTATTGTATACGGTGATTTGACAGTTTTTGAACTCTGGATCAATTTGGTGACATTGTGGCTGATCCATTTTATCCTTGCTTTGCTGGGCCACTCTTTCGTTCTGAGGCTCCAGTCTCCCATTTTCCTCGAAAGGCTCATTAGGCCTGATCTCTTTTAGCCTTTTTGCTTTTTCTGCTTTCTTCCCCACACTGGACTCTGGTTTGCTTTATTCCTTAGGTCCCCCTATAGGTTAAGCCTGAGCTCTTATCCCCTATTCTCTTTAACTCACAGTGAGCATTTGATTCTATTTTTTTAACCCTCTCTATGAATTACCCAGCCTGGGCACAGCCCCATCACATTGGAAACACTGTCTGTATGAGTCACGGCTTAATTTGCACAATGAAGGGTAATGATTTTATCTAGAGATGCCTGGTACAGGAATCAAATAGAGCAACTTCAAGAGAGGCTGTTGAACAAAAAATAATCTTGTGGGCTGATGTGACTTTCTATACAATGAATAAAATGCCCAAGGTCAAAAGTTTAAGTAGTTAAGTATTTTAAAGAATTATTTGCAGGAGGACTGTGAATAAATCACTCTTGCACAAATCAGGGAATGTAGATTTGGCTATTTCTCCTAGTATGTTGTCTTATTTTCTAACTACATCTCACATGGAGAAGATGAGGTTCCTGCATTATTTGTGCTATATTGATGAATACATAGACATAAGGCAATGCCTTTTAGAGCACAGAGATGAAATACAATCAATCACATGCCATTCCTCTAGCTCTGCCGAAAAAAACACATGGAGAGAAATCAATCCATTTACCTGATTTCATAGCAAAATTGAAGTTTGTTACTGCTTTGATGCCAAGACAAATAAAAATGCTAATTTCTGTCTACTTTGTCTTTCGTAAGGTTTCTCTGGCTAAAATACATTCGCTTCTCCACCATCATCTTAACTGCTGTTTCAATAATGTGAGAGTGCCTAGACTTTATTTCCAGGTATATTTCTTGCAGAATTAGTCAAATTCTGTGTAGGACAAAGCGAAGTACAAGATATTTGGTGATAAATTTTGGTTACCAGGGAGCAATTTACTACCATGGTTTCTTGTCTCTTGACAATGCAAATTGTCCCATCTTGGCCAATGCCATTTATAGAAGAAATTACCAGTGCACAAATCATCTCATTCAGAAAGACTTATGAAAGAACTTCAAATTCCCTATAAGGGCATAGAACAGTATGATTAACACAACAATCAGGAAATGCTCAGGGAAAAAAAAAAATTACATACAGAAATCTGATGTAGCTGTACATGCATCTGTGAAATGTTTACAGAAAGTTTAATCTGAAGAGGATGAAAAAGATCTCTGAAGATGCCCTCAAAAATATCATATTTCACTAATTTTGTAATAGATTTCTAGTCAGTGTTCAATGTTGCAAAGCGCCAGTTTATGAAGTTAAATGATGGCTTATAGGTTTTTATGATCTATTGTCTTTACAGAGTGTAGACTTCACAGAAAGGGATCACAACAGGACAACTCCTAATAAGCTAAGTCACAGTAACAGGGTAAAAATATCACTCCTGCTTTTCTTAGATTTTGGTAGCAGTAGAACAATAGCTCTTAGAAAAACATTTTTCAAAGGCAATACTAGACTAGTGATAGAAGTTCCAGATTAAAATAGAAGAAATCTGAGTGGCTGTTAATAACTGATCAATTCATGGGGATCACAACTTATGAATTTTCACTAATATATAATTCTTTTCTTTGAAGGCTCAGTCTACTATGCACTGAGAGACCATATATTTAGAGAGAGACACACAGATGAATCTGCCAAAGGCATCATAAAGAAGGAGACTTCATGAACACTTTTGAAAAAACCTACGTTTAAGAAATTTACTTCTAAAGGTTTCCAGTGCTCATCACAGTGAATATCAGAGATGGGAACTTTCCCTTGGATGCCAGAAGATAGGGCATGAGCCACCTTCTTAATGTTTGGTCTGGTTTTCTGGTGCCTGGGAATTTTTTGAAGTCTTTTGAACTTTTTTATTCACTAGAAGTAGATATTCCTTTTCCAGTTATTGCAATTTTCTATTCCTGCCTTTTCTAGCACTTCAACAGGAAATTATTTACTCAACTTCTTTTCATTAAATCATTTTTAAGGCTTTCTTATTGCTCTAAACAATCTTCCTTTACTTATATTTTTATACTGCCCTTTAACTGAAATTCTATTTCTCATTGTAAGCTTCTTACACAAAAGGAAGGAATTTTCAATGGAATTGCCACTAGTTCCTATGAATACAATTCCTTTTTTCTGAATGTCTGCAAAATAAGAGGAACTCCAGCACTACAAAGTGCAAGACAGAATTTTCAGACAAATAAACACAAATAAAAGTTGTGGCTTTTCATAGACCAGTATTCCTGTACTATAAAGTGCAAGATAGACTATTGGGACAAATAAACACAGTTGTGGCTCTTCACAGACTGTGTGACATTCAACACAGTACTAAAGCATATACTTCATCTTTTAATCCCTAGTTTAAATATAGAAACACTCTGCTCACCCAGATTTCCCAGAAGCAGCAGGCAAGACCTCCCTTTCACAGAAATGAGTCGAAAGCTCAAAACAACTTTAACGAGAGGAGAGGATTCTCTATACTGTGGCTAAGTAGCTACTACTGGACCCTTTAACAGATCCCATCCTGCCAATTAACAAGAAAGCACCCTCTTTGTCTTTCCCAGCCCCACAGCTGTGAAGGATGAAGACTGAGTGGCTCCTGTGTTGCTGAAAGGAGTGGGTTGAGAGTAGAGGAAATGAAGAAGAGCAGAGGGATAGAGAATACACACAGAAGGAATTCAGAGTGGTTTATACCATGGACTACAGTCCACATTGGCTATCTATATGATGAGGATGGTAGTGTTGACCTCACTCAAGTCTTAATTAAGGAATTAATGTTTGTGAAGCTAACTATGATCTTCAGATGAAAGGGTTTTCAAAATGACAAGGGATTTGTATAATTCACTGAGTGAGATAAGCTTGTGTTACTACAATGCTGACTGTAAAACTAGAGGTCAGAAGCTGATCCTGGAATAACTTCATCTCCCATTCACAACTAAACAGGAAAATAAATTTTGGCAGGAGCATGTCCATTCTCTGAAGCCCTATTCTCAGCCTGCTCCCACCGTCACCCTTTTACCCCTGCTGTATGGTGTCTGCCACAGCATTGCCCTGAATGACTGCAGTGAGACTGCAAGCAAAACCAGATCTTATTGTTAGTCTAAAACATTTTCTAGTGTTTTGTTTAGTGGCGTCAGTCTTTATCTGGCGTACAGTGCAAACCATGGAGTGTATCAATCACAGGAGCTTCTCCCTGCACAGAACAATCTATTTTCAGCTGTTGTTTTGCAGCTCAGAACTAAGTAAAGTTCTACATACTTTAAATCTCTTTTATTAAATAAATCTGTGTTGCTGTAATTCAGAAACCAGTGTGGTTCAAGGGTGTATTATTGCTTGCAAATGATAAACTGTAGTTCATGACCTGAGTCTAATGGTTACTTTATCAGTTGCAGTGGACAATTAAGTGACTGAGTAGTTCAATGGACGGTGAAGAACAGATTTTGCCTCCGAGCAGCTTTCAGGAGTTAGATTTCGCTGTATCATGTTCAGAAAGGTCAGAGCTCTGGCCAGATGACCAGTATAGCAGTGCAGATGGCACTGTATGTCACCTGGCCACTCTGGGCCCCTGCAACCTGCTGCAGAGGGCTTGGGTTCAGGAAAAGGTTATGGGCATATGCAACTGCAGCGCATTACCGTCTCATGAGGAAAATAGCACTCTTTTTGCAAAGCAGATGAAAAATCAGCATAGCAGCTATGTCCAAGACATGATAGAAGACTGAAGCCATTTCCAGGTGATATTTAAGATAAAAAAACAACAAACAAAAAAACCAAAACAAACCAACCAACCTGCCAACCAAACAAAAACTCAAACCCAAACAACCTAAAAACCCAAACTGAAACAAAAGAACAAAAAAACCCAACAAAACCCAAACCAACCAATCCTCCTCCCCCCTCAAGAAAAAAGCTTACCAAAAAACCTGCTTTGAATCCTAAATCATAGAATCATAAAATGGTTTTGGTTGGAAGGGATCTCAAAGATCATCTAGTTCCAACCTCCCCACTATAGGCAGGGACATCTCCCACTAGAACAGGTTGCTCAAGGCCTCATCCAACCTAGTCTTAAACACCTCCAGCTATATATGACAGAAATGTTGATATAAATATCTATATATAATTAATAACAATACTCACTTCCACTCTGATACCATTGAGATATTTTTTCCTTCTCTGAGCCCAAAAAACATTAAGGTTCAAATTTCAATGGTCAAGCCAAGATGGATGCTTGCAAAAGAGTCTAATTAATAGACACAGTTGTAGACTTGCGTATGCAAAGCAAGCGACTTTGTTTGCAGCTGACCAGAACTAGCCAGAGATTTAGTACGCTACAAGTCACAGAAAACTTGTTCTTAAGTCTCAGTGCTCTTTTTCCTTTCCCAATTTGCTTGCTTAGCTCAATTTAGGGGTAGTTTTCACAAATTAAAGTGGGTATGTTGACACTGAAAAATTGAAGGCTACTTTCACTGGTTTCCTAGTAAGTAAGCTAGAGTATAGCTTATTTCATTCTGAAAATGGAAAAGGGTGATCCTTAACCAGATGGAAAAGTTATTCTTGGCTAGATCTGTGGCATTCTATGAAGAACCTGAAGACGACAAGATAATATTTTGGAAAGTTTCCACACAGTTACTGTTTATGCTGTCAATTATCTGACTCCAGATGATTAAGATTTCACAGTATATGGATGGCAAAACCAATCTAAAGTTAAATAATAACAATAGTAATAAAAACCAACAACAAAACCATAAAAAAGGACTGCTTCAGCCAAAACAGATGATTTGGAGGCATGCTTATGATGGATGTTAACTGTGGAACTGATGGCATTTAAAAGCCGGTGGCCATCCACAGCAAATAAAAACGACTATTTGGTTTGAACAAAGATGGAGAATTGTTATTCCTAATAGCAAAATAAAACCCTTGGAATTGTAACTCTGACTGACTGACAGAGTTACTGTGAACCTGATGTGAAAAGCTTGGAGTTTAAGAGTTGCTTTTTAACCCTTTCTAAGCTTTTAAAAGTAGATTTCACTATTGAAATGAACAAGAAATATATTTAAAGGATAAAATTCAGTGAAGCATTCTGAAAATGTTAGCATGAAATCTTCACATTGAAACTGAAGTTTATTCGTAGAACTTAAGTAAAACCTGTGAAAAATAAAATTAATTCCTCTAAACTGCATTTTTCAAAGATGATAAGATGTTACTTACCAAAAATACTTCTTACTCCTCTAAGAAATAGTCTATTTTCAAATAATTTTATATTGTAAGTCAAAGTAACAATGTAGATTATTAATAAAATATTAAATTCTGTCTTTATGAAGTCAAGCAAAAACAAACAAACAAAAACCCACAAACTGAAATTCTCAGGAGTTTTCATTTATAAAAGCAAAGCTGAGGCATCCAAAGTAAGCCTGAAGATTATAATCTATATTTGTCATTTGGGGGGTATTTAAATATAAACGATGTGCCTTCTACTACACGTCTAGTTCTGGTCACCTCATTCATGACGAAGATCAGTTTGTTCAAGGATGAAATCCTGATTTCAGCAAAATTGCTTGCTCTTGAAGACATATTAGCCATCCTGATGAGTAAGAGACTCATGCTGTCACTGCCTTCTTTTGTGTAATAGTTTGCCGGTTAAATAAAACTGATTTCACACTCTACAAGTCCCAGTCGTTCTCAATTAAATGTATGGAGTACGGTGACATCTATAGGAGGCTCTATGTCTCTACATTTAAGTCAAATTTTCATGCTACCCTGTATACACCTCAGAGATTATTGTGATATAATTTGTAGGAAATATCAGAAGATAAATTAATCATCAACATTTTAACTTAGTTTAGGTCTCTCCAGAGAGCTAAAGAGTAGTAAAATGCATTCTGTAAAATAAATGCTCTCAAACGCAGCTGGGAAAGCTGAAGGGAGCAGAAACAATTGCTATGGTAACCATGCAATGGAAAGTAGGAAGAGAGCAAGAACAAGGTACCAGATTTGTAATAGTAAAAGAATGGCATCATCATCACTGAAACTTCCGTATTAAACACTGTTCAGTTCAGTAAATAAGAAAGTTGTAAGCCAAAAAACAAAATGAAACAAACAAAAAAACCCAACCCCAAAACATAAATCATCTGGCAGAATCTCACGTAGAGATTCCACATTGCTCCTTTCTCTTTCTATCCACTCTGCACAATGCTGTATAACGTCCCACTCTAGCAAACAAAGTCACTCCTGGCACAGCAAGAGCTGGGGTAGAGAACATTCCAAATATTCCCCTTCCCAGAAAGAATCTAATTGGAAATATGAAAGATGGTTTGACTCTCAAGCCTGATGAACCAGGATATGTAACTGAAATCCTGGCTCATGTAATTGTAAAACGAGGCTCCTGCAATCACCAGTTGAATGGCTTTGAGGGTTTCCCTAAGCTAACAGGATGCACTTGGTGATTGTCTCAAGAATTTTATTGCAGAGGTCACGCAATTTAGTCTCTGTTTTTCACTTGTGCAATTGAATATGGAAACAATCCAGTTCCTCTTTTTAAATTATTTTTAAGATTAAAAATATGCTTTCATTCTTTTTAAAGAAAACAATCATGCTTATCATTCATATATCCCTTTTGTTTCTGATTATTCTGCATGTTTAGTAACTTCTTTAAGTTTTTCAGATTTAAGTGGTATGGTTCCAAATGGTTCTCAATGGCTGCAGAAATGTTCCATACAAATGCTTTCTTCTGACTGTGAAAAGAAAACCAATGACAAAAGTTTTGAACTTCTATGTAAATATCTTTTATCATGGAAATATAAGCCATGTTGTTCAAATTTTCAGATATTTTTGGTTGGTTGCTCTGGGTTGTTTCCTGTTTATTTGTCTAGGAGGGGTGAGGTGGGTCAGGGGTGGGTGGATAACTTGTAGTGAAACAAAGCTTACCAAAAATATGATTAAGCATAGTAGAAAAATGGTAGAATAGAAAAATAGTTTAGACAAAAATTCTTTTCATCTAAGGTTTCATTCAGCACTACATCTGTAAAGCAGCAACAAAATGGGAATGCAGCTTATTCCTCTACTAGTAAGAACCTCCATACCTCCTGGTATTTGGTATCCTGTTACGACATCTATTATTGTGCCAAAGCATGTTACAGTAAGGGTGGTCTCAACTCCTAGAACAAAAAAACAAAAAAACAAAAAACAAACAAACAAACAAACAAAAAAAAGAAACTGGCTGCCAGTTTAAAAGAAAAAAAAACAGTAAAATAATTGAAACTCCCAACAACTAAGTGGAGTCTGGGTTGTCGCTGCTTACTTTCTGCTGAAGGCTTCAAACTAATCTGACACAAGTTTCTGACTTAATCAAGTCAGACTACTCTAACAAAAGGATGTTCTGTGATATGTCCTGACAAACCAGGGAAACATGGTCTCATTGGAATTATTGTTACATGAGTCCTTAGCAGGCTGAAAAGTCTTCAAGAAAAACATTACCAGCACTGCAGGCTATCCTATTCCTACCACAGCAAGGTATCCTTACAAATGACACTTAGAAAATACTCTTTAAAGGCAACACCAACAGGAATCATAGAATCACACAGAACATTAGAGGTTGGAAGGGACCTCCAGAGATCATCGAGTCCAACACCTCTGCCAAAGCAGGGTCATCCAGGGTGGTTCAGACAGGAATGCATCCAGTCAGGTTTTCGAAGTTTACAGAGAAGGAGACTCCACAACCTCCCTGGGCATCCTGCTCCAGTGCTCTATCATCCTCACTGTAAAGAAGTTCCTTCTCATGTTGAGGTAAAACCTATGTTCAAGTTTGTATCTTTTGCTCCTTGCCTTATTACTGTGGACCACCAAAAACAGATTGGCCCCATTCACTTGACCCCCACCCCTCATATATTTGTACACATTGATGAGATCTCCTCTCAGTCTCCTCACAACCAAACAGCTCCAGGTCTCTCAGTTCCTCCCATAGCGGAGATGGTAAAGTTCCCCATTCATCCTCATGGTTCTCATTTGGACTCTCTCCAGCAGGAAGGGATGTGAGTAATTGGAGACTGTGACTAGAGTGAAAAATTATTTTGATAAAATGAAGTAATTATTTTAAATCCATACAATAATTCAGTAAAGAATGATACAAAATGCTACACTAAAGAAAGATAAATGGAATGACTGCAGCAGACCACAAAACAAAAGAAATAGAAAGACAAGAAAGAAAATATAATTTGGCAAAAGATTAACCAGACTGCCAGGAGCAAGACAGAGAAGGTGATTATCCAAATCTGTTCAACACTGAAATGTTGTACCTAGATTCCTGTGACCAGTTTTGGACAGCACACTCGAAAGAAAATTTAAGGACAGTTAAGAGAATCCACAATAAATTAATACAAATATACTGTTTAAAAGATTAGCTTTGTTTACTCAAGGTGCAATGAAAGGGCATGTGCATCCTAGAATCATAGAATGAGTCAAGGTTGGAAGGGAACACAAAGATCATCTAGTTCCAAGCCCTCTGCCATGGGCAGGGACACTACTAGATCAGGCTGTCTAGAACCTCATCCAACCTGGTCTTAAACACCTCCAGGGATGGGGTTTCTACCACCTCCCTGGGCAACTCCTTTCAGGTTCTCACTACCCTCATGGTGAAGAACTTCTTTCTAACATCCAGTCTGAATTTACCCATTTCTAGCTTTGTTCCGTTCCCCCTAGTCCTGTCACTACTGGTGCCCTAAAAAGTCCTTCCCCAGCTTTTTTGTAGGCCCCCTTCAGATACTGGAAGGCCACAATAAGGTCACCTTAGAGCCTCCTCTTCCCCAGACTGAACAGCCCCAAGTCTCTCAGTCTCTCCTCATAGGAGAAGTGCTCCAGCCCTCTGATCGTCCTCGTGGCCTTTCTCTGGACACATTCCAGTGCATCCATATCCCTGTTGTAATAGTGCCTCCAGAACTGGATGCAGTACTCCAGGTAGCATCTCACCAGTGTGGAGTAGAGTGGGAGGATCACCTCCCTCAACCTGCTGGCCACACTGCTCCTGACGTAGCCCAGGATCTGGTTGACCTTCTGGGCTGCAAATGCACACTGCTGGCTCATGTTTAGCTTCTTGTCCACCAGCACTCCCAAGTCCCTCTCCTCAGGGCTGCTCTCCAGCCAGCCACTGCCCAGCCTATACTGGTGCTTGGGATTGCCTCAACCCAGATGCAGGGCCTTGCACTTGGTCTTCTGGAACTTCATGAGGTTGGTTTGTGCCCACCTCTCCAGCCTGTCCAGGTCCCTCTGGATGGCATCCCTGTCCTCCAGCCTGTCAGCCATACCACACATCTTGGTGTCATCAGCAATCTTACTGAGAGTGCACTCAATGCCTCTGTCCATGTTGCCGACAAAGATATTAGACAAGACTGGTCCCAGGACTGATCCCTGAGGGACTCCACTTGTTACTGGACTCCCCTTGGACATGGAGCCACCAAGAGACACTCTTTGGGTGCAGCCATCAAACCAGTTCTTTATCCATCTAGTGGTCCATCAATCAAACCCATGTTTCACCAGCTTGGAGATCAGGATGTCATGTGGGACAGTGTTGCAGGCTTTTATTTTATCTTCAGACAAACTACTGTTACAGATGAGGATGATGGCTTAACAGGCTTACTTTGTAGATCAATTAGTTATTGTGCAACAAACTTTAAATGACACTTACACAGAAATGAGCAAACTGGTGTTAGCATCTTGGTTACCGGAAGTGTTTAAGAACATTGCAAAAGAAAAAGCAATGTTGGGTTTTGTTTTGTTTTTCCCCTTGGGGGTCTGTACCCAAGCAATACTAAATTCAGGAGTCAAGGAATCAGTTAATAATAGGCAAAAATATCTTTGCTCTGAAGCAGACCTTACCTTACATACTTGTAAGAAAAAGCTTTATTGGGTGACATAGATTGCTGTTCTTTTTACGCTAATTAGTAAACAATAATGTATTGGAGATTAATTTAACATCTTTCAGCTTACATCCTGGAACTGTTCTTAAAAATAAGACTGTCTAGCCTATCACAAAAAAGAAAGTCTTTTAGCTTCTTCCTTACTAGAGTCACGGCATTACCTGAGGGAACTCAAAGTAAACAAGTGGGAATGGAGAGAAAATACCTTACATCAATACACAGGTACCTGGTATTCATTATTCAAATGTGTTCCCGTTCCTCAGGCATCTAATTTTCTTTTGTCCATTACACACATAAGCCTTTTTCTCAGATCAATTATTTTTCATCCCATATCTTTACCCTGTTGAGATTCTTGAAAAACTTTATTGAAAAGGAGGAAGAGAAAATGGATTTCTTCTTCACTAGAAGAAGATATATAAAAGGTGTATCATTTTCTGCTACAAAATAAAACACAAAAAATTAAATTATTTATGCTACTGTTTTAAAGTTCCCATTATTAAAAGGAAACGTAACTAAATCCCACAGCAATAAATATCATGTGAGTAGTAGTTGCTATGGTAACTTATTCTTATTAAGTAGAATTAAAAAAAAATCCTAAATACATATATATATATATATATATATATACACACACACACACGTACACACACACTACATTGGTGTGTAAGTTAAAGATGCCTCAGGGCAGCCTAAAGAACATCGACGGCACAGCAAAAAATGTATTAAAGAAACTGAAAACAGCTGAAATATGATGATATTAAAAATCAAAACACATATATTTTAGATTAACACTTTCAAACAACAGAAAAGGAAATGGGATACAGTTACTGCCTAGGCCACTAGGGGTTTCAGTTATTAGGAAGGAAAACCAGGTTTAAGCCTCTTTAGAAAAGTGGAGAATGAGCAAACTACTAAACCTTGTTCTTCCCTGAAGCTAAACCGGCAGTTAGATACCAGTAAAGTGGAACTGGCTTTCTTACTGTAGGGCCTCATTAAAGCATTGGGACCTTTTACACTCAGCCTCTATCCCTCAGGTGCCCCTACCCCAAAATCTGCACAGATAAATTTGGCAGAAAGAACTCTCGGATACCACAGAGAGATGTTATCATTGCCTACTACACTTGCAGCAGATACATATGTATGATTAAAGTAGCCAGCCACTGGATGTCATTGTTATTCCACACAAAAATAATGAATAAAAATGACTGCAAAATCTTTCAAACCACCAAATGCAGGAGGCATCATGCATTCTATCTTCAAGCATGTACCTCTCAAGTTAGTTTCAGCAACCTGCTTCCCAAACAGTTTAACTATTTTTAAATGGATGAATAAGCTGTGTGTCCTATATATGGGATTTTAAATAGCTGACTAAACACCATGTGAAACAGTACAGCCAGTTGGTACTGTGCATTTTTTTCTGTGTCAGAGTTATTTTGCTTTGTTTCTTAAAGCGTTTTGCTTTGATGTGGGCTAGTAATGTTAGTATGCACATATGTTTACTGCAAAGAATTTCTGCAATATTTTGGAATGCAGGAAAGAACAAATTTTTTTTTAAAATGTTTTTTTTTAAATGCATGAAGCTGTTTGCCTCCTGTTTATGCTACATTTCTGTCTCTACGCTTAAGACAGAATGTGCACTTCTTCAGTTTCAGGAAGGAATCTCAGCATGTTAGTTGAAACTACTGATTTTACTAATTCCTAGTTTAAAAATCACTAATTTTAGCTAATACGTCTCTTTCAGAGCATGAACAAAAAAGCGCAGCTCTACATATGCACAGCTCTGTACAGACCTGTTTTTCAGCCCTGTTCAATCTACAGTGACGGCATTTTGCAGCAAGTGGCTTTCTAAACTGAAAGAGAGAAAGACTGGAAACAGATCCAGCCAGCTTGATTTCTGCACCATCCTCCACCACTCCCAGGATAATTCTGTGTAGTTTGCATGTGGCTCAGACACAGAACCATGCAGTTGAAGGAAGGTCTGGGAATCAGTGCTCCAGTGAGTAGTACTGCAACAACTAGCTTCGATCTTCTAATAGCTCATGTTATAACATCTCATACTACAGCCTGTAGTCATATGCCACCTTGAAAACACACCTGTAAGTCAAACTAGTTACAGAATTCCTGTCAGGCTGGTTTCCTCTAAGACCTGATCCTAACTGCACCCTCTATCTTGTTGCCAAGCCTGATAACTGTCATTTTGTCCAACATTTACAGTAGTTCCAGCATCATGTTGATTTATTTGTTTAGAGCTGTATGTGCTCTCAACTTCTACTCTATGCAAGTTTCAGCATGGGATCTTTAGATTTAACTCAGGATTTTTTTTTTTTCTTATTGTGCTTAGTAGCAGGTATTGAGCAACTCAACCTTTTCTGTACAAGTAGTGTCTCTTGCTAATGGATCAGGGGTGGATGTAAAATATCTCTAGCTCAAAAAGCAGGCAGTCTTCAGTTGCTTGTTTTGTTACTAACCAGTCACTGCCAGACTTCTGCAACTGTAATTGCCCACAGTAGTTTCACAACGGAGTAATCCATTAATCCTTCTTGTTTCTCTCTTGCTCACTCTAGTACTCAGAGGTGTAAATTAGAGACAGATGTGGAAGGTGGGAAGTTTTCCAGTTTCCTGTTTTAGAAAGAAGTATTTTGCACTGTGGGCAGTCTTTCTCACAGCCACGAGGAACACCACATGAAACATTATGAAGTTTGCATCTCAGCTATATCTAACAGACATATGTTCAGTCAAGTATACTCCAATTATTTGCAATAGAAGTAGGCTTGGATAGGAGAAAGTCTGAGGGTTAGGATGTATCTGGAATTTGGCAGAAAAAAAGGTTGTTTCAGTGAGTTGGTACTCAGCTGCAGGAATAAATATTGAAAGGTTTTACACCTGATAGATAAAAGGTGAAGGAATTAGCAGGAAAAAAATCTATACTAGAAAAAGAAGAAAACATTGTGTTCATATACTCCACTAGATGAACCATGTCTGATACAGTCCTAGCAATTCAATCAAATTTGGGGGATAACTAATCTTAAATTACACCTAGAAACTAGTAATTCAGTAAGTTCCTTTCTGATGACCTGTGCTCAGATCCAGGAAAAGTGCGGCAGGTTAGCTGCCTCCTTGGAGTCAGTAAGTTACTCTCAGGTTGCTTTTCATATTATTCAGTAGTTTTCAGCTTTGCACTTAGGTATCAGTTTGTTAAGGGCAGTTTGGCTTGTCTTTGAGTTTGTTTTTCCACTATTCTCACTTCTTGTCACCACACAGCTGACCTGCAGCCTCCAGTATATGAGAAAAAGATTTTGTTTCCCCTGATATGTATCCAGGGGAAGAGAGTTGTCTGCCTGAAAAAAAACCCCAACAAATAAATTGCCTGATATATCTTAGGTAAGTGACATCAAATGGAGCTGTGTTTAGTTTCTCTTTCAATTAAGAGAGAACAGCACCTCAGGGAATTTCTAGCACCATAGCAAAAAGAAAAAAAAAGAAAAAAAAAAAAAAGCTATCACTGAAAACGCTAAACCGATGAGCAGTAAGGTGTTATTATGAGCTGCTTCTAGAGAGAGAGAGAAAGGATCTGTTTGGATTATTTTTGAGACCTATTACTTTCGTCAGTATTTTTTTCCCCCAGAATCAACTAGCTTCAAAATGCAATGATAACAGGAATTTATGCCATTAAAAAAACAAAAAAAAACCAAAAAAAAACCCCAAACAAACCACAAACCAAAAAACATGGTTTCTCCCTAAAAATATGTGGGCCAACATAGGTAAACAATGCACTTACTGTTCTTTGAGGTTTTGAGATGACTATCAGTTTTGCCATTCAGAATTAACAGACCACTCCTGACACATATAATGAAATCTTGGTACTCCATTATATCAACTTTTTTTTTTTTTAAACTACTAATTCAAGATATCAGAGTGATAAAATATCCTGGTCATTGAAAACTCCTTACTACTGGAGGCCGCTACAGCATGTAATAACCTTTGGAAGGTTATAGATCTTAATTTGAAAACTATTCTGGTTTGTTTCCACTAGAGTTAACACATAGCTACATAAAAATCTCAACATCATTTTTCTACCAGCAAAAATAATCTTCTAATTTCTAGGTTATGTGTATGTTCCATATCTACTCACTAAAACTCGTACAGAGATACATGCTTTACCCAGACTATAAAGTGGTGATAATCTTCACCAGTGTCATGGTAGGCCTAAGCAGGCAAAAATAGGCTTACACATGTCCTGGTTTTCCAGACATGTTTTTCTGCTCTCCCTCCTTCTGTTTTGGGGAGAAGTAACAGCAGGAAAGAGGAACCTGGAGCCACCAAGTCTAAGGATCCTGGCTTTCCCAGGCTTGTTTTGCATCCTGTGGTAAACAAGGTACACACACTCAGCTTACGTATGCCTTGTGCAAGGCCTGTCTCTGCCCTTAAAAGGGTAAAGCAAGCCTATGGCTTCACCTAATATGTTCAAGCTTGGCTAACTGCCATTATGATTGGCTAGTCTATGACCAAAGGCCTATTAGTCTTGGGCTGTATTGATAAAAGGAGATGAGTAGGTGACACAACGTGCTCTGCCATTGTATTTGTGCTCTGCCGTTGTTTTTCATGCTTGCTATTGCCTTATTATATCTCAAACTGCCTGGAAACTACCTGCCTCCAGCTTACCAGAAACAGGTTCTAAATGCCTCCATGCGATCAGACTGCATAGCCAGTGTGACATTGTGCTGAGACTGCACATCACAAGACATCCTGCCTGCACTTGAAAGCCTCCTACCAAGATGGGAAGTCCTGGAGATACACAGATCGTCCAGAGATATCAGGACCAGGTCAGAGATTGTCTGCCTCCTTTCCCCAGCACCCTGTGAAGAATCAGAAGTCTCAGCAGCTGACAAGACAGTAACAGAATTCCCTGAAAGTGTTTGGGTACTTTCTGAAGCTGTAGCTAGCCCTTCGAGTTGGGAGATAATTTTGTGAGTAAATACTTAAAGTCTCTTGTAATTCACCATTGCATTCTGGCATAAGCAGAAAGGAGTTTCCTGAGCCCAACTAGTAGGCAAGCAGTGTATTGACTGTAAGTGGTACACTGACCACAGGAACTTTCTCTTCCAGTTCAATTAAAGTTATATATTATTGATAGTTATTTCCATATCCTGTGTTATTATCTGTATAAAGTTTCCACAACCGTGCAAAGGATTTATTATTATTAAAATTAGCTGTTGGGGTGGTGAGAGTTCTGAATAGTGAATATTAATAAACAATACTAATCTTTGAAAATCATATCTTGCATCAATTAGTTACCCCTCCATAACACCCAATGACAAAATTTCTGGTGTTAACTGCTACTGTTGGGGAGTATTAGCGAATTGCTGCCAATAGTCATTAGTTTGTAAAGGCTCAAATGTTTATAAATATGTGATAAATATCTGTATGACTGGAAGAAATACCTCCACGTGGTAGATGCTCTTAATCTGTACTCTCAAATTCCCATTTTGACAGCAATTTTCTGTGCTGTTCTGAACTAGGCACTCATTTCTTTTTCACTCAGTTCTCTGCTTGTGAATAAAGCCCAGAGATTGGTATCTAATTTGCTTTTATAATTTCTGAGTTTCTCAGGCCAGGGATATTTCTGATGGCTCAAGAAACACAGGAACTTAAAGGCTGAACAAAGCAGAAAACTGACACTTAATTAATAGTCTGCTTTTGTGTCACAAGAGGCAAATTTAGATCTCCCACCCCAACAAGTTTTTCTCCAACTTTACGTATATCCTTACTAGGTCATCTATAGCTTAGGCACATGAAAGGTACTCCTGGGCTTTGGAGACATCATAGCCAGATACCTCTGGTACCACACTGGAAGAAGGAGGAGTGACAATGGAGAGTCTCGCTAAATTGTTTACTCATCCTATGACCAATCATCTCACAGAAGAAGTGCTCAAGGAAAGAGCGATCAAGAGCTGCTTACTTATGTCTGTGCCCCTGATATGCAAACAAAGACAACGAAGTCTGATGTCCTTTGCTGACAAAGGACGTGGACAAGGCTGAGGTGCTCAATGACATCTTTGCCTCAGTCTTTAACAGCAAGGGCTCCAACCACAATGTCCAAGTTGCGGAGGGTAAAAGTGAGGACTGGGAGCAGTCAGATCTGCCTACTATAGTAGAAGATCATGTTTATGAGCTCCTAAGAAACCTGAATGTGCACAAGCCCATGGGACCTGATGAGATCCACCCACGGGTCCTGAGGGAACTGGCAGATGAAGTTGCCAAACCACTGTCCATCATATTTGAAAAGTCATGGCAGACTGGTGAAGTTCCTGCTGACTGGAGGAGGGCAAACATAACACCCATCTTCAAGAAGGGTAAAAAGAATGACCCTGGAAACTACAGACCAGTCAGCCTCACCTCTGTGCCTGGCAAGATCATGGAGCAGATCCTGCTGAAAGTCCTGCTAAGGCAAATGGAAAACAAAGCAGAGGTGATTGGTGGGAACCAGCATGGCTTCACCAAGGGCAGATCTTGCCTGACAAATTTAGTGGCTTTCTATGATGAAGTCACAGCGACAGTGGACAAGGGAAAGGCAGCTGATGTCATCTACCTGGACCTGAGTAAAGCATTTGACTCTGTCCCACATGACATCCTGGTCACCAAACTGGAAAAGCATGGACTTGATGGATGGACCACTCGCTGGATAAGGAATTGGCTGGATGGTCGAACCCAGAGAGTGGCGATCAACGGCACAATGTCCACCTGGAGACCAGTGACAAGTGGTGTCCCTCAGGGGTCAGTGCTGGGACCAGTGCTGTTTAACATCTTTGTCAGTGACATGGACAGAGGAATGGAGTGCACCCTCAGCAAGTTTGCAGATGACACCAAGCTGTGTGGCACAGTCGACTTGCTAGAGGGCAGGGATGCCATCCAGAGGGACCTGGACAGGCTGGAGAGTTGGGCCCAGGCCAACCTGATGAAATTCAATAAGGCCAAGTGTAAGGTCCTGCACCTGGGTAGGCACAATCCCAAGCACAAATACAGGCTGGGTGGTGAATGGCTGGAGAGCAGCCCTGAGGAAAAGGACCTTGGAGTCTGGGTTGATGAAAAGCTCAACATGAGCCTGCAGTGTGCACATGCAGCCCAGACAGCCAACCGAGTCCTAGGCTGCATCAAGAGAAGCGTGGCCAGCAGGGCAAGGGAGGTGATTCTGCCCCTTTACTCTGCTCTCGTCAGACCCCACCTGGAGTACTGTGTGCAGTTCTGGAACCCTCAGCACAGGAAGGACATGGAAGTGTTGGAGCGGGTCCAGAGGAGGGCCACAAAGATGATCAGAGGGCTGGAGCAGCTCTCCTATGAGGACAGGCTGAGGGAGTTGGGGCTCTTCAGCCTGGAGAAGAGAAGGCTTCGAGGGGACCTGATAGTAGCCTTCCAGTATCTGAAGGGGGCCTACAGGAAGGCTGGGGAAGGATTATTTACAAGGTCCTGCAATGACAGGACAAGGGGCAATGGGCTTAAACTGGCAGAGGGGAGATTTAGACTAGATATTAGGAGGAAGTTCTTTACAGTGAGGGTGGTGAGGCACTGGAACAGGTTGCCCAGGGAGGTTGTGGCTGCTCCCTCCCTGGATGTGTTCAAGGCCAGATTGGATGAGGCCTTGAGTGAGCTGTACTAGTGGGAGGTGTCCCTGCCTATGGCAGGGGGTTGGAACTAGATGATCCTTGAGGTCCCTTCCAACCTTACCATTCTATGATTCTATGATCTTGGATGAATAGTTTGCATGTTTCTGCAAGCAATGATGATAAACTCCAGAGGCACTCAGTAAACTGTATCAGTCACGTACTGTAGACATTCAATTCTTTGGGTTTACAACTTTCCAGCATATTTTTTTTTTCTTTCTTTCTGGACTTCCACACAGTATCTGGCCCATCCTAGGGAAAGTACCCAATCACTTGTTGTTGCCCAGCTGGGGACTTAATTATCACCTGCTTCATACCCTTCCAATTGCAAAGTTCACATCGCACTGTCTGTAGAAATCTCATTTAGCAGAATGCTCCTCCAGTACTCATTTGCTGACATTTTCTATGCTAAAACTTTCATACAGAGAAGTGGAAAGCAGAAAGTTAGACTCAAAATGACCAACTCCATGAAGAATTCCTCATTCCAGGAGATATTCAGACACTGCGAGTTTATAAAATGACATCTGAAATCTGTGGCAAAAAAGCCTTATGCAATTATAGATAGACAGATATGATTTCTAACTAGTCAGATGAGAATTATCTGGAATTGGAGAGGCTGCTTTCACTCTTTAAAATTGTAGCTGGAATTAGAACCAGTTACTTCAACAATGTGATATCTGAGCACTTTAAGCTGATTTCACAGCAAATAAAGTTCTTTTGAAACAGGTCTGCAGCATTCTAGAAAAATAGTTCTATACTAAAGACCCTGTAACAACACGTAATAAAGTACAATAACCTTCATTCTGATTCTGTTCTTGGACACACTGCCCCTACCATAAACACACAAGTGTGGTTTGGCAGTTGTCAGTGTTTAGTCGTTTGCATATGATATCTTCACATCTGGCTGCAGGACAACCTACTGCTAAATTTGCACTGTAAGCTATACAATGGGACGTTATCTTTTTTTCCTAAGGAACCTACACGATTTATGACATGAATTTACAATAGGTTCATATCTGTATATCACATAGGTATCATTAGAAAGTCAATCTTTTATCACTACTATATTAATATTTTATCTTGAACAGAGTAATCATATGATTAATACTTAATAGGTTTAATTTGTTTAAATGTAAAAGATTTAATCCTTCAGCAAACATGTGCTAGGTTTAAAGAGGCAACTCCCTACCTCCAAACTGCTTGACACTCTATGACATTTTATGTAAATGCTAAACCTAGAAATAAGTCAGGTTTCCTGGTTTAGATAGTGGTTTGTGACCTTATAGGTGGTACGATTTTTGTCAGGCCTGGGACAAAGTGGTCAAGAAGATTAAAAAAACCCACGTTATTCACTCAGAACCTATAGGAAACTAACTTGTGACGTTTCCTATATAATACTGCAGTGATTAGATTCCCACATCCATGCCAGTGATAGGCCGAAGGATTTAAGGGACTGTGTACACTTGCCCTTACAAAGACCGGTTACTGGGACTTTTGACAAGTTGCTGTGGCCTTTCCGCAGCTGCCACTAGATGGCATCAAATATCCTTTTTGTTGTTGTTTTTTAAATACACTGTTAGCGCCTCCTGTGCGGTGCGGGGTCATTGCTCCTTTGTCTACAGTGGGCTTAGATTTAGAGTTTAAGATGTTTAAACAACTTTCAAGAATTCTAGAGAGAAGCAAGTTCCAACTACTCTGACTGAGCACCACTACACTGAAAAAAAAAAATAAAATTGTGTCACCCTGTTGAATTCTGGAAGTTTCAGGATACATCTCTTTCATAATGAAAACACTGAGAAGTTCTCTAAAGTAGAGTGATTTTGAAATATCTGCTCTCTCTACCACTTATTTATGTATTTCATCATCTTGATTAAAACAGATGCACTAAACCTTGCCAATTTTCCTGAGGCAAATATATAAAAAACAAACAAACAATAATCAGTTACATTACCACAGGTAAAGGAATTCATAACAGTGCAAATAAGCGCTCAATGTGTGGAAGAAACCTCAAGCATATTTAATTTCAAAGAAATCATTAATTAACATTGTCATTAAATCACTCTGTCATTAGGCAGAAGAGTAAATCTACAGTAAGAAATGGACTTTTAAAGGCCCCTTCCAACTTATACTGTTCAGGATTCTTCAACTAAGGGTAACAGAAACTCCTTTTGAATACATTGGTACACAAGGCTAGAGTAGCAGGTAACCAGCACTGTGCCATAAGTGTGATCCTCCGTAGTAGAAGGGCCATGTTTCACCACACTGTCTTTGGCTTAGTTATCCCTGCCTAGTGCAGCCTAAAGGCCTGTGCTTCCAGTTGGCTTATTTAGGATCAGGCACACCATCCTGGAAATCATAGAACAGAATCATAGAATCAGTTAGGGTTGAAAGTGACCACAAAGATCATCTAGTTCCAACTCCCCTGCCATGGGCAGGGACACCCTATCCTAGATCAGGCTGGCTAGAGCCTCATCCAGTCTGCCCTTAAACACTTCCAGGGATGGGGACTCGACCTCCTCCCTGGGCAACACATTCCAGGGTCTCACCACTCTCATGGTGAAGAACTTCCTCCTCATGTCCAGTCTGAATCTAGCCACCTCCAGCTTCACTCTATTCCCCTAATCCTGTCACTACCTGATGTCCTAATAAGTCCATCCCCAGCTTTTTTGTAGGCCCCCTTCAGATACTGGAAGGCCACAATAAGGTCACCTGGGGGCCTCCTCTTCTCCAGACTGAACAGTCTCAACTCTTTCAGTGTGTCCTCATAGGAGAAGTGCTCCAGCCTCTGATCATCTTCATGCCCCTTCTCTGGACACACTCCAACATGTCCACATCCTTCTTGTAATAGTGGCTCCAGAACTGGATGCATTACTCCAGGTGGGGTCTCACCAGAGCAGAGGGCAAGAATCACTTCCCTCAACCTGCTGGCCACACTTCTCCTGACGCAGCCCAGGATCTGATTTGCTTTCTGGGCTGCAAGTGCATACTGTTGCCTCATGTTGAGCTTCTTGTCCACCAGCACTCCCAAGTCCCTCTCCTCAGGGCTGCTCTCCAGTCTGTATTTATGCTTGGGATTGCCTTGACCCAGATGCAGGACCTTGCATTGGGTCTTCTTGAACTTCATGAGGTTGGTTTGTGCCCACCTCTCCAGCCTGTCCAGGTCCCTCTGGATGGCATCCCTGCCCTCCAGCCTGTCTGCTGCACCACACAGCTTGGTGCTGTCAGCAAACTTGCCAAGGATGCACTCAATGCCTCTGTCCATGTCACCGACAAAGATGTTGAACAAGACTGGTCCCAGGACTGAGCCCTGAGGGGCTCTGCTTGTTACTGGCCTCCACTTGGACATGGACCCATTGACAGCCACTCTTTGGGTGCAGCCATCAAGCCAGTTATTTATCCATCTAGTGGTTCACCCATAAAATCCACGTTTTACCAGCTTGGAGACCAGTATGTGGTGTGGGACAGCATCAAATGCTTTGCTGAGGTCCAGGTAAAATTACATCAGTTGCTGGTTTCTCATCTATTAATGATGCGACCTGTTCATAGAAGGCCACCAGGTTTGTCAGGCAGGATTTGTCCTTGGTGAAGCCATGCTGATTGGACCAAATCACCTCTTCACTATTCTCTTGTCTCAGTAGTGTCTCCAGGAGGATCTGTTCCATGATCTTACCAGGCGCAGAGGTGAGACTGACAGGCCTGTAGTTCCCTGGTTCCTCCTTCCTACCCTTTTTGAAAATAGGAGTTATGTTTCCCCGTTTTCAGTGAGTGGGCACTTCATCAGACTGCCATGACAATCTACGCATTAGACAAACTGGAACAGTCTTTTCCAATGTTGTAGATAAATTAGTGAATTCAATTGCTTATAAAACTAAAGGAGCTAACTATAAGAGAAGTTGTGGGAGCTAGAGTTGTTTAGCCATAAGACAAGAGGAAACAGCCTCAAGTCGGACCAGTGGAGGTTTTGTTAGTAGGAAAAGTTTCTTCACAGAATGAGCTGTAAAGCACTGAAACAGGCTTCCCAGGGAAGTAATCAAGTCGCCATCCCTAGAGGTATTTAAAAGATGTCTAACTGTGGTACATAGGGACATGCTCTAGTGGTGATCTAGCAGTGTCAGGTTAATGGTTGAACTTAAAGATCTTAAAGGTCTCTTACAGTCAAAAGTATTCTGCGATTCTGTTTCTGAAAATTAAGTCTGAACAAATGTTATAATTTCCAAACCTAAGAGAGCAGTTGCAGCATCAGCTTGAGACCTTCACTATTATCTAGGTTGTAGAAGCACTCAGAGCTCAAAAGAGGACACTGTGTGAAAGTGCCTATGTTGGTTTGAAAAGGAATTATTTACACAAACATCTATTCAAAGATGATCTGAGTGGGGTTGTACAGCCCCTGTGAAAGAACCTATATATCTTGGTAGGGTTAATCCATTCTACAGTCTCTAACTTGGAAATTTTGCTTACAAATGATGCAGAGCTGACTCCATCTGAACACTTCCTCTTCTTCTTGTTGTTCCTTTGACAAAAGTTCACTTCTCTTCTCTATTTAATCTGGATGGATGTGACTTTTGACACATAAGTTCCTCCAAAAGGGCATTTTCCAATAAAAATAGTTTTCCTCTGTGTCTTCTCATTTAGTTGGGAAAGAAATAGTTTGAATGTTTTACAAACTTTGATTCTACTGTAGAGTGTACCTATTAGCTTAATTGAGATCATGGACTAATTAAAAGGTTTCCTTTTAAGTGGCCAAGTCAAAAGACTTTTATATTGTGTCAGGTGAGCTCTGTGACAAATGTAAGTCTGCAGGAGGAAGACTCAGAGGAATTCAAAAGGTGAGAAGGACTGCTTCTCTCATTCTCTCCTATTCCTATTAGACTGCAGGCAAGATCAGGGTTGTGACAGAATAAAGTTACCCTGGAAGACTTCTCCATAAAGGCTCCTAATACTGAAGTATATATAAATAACAATTGCACTTCTACTATCTCTTGTCTTCATCCCACTACTGAAACAAACTCTTACTGTGAGTTTGTTCTTTTGGTTGTTACAACTCATTGGGGCAGGTTGGAAAACCTTTTATAATGTCCTGGTTTTGTTTACAAGGATATCAGACTGATGCTGTCACTCTTTTGAGGTTAGGTTTACACTCTAAATGTATAAATAAATTTTTTGAAGTAATTCAAACTAATAAGATATCTGCCAGCCTATGTTTAACTCTTCTTTACCATTATTCCCCAGCTGTGATTGTACATAAAAGATAATACCTAGCTGCTTCAAGTCACTTGAGAGAAAGCACTATTTCTACAACAGAGAATTAATAATGATTGTCTTTTAGAATACTTTATCAGAACCAACTGGTAAGATTCATTCTCTGCCTTATTATCCAGGGAAAAGGTTGTCAAGATAGTATTATTATATATAGCTGTACAAACACCTCTTTTTTATTGCTACATTTCAGCCAATGAATATAATGAGTCAGTGGCCTGGAAACACTCACTTTCACACTTAAAATCTTATCATTCTTTCAAGTACCTGGTGCTTAAGAAAATGTGTTTTCCTTCTCCTGACATCCACCAATTCAAGCATAATTTTGGCTGCCTTGCCCCTAGTATTCTTCTCAATTTCCAGAATTTATACCTGTTTGGCACCATTTAGCTCTTTTTGCAATTTCTTTTGCAAAGAGAACTTCTGAGTTCTGTAGCATTGTTTTCAGATTATATATATATGTTGTTTTTACACATTCATCTTACGTGTTCTCTTTCTAAAAGGTTTTCATTCTTTGGAAGGGTAGATTTATCATTGCCTGCCTTAGGCCCTCTGAGATAGCTGTTGTGGCATCCTTTGTTCTTGCACAACTACAAATGACTTTGTTATTTCCACTGCTTTCTTGAAAACCAGACTTAGTATAAACACACACAAAGTAGCCACAGAAGAGTGTCAGAGGAAAAACATATCACAAGTCATAAAACTGCACCTGAAAAACAGTTATTGCAAAGCAGTCAAGGTTTAATTAGACTTCATTTCAAATGAGCACCTGGTATTTCTCATCACTGAATGTAGAAACTGTTTGCAGTTCCAGATGGATTTTATTTTCTTCCTGCAACAGTCAAATTCAAAACCAAGAACAGAGGCAGACGAGGTTTGATGTGTTGGGGTATCTTTTTAACTTTTGAACTTGCTTATCCATTTCACATTTTTGATCAAAATA
Source organism: Eubucco bourcierii (assembly GCA_013396675.1). Classification (NCBI taxonomy): domain Eukaryota; kingdom Metazoa; phylum Chordata; class Aves; order Piciformes; family Ramphastidae; genus Eubucco; species Eubucco bourcierii. Next base: position 530,541 of record VWZE01007091.1, on the reverse strand, counting down.
AAAGGAAGCAGTGAGCCAGAAAAAATCTGCCATTCCAGCCAGGGAAGAAATAGGTTTTTCTCCTTGTTTTGAGAAAATCTGTCTTTGGATATTCACTTGAATACAAGGAATGAGCATCTGTGTCATCTATTCAAAACACCTAGTCACTGCTTAAGTATGTAGATCCCTCCTGCTGGTCATTTTTTGATCAGATGAGAGGACCTAGAAAAATACTTTCTGCATCACTTTATCCTCTTTGCCTCAGTTTCAGCTTTGTCAGTAAAACACACAGTATTTCCTCTCATTCTTTCCAGTACAACTTCTGCCTTCAATGACCTGAAGACTTCCTGACATTTACTGTCATGATTAAAGCACCAAGTACAATGATGATCTCAGCTGTGTCCTCTAGTTCAAATAATAATAGTAGTAGCTGTGACAATGATAGCATATGACCAAGAACAAAAATGTGTCACAAAAGACAAGAACCAAATTAGGAGAACATACCAACGAACAGTAAATGTCAAACTCATAAAGAGACAATTCATTATTTGCTTTATCATTTAAGTATTTCCAAAAATTAAAGATGTTTGCCAAACATATGGCTAACATTTACTTAAGATAGTAAGCTGATGTACAGTAGGAATTCAAATGACTCATATGCTGTGATTTGACTGCTTGACATGCCTTATTAAATCAGTTCTCCAAAGTGTCCAGGATCAAATATCAAAGCATAGGAAATAGGTTCCTATTTTTTCACATTGATGCATGCACAAGCAGAAAGCAATTCTGAGGGCAGCATGAGCTGTAGTGCTCAGTCCAGTAATATTTCATTGCTGTGACAAACTGTGAGTCCATTACCGGAGTGCAGTAAAGAGGCAGAACCTTCAAGAAAAAAAAATATATAGCTCTCAGGATAGAGTATTTTAATCTCTATGCCTGTTTATTCAGCAAGTAGGTTGAAAGGATCCCAGCAAGTTTAACAATAGAATCAGCAAGAGGGTCATTTACTGCCTCATAGGCTTTGAAATTCCTTTGGACATTACAAGTCAGAAGTCAATGTTCTCGTTCATTTTCATCTATTGAAGCATTTCTGTCCTTTGTTACCTTAGCAGTGAAACAGACTGAACAGACTAGCAAATTTTGTTTTAGATTAGGGAGCTATTGTAATTCAATTTTATAGTGAAGAGTGACATTCAGGGAGACTGAATGGCTTTGCACAAGCATCTAATCTAGATCTCTCTGGACCATATATTCTTTTTCAGTAATTTTGAATACATAAAGATAAAGACAAGGTATAGTGAATTGTAAACTCTCAGATGAACAACTAGAACATATAGGTAAATTGATGGAGCTAGAGGATAAAAAAAGAAAAATTGGTCTTGTGCAGGTTGGCATAATTACATCAGATCAAAACCGAAGCTGATGACTTTGAACAGCAAGTCAATATCGCACAAAACAGAAAACCATGAAAAAAACCTAAACGAAACTGTGGCAATACCAAACAACCTTTCCACATCTCTGTTAACATGTACAGAAATAGAATAAAGTGAGAATGGCTCCACGGTAAAGCTGAAGTCTGTTGTAACTGTTTTTAAAGTCAAAGTCCTAGATATCTTGATAAGGCCCATTTTGGGTTAAGCTGTATTCCTAATATATTATCATATCAATTGCCTTAAATAAGGCTTCTCAGCCCACAGTTGCATGATTCTTGGATGTCTTCCATTAGCCTTGTGACCTTGTTTCCAAGAATACCTTTTTGGGGATCAGGCTGGGCCAAGAGGACTGTGTATTGGGTCCTTCAGACAACAAACACAAATCTCTTACAGATAAATGCATGTTAAAAAATAAAAAAATAGGACAACTTCATTTGAGAAGTGGTTCACAGACATAGGAACACATGTATCTCAGTCAGAAGAAATAAAAATTAGAAAATTCCTACATATGTAAGTATATACTCTGTGAAATCAGATATTTGCTACTGGACTAAGCAGCAGGTTGCTTCCTCAATAGTCTGCAGTGAGATTAGAGGAAACAGTGCCAGATGATATTCTGAAGAATAAAAACTGAATCTCAAGAAAACAACTCTGTGATGGTAGCTGGATTGGTTAGACAACAGATGTCTTCCACATCTGACTTTTTATGGTATAATATAGTTAACTGTGTATATTAAAGACTGCTTTAGATTGTATTTAATCTTTTGCCCATCACCAAAGTTCCATGTGGAGAAGCAGCAAGAAGAGGTATGAGCTAAAATAGATGTACCTTCTGAAGAAATCACTTTTTTATAAACACAACACAAGTCACCACACAAACAAAAATATTTTATGAGAGGGTTTTGCCACAATTCTGTGCTATACTTTTGATCAGCTTTATTTCCTTTTTTTGCATTTGCATCAAAGTTAGCCATCTTTTTTTAGTGAATGTTGTAGAAAGTCCAACTAGAAAAATGCCAAGCAAAATTTTCTTTAATACATTTATCAATGGTATTTCATAACATTTTCACAGCTATTTCTCCTGAAACCAGTAATGATTGAAGCAGTAACATTCAAATAATAACATTAGGGGAGATTTCTCTATTGCTAAAGCAAAAAGATGAATACATATAAAAAAAGCTATGAAGTGAATTCAAAGTCTCAGTAACAAATTTCTCAAAAACCTTAATACTAAAGCACAGTTAACCATACATCAGAGAAAACCTAAGTGTGTTCCACTATTTCCATCTCTAATGTCCTGAAATGCATTAATTAATATAATAACAAATATTATTCCAGACAACAGTCACATTCTTTGGTAAAGACAGAGGTAGATCAAAATCTGAAAGAAGAAAAGCATAAAATTTCTGGAAAGTTAACTGATGTTTAAAGAAAACTAAGGGAGACCCTTTTCACTGAGTAAATTCTTGAATAATGACTATACATAGTGAGGAAGAGAGAGGGAAGAGATCTAATGAGAATAGTACCTATTAATACTTTCCCTTCTAGATTCCAAGTGACTCATGAAGCATATAATAGCCCACTGGGTATACACACACTGCCACTCTGGAACAGTGCTGGGTTTGTCTTCCACCACTGACCTCTTGATTTCTGCACTGCATACATTAGTGGGAATTATTTCACTGATTTCCTCAAGGTTTGGTATTCACCCATCATTCAAAGGAGCAGTGACATCACATCTCTGCCTACAGTGTATAGGATGAATAGGAAAATTTCATCCGGCAGAATTATGCAGTCCAACTGAAGATACATAAACATGTGAAACTCAGGGGATCCTGTTCTGCTCCCACAGACTCAAGTGTAAATCTGACAGAACGTAACTGAATTTCTGGATCCAAAGTCACTCTCACTTTTCTGAGTTGTACTCTGTTTTAGATGGAGGATACTCTTTATTATTATATCCCCAAAATGCAACTAGTTATAACTAGTAACTTACTCAAACATTCACCTGCACTGCGTTTTCATTTTGGTACTATTAAAAAAAAGAAAACAAAAAAGCCCAGACAAATCTCACCTGGGTATATGGCCTGAATCTTCTCATCAATTAAATAAATGCCATTGATTCACCTTCTCTAAGAGTCTGTTTCTCCACCTTTGTGCAAATGTCCAGGAGGAAGAAATGAAAGAGTGAGAAAACAGAAGAGGAGGTCACGCAAACAGCCAGGAGTTCCTGAGTTTAAAACACCAGAGAGAGGAATGGAACATTTTCAAGCTATGAATAGACAAAATGAGGCTTGGCATGATTTGGTTGCTTGAGATGCAGATGAGAGTTGGATCTCTGCAGTTCAGGGAAGTCCTGCCAAACAGATTTGCCTGAGGATTAGGAAATCATAGATAACTCCAGGTACCTTCAAGCTTCCTCGGATTCCTAGTATCCCAGAGAGAATAGAAAACAACAGCTACTGCTGTGCCAACAGAAAACATTTCAAGAAATAGCATTCTGGGATGGAAATTCTGCACCAGTTGAGAGCAAGGAAGGAGCAATGAGTAAAAGAGAAAACTCAGTTTCAAATAGCATGTGTCTGAGAACAGAGCACATGTGTGCAAGAACAATTAGTTTTCTGCAAGTTGTGTTGGAAGCACAGCCCAGAGTTGGTGCATCTCTATTCATATTTGGGCAGCTGGCCAGAGACTTTGGAAGCAACTTTCCTCACATTATTTTCTCATTGTCATTAAACTGTATTTTAGGGCACCACAAACCCACCCTATTTTCTCTACATTTTTTTCAGGCACATACCTTTCACTCCCAGCATAAGAATAATCTCTCCTGGCAAATAAAGCAGGTCCCCATTAATTATCTCTCTCTCGCTCTCCCCCTTTACAGCTTTACTTGCAGGAATACTGCCATGACTGTGGGCTGTTTGCCAAGAGGCCTTGCACATGCTTTTTTCATTATTAGACTACTATAAAATTTAACCATATAAGTCTCCTGTGCTATACCCTCATGACAATGCCAACAGTCATTCTAAAATAGACTACTTAAGAGAGTGTAGAGACCAGGCCTTTTTGCAACTCATTAAACTGTGGTTTATTTTTGCCTTCTTAGTAGAATGTGCTCTCCTGCTCCTGCTGATGGCAACAGAGCAGACTCAGATCTTCTATGAGCATTTTTAAAAACATCAGACCTCATCATGCCCAGCACTTAAATAAAAATTCATTTAACTGAGTGAGAATTTTGCATGTCAGTAAGGGCTAGGTTCTGCCATTTGGCATTAAAGGATACTGGTTCTAAACTACTGGAAAAATAACAAATAACTTGCTTTTAATTTTCTTGTTAAATCACAGAACACAATTGGTTCTAGAGATACAAAATTGCAAGGAAAAAAGTTGATCCCAAAATATTACTTTTTATCAATAACTAGTAGAGTACTTTGCAATGGAGTGGGGTATTATTTTCTCCTTGTAAAACAGTCTCCTGAAGTAAAAAGGAAATTACTTGCCTATGACTATCCAGGAATTTATAGCAGACTAGAGGTATGGGAGTAAACATCTGTACTTTGATCATTTTAGTTAATCCTAATAAGCAATATTTTGCTTGCTATCATTAATTTCCCATCATTGGTTAAGAATCTGCCTCAGAAAGAACACAGCTTCCTTTTCTCACATGTGAAGACAACATGCATGATGGGAATGCTGGAATTTATTCTCTCAGTGCAGCAAAAGACAGAGTGAATGACAGTGTCCCTAATTCAACTTTCAGGAATGTCAGCTGGAGCAGTCAGGGAAGGGCAGCATCTGCCTGTCCTCTCATTTTGACCAATTGCAGCAGAAACGTGATAATGTCTGATGGAAAACCCAAAGCTTTCAGGTAGCACAGGAAACATCCATCAAAATTTGAATTCAGACTTCATACCAACCATTAAAAAAGCAAAAGTAGTGTTGTAGACATGACTGATGAAATCAGGAAAAGAATGATACCTTACATATGCTTGTTAACATGTCACTTCATTTATTTTCATGTGTCATTTAATATCTAGGATATACCGAGTTTAACAGCTTTAAAAATATGACCTGAAGTCACTATACTTGGCTAAATGTTTCTAGAGACTTAAGTCTATAGTAAGCCTGCAGTGCTGTTAGTGTACACACAGCCATGGCTGTTAGGAAAGAGAGAAACACATACTGTTGCTCATTTAGCAAACCAGTAGTGTCTGCATTATCTTGAGCAGCATGCAGAAGCTACACATGGGACACTTCATAAAGGAAAATATTTTCTAGTGGAACAAAGTTAAAATCATACATGGCTGTTATTTCACTGCTCATTGGCAGTGGTACAGGACCTCAGTAACTTTAGGTTGAAGAGAGACTAAAACAAATGGACCATAACTGTACAAGGGCACAGACACCCTGTGCCCATTCCCTGTGTTTCTCCATCATGCACGCATTGCCTAAGGACATAAAGGCCAGCACAGATGGCCTTATGTGATTGTCTGAATATACTGATAAGAGTCATTCTTTCAATGTCACTGGGATTTATCTTCTCTCTTATATCTCTTTGCGACTTCATCTCTTCTAAGACTTTCCCTGTCTTTGGGCAGTTGTCTATAACCAAAAAATAAAAGCAACCAAAGCAAACCTAAAGCAACCAATCAAGAAGCAAAAATCAAACCAAAACCACCAAAATCAACCAAAACACATCACAAAAACATGAAGGTTTTTTTTTTTCACCATTCCAGCAATTAATATCTCTCACATTTTCAGCTGTATTCTCCTATACTTTTTCCTTAAAAAAAACATCTGTGAAACTCTACTCCAGCACTCAATGTATAAGGATACTGTGTCCTTCTGAGGCTGAGACAGAAGGACAGTTCCTCTGAGAAAAATGAATGCAGTGCTGTAACCATCCTGGTCACAGTGAGATGATGTCCTTGCTGCACCAACAGAAAAGGGATTGTTGGTGGGTCCCCTCGCCCAAACGTCAAGAAAATTGTAAGCTGCCAGACCTATCAGGACTCTCCTTAAGCTCTCTTCTAAATGAACTGAAAGTGAGTCCATAATTCCCCCCACAAAATAGAACCGGAAAGATTCAAGAGATTCAACTACAAAAGGACATGTAGAATGTTAGAACAACCAACTGACAGGAGAGGCGTGGAAAGGGCCGGATTCTGACACACGCTAGGAGCAACCAGCCATATTGCACAAGCAGGTCCCTTTAATGGGCCAAGCTCCATCTGCACTAGCACACCTTGCAGGAAAGTGTGACAGCTTCAAACACCTCCCGCCCATCATCTGTATCCTGGCAGCAGTGCCAGCAGGAGCAGCCCCCGCATGGCTCCCGGTGAGAGGACATCAGGGCCAGCAGCCACCTGTTCTCACTGTGTCCTGGCTAGAGGGAGAGTACAAATTTCTTTTGTGACAAAGTGCAGGGATGCAAGGGCCAGGATGTGACCTTGTTTTCTCTTTAGACAGCCTAAAACTTTTATTGCAGGGTTTATAGGAAGACTGACTAACTAAGGATGGTCTAACAGAAAATATCTGATGAACAGTGACCCACCAGTAACATTTTGTAATTTCAAAGACATGTAAGTGCAGGCAACAACAATCCCTACTTTTCTGGATTCTCAGGTCCTTACCAATAAATAGATAGATGGGGATTGAACTGAATTCTTACCAATGAATTTTGGTAATGTTTCTCAGCAATCAAGACCCTAGTAATCCAAATAACACCCAAAGCCCATGTAAATCCACTATGAAAGGAGTAGTCAGATTGGATATTACCTCACAGTATGCTGCATCATCTATATGCACAGGCACATACCAAAGAAATATTTTTTCTCCTTGTTGATTTATCAGCAATAGATACTGAATTATTAAATAAAATTTTTAAAATAAAATAAAATAAAGAGAGAAAAGGAAAGGGAAAAAACCACACAACTTTACAAATTCAGCCACAACACTGCTAAGTATCTTTCCATAGGAATTTAAAGAAAAGCAATACTATTACTCATGCATCCCTGGAACCAAACCTGTTATGTGAGAAGGACTATTAATGTCAGCAGAAATATAATGTAAGCATGATTTACTCCATGCTCAGTAATAAAACCTTCTTAAGAAGATGAAGTTGGACTCAGTGTAATGTAACAGGAGTGACTGGAAGCCACGGTGACACTAGGTGGACAGTCTGTACCATACTACAGTTTGAGGACTATAGAGCAGGTAGTCTTACAGCTTAGTTGTAAGATTTTTCTGCAGATGATATTAACAAGTGGTGACTGTCTGGTGCCAGTGTTACTTCAAATAGCTATTTTAATACAGCTTACAACAGCAGCACTGACAAACATAATCAAAGCAGCAGTCCATTCAAGCACAAGATAGGGATATTGTCCTCACTTGAAATTGGTAAATAAGCCAAGAGAAATGGAATATGCTAAAGGAGGGAAAATGCTAAAGGAAGAAAGATTTGGTATCATTTGGAGTTAAATCACTATGCAGTTGTTAAGTAGGTGACAATCTGTGGAATCCATGTGTGATAGTATGGATACAGTCATTAGAATTTTATTTTCTTGACTTTTGTATAGCAATGAGATCAATGTGTGCCACAACATAGGGAGGGCACTGACACAAATGAGATCCTATTGTATATTTTCAGAGTATGGACTTGACTTTGAGCACGGCATTAATTCAGCTTGCCTCCCTCCCAATCAGGATCTCATTACGTTGTCTAAAACCTTGATTCAGACAAGAACTTCTGTATGTGCTTTGTTGGAAAGTGTAATTACTTCCCATTAAAGTCAACAGGACTAAGTAGCTTGGTTAAGTGCTTTGCTGAATCGGAGCCTAAATGACATCAGCTGTGCCAGTAAGTTACAAGTGCAAAAATAAAAAGAATAAATAAATAATAATTTTAAAAGGAATATGATTTTTTTAAAAACTGGGGGTTTTAAAGCAAACTTTCATATTAGGTCTATTTGTAGTTTTGTTGTGGATTTTACTTCACTGGCAGATGATATTATGTTACTTTCATCTCTCTCAAACATTGCCATGCTAGTGTTCACTGAGTCTCTAGAAAAACAGGGTAAACTTTACAAAAGAGAAAATATAGTACTGAGGTGACAAACATTGTTCTGGTTTGTCAAAAGTGAACAGAGAAATACAAGAAAAACACATACGATTATTTGCCCTTAAAATTTTATAATGTGCATTAGTCTTTGGAAAAAAAACAAACAAACAAAAAAAAAAACCTTACCAAACACACATACACACAAACAAAAGCCCTCAGCAGCCCATAGAAGCTTTCTGAGTGAGCATATTCAGGAAAAGCTTATGCAGGGTTTGCTGCTCTCTTTCACGTGTAACAGGCTTAAGCATAGACATGTGCAGCATGGTCAGCAATGAACAGCACCTAACTGACCCCTATCTCAGCCACAGGAACAATTTTGATGCACCCAAATACTGACAGGCAACCCTTACAACTATTCAACCAAACAACTGTCTTCCAGAGACAGACTCATGGTAACTTAAGCAAGGGTACCTTAGACACACAATTAAGATGCTCTCACTCAGTGTTCCAGTTAATATCTCCTTTTGTGAATCTTAGCATGATGCCTGCTTGTGTTTGTAGGAACAGTTCTGAAGTACGGCAAAAACCTTGACATAAGTTAATCAGGCAAAATTCAGATCAGATAAAATTTGTCTTTGATTAGGAAAAAAACATCACTAACAGCACCTGGAAGTCTAAGAAGCAGCAGAGAAAATAAATCGAAGATAAAATTTATGAGCATTTGTAACTGTCATCAAAACCAGGTTTTCTTTGTTCTATTTGAGTCCTGATGCTGTGAACTCTTTGTATCAGAGTACCTATATTCAGGAGTCTAGCATGGAAAATCTCCTCTATGAGGAAGCGGAGTCATGAGTTCCACATGACATTAAATTGGTGGATGCACCCCTATCACAGAGGTGACACAGGGGACAAACTGAAACACAGGAGTGAATCAATGGGATTAAAAGAATATGTTTTGAAGTGGTCAAATAGCTGTTGGTAAGTAGCCAATAGGGCAAATAGGGATGCCAATAAGAAATTAACTATCACCCAAAAAATTCAGCCACAAGCCTCAACAGGCACAAGACAGAGATGTCATAGGACGGACTACCTTAAAAATATCCAACTAAACCCAGGAGTAATATTACAAGAGTGCTTAACCTGTAATGACTGTTTCCAGACCAAAATACATTAAGAGATTTTTTAAAAAAAATCTTCCAATTGAAGAATATTCTTTTATTGTATTCATTTCTTTAGATTTTAAAATGTGCCTCTCCAAAACTCTAGGGAAAACATACAGATCATTTAAAATTACACATAAAATTTCAAGTAATTCAATGGTCACAATAAAAAAGACCTTCAAAGAACCCTGACCCTGACCCTTCTTGGAAAAGAATTCCACCTTTTGAACCCAGTCACCATCACTCAGTCTGTTTCCTAGGAAAAACCTTAGGAAAATAGCTAGGTTCTTCCAATACCAACCAAGAGGTTAGTAACTGGCCCATGTCTAACATCTAAGGCCAAAACATGCAGTGACAAAAATTATTCTTGACACTCAGCTTTCCCTTCTCATCCTCTCTCTGGCATTTCTGCTTTATCTGCAATTTTATTTTGACAAATTATTTTTATCAGCTGTTTGCCTTCATGCTTTGGTGCTCCTTGAGATGTCCAAAATATGTCCCTAGGGGGAAGGTAACCACCATTTTTTCTTCCATCTCCAATCCTTGTCTATTTCTTCTTCTCAGATCCTCTGAGATGGTCATTACACATGTACCAAGCAGAAGTACTGAACATCACCTTTTTTTCTCAGACCCATAATTAAAATTGCTCAATTCCTTTCTGCTAGTAGTGTGCCCATTTTATCAATGCACAGGAATAAAGTAAGAGCCAGACAGAAATAGTCAGCAGAAGAACCAGAAACATAATGCAGATATTGTTTCCCCTCACCTTGGCTGAAGAGTTGAACTAAACAATAGGGACAGTCTATTTCAGTCTATTTTCAGGTACAGTATCTTTGAGAGAGCTATTTTCACACTGAAGGTAAAATCAGGTCTAAACATCTCAAGAGATTTTTTTTTTCCTTTCAGTCAGTGGCAAAGAGACAGGAACGCAGAAGTCATAACACATTAAAATGAAAAGGGAGGATCAGTTTTCTTTGCTGAGCAGCAGATACAGCACTGTTATGCTCACATGAGTTATCATAGGCTTTCTGGATGACAGGTTACAGATAATTAGAAAAAGAACCCTGTAACTGAGTGCTTATAATCTCATTATCAACTTTTAATTCATAATCTTCACATTATTGAACTGAGCAGCCATGCTATAAATTTAATACACATTGCATGACAGTCTGCTCTTTCCAAAACTTCATTTGTAATGAGAGCTGCAGCTCTTAGCTGCAGTAATTTATAATAATCACTGGTAAATAATACATATAATTGATACCATTTACCATGTATAAAACAGAAGTCAGAAATTTCACATTTTAGGCCACAGTCAGTCCAGGTTTCACAGAAAGGGATTTCTTCTTTATGTAAGTCCGATAGGGGCAGGGAGAGAGCGAAGGCAGAATTTCATCACAAAAGCCAGCAGACAGGTCTGTGTTATAAAGGACACGTTTGCTTCAAGCAGCAGTTCATGGTCTGTGCATTGTGGGAACAGTAATCCTCAAATCAACCAACAAATGATGGAATTGGAAGTTAAATAATCTAAAGAAGTTATTGGTTTGAGGACACAAGCTATGATCTTTTACATACTAACATTCCTAAATATTTTTGCTTCTCTCCTTTTACTAACTGCATGTTGTCTCAGACACTTTAAGCCATTCTCTAATATTATTCCTAGGATCATAGACTTGTTTTGGTTGAAAAAGACCTTTAAGAGTATTGAGTCCAACCATTATCTAACTCTAGCAAGTCTGGTGCAAAATCGTGTTCAGACTTTTAAAAAACCCCTCGAGAGACAGAGATTTAATCACTTCCCTGGGGATCCTATTCCAGTGTTTGGTAACCCTTTCAGTGAAGATGTTTCTTCTAATATCCAATCTAAATCTACCCTAGTGCAACTTGAGACCATTTCCTCTTACCATAATAAATGTTACTAGGGAGAAAAGACTAACATCTATCTTAGTACAACCTCCTTTCAGGTAGTTGTAGAGAGGAAGAAGGTCTGCCCTCAACCTTCTTTTCTCAAGGCTAAAGAACTCCAGTTCCCTCAGCCACTCCTCATAAGACTTGTTCTCCAGACCCACCATCAGAGTTGTTGCCCTTTTCTATACCAGCTCCAGCACCTCAATGTCCTTCTTGTAGTGAGGGGCCCAAAACTGAACACAATACGGAAGACGTGGCCTCACCAGTGTTGAGTACACTCCCCTGGTCTTGTTGGTCACACTATTCCTGGTATAGGTCAGGATGCTGTTGGCCTTCTTGGCCACCTAATCACACTGCTGGGTCATTTTCAGCCAACTGCTGATCAACACTTCCAGGTCTTTTTCTGCTAGGCATCTTTCCAACCATTCTGCCCCAAGCCTGTGGCTTAGCATGGGGATGCTGTGACCCTAATGCAAGACCTGGCACTTGGCCTTGTTGAATATTAGAATTGTAATCAGTCCACCAATCCAGCCTGTCCAGGTCCCTGTGAAGAGTCTTCCTACCCTTAAGCAGATCAACACTCCTTCCCCACTTCGTGTCATCTGCAAATTTGCTGAGGGTGCACTCAATCCGTTTGTCCAGATCATTGTAAAGATAGGGGACATTGCCATGGTTACTGCATGAGATACAAACGTGGGCACGCCAGCACCACACCACCATTCTGGAGAGGCAGCAACTGTCTCATCGGATCCCAGTAAGCAGTGCTTGCTGGGAGAATTATTAAACAAACCCCAAACCAGAAAAACAACAACCAAAAAGCCACAAACAAACAAACAAAAAACCCAAACGCTAAAGTATTAGCCATGGTTGCAACCCGGGCAAGTGCTGTGGTGAAGAAAACTGTGAGCACCCTGACTGGTGTCTCATGCAAATACGTGGTTGTCCAGACCCTGGCTGTAGAGCATGCCAGAGTCTAGCACTTGAAATGGAGGGTGGTTGGTATGAAACCTGTACAAGGTGTGGGCAGGTGAGTGATCTGTTCAGTATGGTGGCTGGGCTAAAGGAGGAAGTTGAGAAGTTAAAGTCTGTATGGGATTGTCAAAGGGAAATTGACTGGTGGAGCCAGGCTATACCGTCCCTGAGGGAGGAGCAGCAGGTGAGGGCTGCACAAGAAGTAGAGCATTCTGTTTCCTTGTGCTACCCAGATAAAACAGGTAAAGGACACCTTGGAGATAAGGGGGAGTAAATGCAGGTTCCCCCCCACAGAGGCAGGAAACCCCCCTCCTGATCTTCTCAATTATACCAGCTGCCCATGCACAACAGATATGGGGCACTAGAAACTGAGGATCAGGCAGAGGAGCATGGAGGGGAAAGTCCATCTGCTCAGTTGCCTAGGGCACATCAGCTAGTCCCAAGAATTAGAACTAGTACAACAAAGGAGAAAAGGAGAGTGATAGTTGTAGGGCAGTCAGTTCTAAGAGAAACAGAAGGACCAATATGTCGGGCAGACCCCTTTTATAGGCACGTGTGCTGCCTACCTGGAGCCCAGGTTAGGGATGTCGCTAGGAAAATTACTAGCCTGGTGCGCTCTACAGATTACTATCTATTATTGATCTTCTATGCAGGAGGAGAAGAAATAATGACTGGTAGTCCTAGAACAATCAAAAAAGACTTCAGAGCCTTGGGACAAGTGGTACGAGATTCAGGGGGACAAATCATCTCTTCTGTTATTCCAACCAACGCCAGAGACATTGGATTAAGCAGCTGAATAGTCTTTTAATACATGGCTCCGTGGATAAATTTGGGTTCTTTCACAATGGTATGGTCTATAGAGCAACAGGGTTGTTGACACCAAATGGGAGACACCTCCCTCAAAGAGCTAAGAGGGTCTTTGTGGATGAGATTTCAGGGTTAATGGACAGAGATGTGAAGGAGAGAGAGGGATAATCACAGAATCACAGAATTAACCAGGTTGGAAAAGACCTCCAAGATCATTTGAGTCCAACCTATCAACTAATCCTTCTAATTAACTAAACTGTGTCACTGAATGCCTCGTCCAGTCTCCTTTTAAACACCTCCAGGGATGGTGACTCCACCACCTCCCCAGGCAGCAACTGTTCCAACAGCAAATCACTCTTTCTGTGAAGAACTTCTTCCTAAAATGCAGCCTAAACCTATCCCGGTGCAGTTTGAGACTGTGTCCTCTTGTTCTGTCACTGGGTGCCTGGGAGAAGAAACCAACCCCCACCTGGCTACAACCTCCTTTCAGGTAGTGGTAGAGAGCAATAAGGTCTCCTCTAAGTCTCCTCCAGGCTGAACAACTCCAGCTCCCTCAGCCACTCCTCACAGGGCTGTGCTCCAGGCCCCTCACCAGCCGTGCTGCCCTTCTCCGGATGCGTTCAAGCACCTCAACATCTTTCTTAAATTGAGGGGCTCAGAACTAGACACAGTACTCAAAGTGCGGCCATGTGATGACATGAGGGGTAGGAACACCTCTGCTATGAGGACAAGCACCAAGAGTTGGGGCTCTTCAGCCTGGAGAAGAGAAGGCTTCGAGAAGACCTTGTAGTAGCCTTCCAGTATCTGAAGGAGGCCTACAGAAAGGCTGGGGAGGAACAACTTACAAGGTCTTGTAATGGCAGGATAAGGGGTAATGGGTTCAAACTGGAAGAGGGAAGATTTAAACTAGATGTTAGGAAAAAGTTGTTTACAGTGAGGGTGGTAAAACACTGGAATAGCTTGCCCAGGGAGGTTGTGGATACTCCCTTCCTGCAGGTGTTCAAGACTAGATTGGATGAGGCCTTTAGTGACCTGTTCAAGTGGGAGGTGTCCCTGCCCATGGTGGGGGGTTGGAACTAGATTTTTAAGGTCCAACCTAAACCATTCTATAATTCCATGATTCTATATTTAAAAGAACTGGCCCCAGTACTGAGCCCTCAGGAACATCTTTGTAATTCAGATGACAATAACAATTTGGAGTAACAGTATAATAGAGCTCAAGGATCATTAGAAAAGCTTTCTTCAGCACTCAGCACTCCGACCATGACAAAACCTCTGCTCCCAGAAGCAATTTTCCAAGAGTTTGTTGTATACATAAGGGAAGAAGTACAAACTTAAGGTCAAAAGAAAATCTTTGGCAATCTAACCCAGGCAATCCTTAGGTGTGAGTGCATTTCCATGTAAGCAGGCATGCAAATACACAGTTTTCACAGTCAAAATTACTGGCGCATATCTTTCAAGGACAGAACAAAACACAGATACCTTTCCAGCCTGGGTAGAGTTGGCACCAGACTATGCATTGGACAGTACTCTGTCTGCTTCAAATCCTTGCTAAACATATCTGAAGACATGTACAGTATGGGTCATAAACAAAGTTAGTACAACATCATTTTTCCCAGTTGATCTCAAATCTTTTAAAGCTAATACATCCATCTGGCATTGATTAGAACTAGCCAGAAAGTCTCCTATCAACCTCTGTTGAAGTCTACAGATTTCTTTTTTAATATACAGATCACAATTTAGTTTTCTTTCATTGTACATGTATTTTGTAGTAAATATTCATCACATGAAATTCACAAGTTTACTTTGGAAGAGAGACATTCCTGCCTATGAATTTAGAATACTTTAAGCAATAGTCTATAAGACCATGTGTGCATGCACTTTATCCCTCTCTCTCTCTCTCTCTCCAACCCTGGTGCACTTCCATGGTTTTTCCGCATGTGAATTCCTCTTTCTTATTGACAGAGCAATTTAGAACAGGCTTCTTGAGCAAACACTCTTGTCAACTGGGCTATGGCAAAGAAGGCAGAACAAATTCTCTTCCACTTTCCAGTGTTTATTGGCAAAGATACCAGTAGGCACAGGTAAACACAAGGAACTTTGCTGATGCTTCTGGCACCTAGAAGTGTCTGTTTTCTCCCTATTTGCAAAAAGGCCTGGCTACTCTCTCTCTCTGTCATTTGTAAGTTTGCATACACACAGAGTCACTTAAACTCTTTGATTAAGTGTCAAAGTAATGCTGATTTGGGGACTCAGTTACAGTTTTTCCTGTAATATAGGAGTCCAAACCTCACCCAATCAGTTTACACAAATGCTAAGCTCTCTGAATCTTGTCCTCACCTCTGGAACTGCAAGTTGAGTAGACACAACACCAGTAGCCTATGCTAACTGAAGGCACTATGATCCAAAAAGTTGTTATAGACAAATAGCTGTAAAATTCTGATGTAAAATGCTCTGATGTAATCTCCATGCATGTCTATAGGGACTACACAAAGTATCTGTTATAGCATTCTCTGTAGTTATTGTAGCAAAGTAGTTGCCTCCCTGAGCATAGATGCAATTTGTAAAAGGGTATTAAGATCTTGCAATTAAAAGGGCTGTATAAATACAAGCATTTCTTCAGTATGAACTGTCAGAGGGGCCAGTGCTTTCCAGATGGAAGACCTGCTAGATTTAATACTTTAGACAGATCTTCATTAAGAGGGTTAATGAGTTTCCTACAGATATCCCAAAGGCTTCTCTTCTACTAAGTTAACTGCATTTTAAGCTTTGTTGATAAAGTATTAATTTTTTTCAATGCCTAGGAATTAAAATCTTCTAATTTTTTTACTTGAGGCTGTTGGCACTTAATCTGAAAAGTCTCACAAAGATCTTACCATGGATTTCCTGAGTCTATGAGATTCAGTCTACCTCTTACGAATTGTCCCAAGAGCACATTCATCTGCAAACTTCAGTGGTGGACTTCCCACGGTTGCTATACATAACATTTAGTTTGTATCCAGATTTGCATCAGATTTGCTGCATTTATGTTTTTAAACTGAGCTGTTTAGACTCAGTTAAGCATTCTAACAAGCTTGACCTGCCCTTTGGCATCATGAATTCATCTCATAAGCATTAATGCTGTGCTGAGCTCGCCCACAAACTCATGCCCTTTTGGCGCATGAGAGAATCCATTGCTGCTTCTAATCCTGCCTTATATTCTGGGTGGGAAGTTGTACAGGGCTCTTTCCAGAAATGGAGACAAATATTGCACTCATAGGATCCTTCACCCTGCCCCTGAGCAAGGCATAGCTCAGCTGGAGATTAGGACATTATTTGAGACAATTTGCAATTTATACTGGATACCACTGGCTAGTCTCTCCCTTATATGACAAGGATTTTCAGGCCTCACTTCTAGGCATTTATACAGGCACAAGGTTATCTGAAATCCACTGTCCTTGCTAACTGCCGAGCTGGATGCAAAGCAGCTGTTGTGGACTACACTTGAGATAATACAATCTGTCAGCAGCAATATGGCAATAGCCCAGGCAGAAGGTAGTTGTCTCCCCTAAATCAAGCTTAACAGGGGAGGTCTACCTGGGCCACACTGTATTGTCATATCCTGATTCTCCCCTCATACCCTGTGAAGCTTGCTACAGTATGTCTTATATGTTTAAGTCGTTCATAACAGTTCTTCCTACAAGCCATAAATGTTTCCTGACCAACATGTCACAGCAATCCTCACACCAATGAATTTAGTAATTAATTTAATAATTAATTTAAATAATTGATTGAGTTTAGATTCTGTGTCTGACTAGTCATGGATTACTTTCTCCAACTGAGTAAAAAGCACAAGGAAACAGGGGAAATATCATACATTAATCTTAACTCAAACTGCAGTATGGAGCAAGAAGATCCAAAAAGCCAAACATACCAATAACATTTACAATAGCATTGTCTCAACACTTGCTGAAAGAAATTACAGACATCACAGACTATAGAAAGGTACAGCCTGAAAATATTCCTCTTCTTGAAAAGCACAAGGGACTCCTTAGTGCGAATGTTTCCTCTCCCCTCAAAATTTATAGCTGCTGAAGTCTTTCCATCACTTGCTTAATGGTTAGGTGCACTTTCAAATACCTGTCAAAAAATGGATAGTCTTTGGGGAAAAATCACAGATTTATCATTACAGTACAGGAACACAAGTAAATACCTATTTCTCTACACTGCAGTTAAAAATGAGAAATAAGCACAGGTGGAGTGCTACCATCGAACAGCTTCCACAGGATTCTTGCCTGTCACATCAGGGAAATGGGGAAAAAAAAACCCAAAACCAACAGCATTGTGTCTAAAAGAGTGATCATTTCTCTGTGTGTCTGATGCAGACAGTGCTTTTATCTTTAAGAGCATATATTTCACACTTTTGGCTATCACGACCTCTTATCAAAGGTATTTCAATTTAATTCTATGTTGCATGACAAGTACTTTATTTGGTTAAGTTGCTGATGGATATCTTTATTCTGTTTCTAAGTGAGTGCTTCCCTTCCTTATTCCTTCCTCTTTAGGACATTCCACGTCTGTTATCAAATTTTGTGTGTTGTTTTGTTTTGGCCCAGTTCTATTGCATCCTTTATAGATAAGGTGATGAGAATTAGACTCTGTTGTAGTTTTCAAGATGTGGGAGCACTGTGGATTTATTCTGTTACATAATGGTGCTTTTTTATTTTGTTTTCAATCCTTTCCTAGTAATTCTTAGCGTTCAATTTGGCTTTTATTTCTTTCTGCTGTGAGCAATGAGCTAATGTTTACTGAGAAATATCCACATTGACACAACAATCCTTCCTGTAATGTTACGTTTGAGTTAATCATTTATATGGATTTTTAAATGTTATTTTCCACGTGTATTATTAGGCATTTTCCAACTTGTCATCCAATTATGGGAACTTTCTCCAATTCTTTACAGAAGGCATTATTATTAGTAGTAGTAGTAGTATTATTATACTTCACCTATTTTTTCATATTATAAAATGAATGCAGAGGCTGTTGGCACATGGAACACAAATTTAAATCTGTAAATTTAAATATGTGATCTTTCTTTTGGCCAAAAAAAAAATAAATTACAATTTAGACTATATATAATTTATACTAACTATCTTCCAGTTTTTAACTGAGAATTAATCACAAAAGGATCTTCCTTCTTATACCACAACAGTTTAATTGCTGAACAGCCTATTTTTGTCAAATCTGCACATGCAGTTTTGACCAGATGACCCAGAAGACAACTGATTCGGACATTAACAAGAGCTGATTTCATGCAAAAATTCCTTAATTAAATCACAAGAAATTATTCCAGTTTTGTTCTGAAATGTAAACTCTTCAGTAATGTGCTAACAAGAAAACTAAGCTGGCTTTACCAGAGTCTACAGGAGCTACACAGATAGCTGAAATGTGAAAAACAGGCTGTGGTGCTTTGAATCACTGCCATTAACACCCTTTATAGGCTCATTACATAAGGACTGGAAGTCTAATGCTCACAGCTAATATCCATAAAAGAGCTTGGACTGTTTCTACTGTGAAAGAAAACGCACACAGCACAGTTCTAGCTGAACCACTGGCTTCAACAAATGGTGCAACTGTAAATAGAGCTTTATTGCCCTCTATACCTACTTAAATTAAGCATCCACTTCACTAATCAATACAGTTTTCTTTATTTGGGTCTCCATTAACTTGCTCCATTAACTTGTGGCTCTCTGAGCCACATTTTTCACTGCAGAAGAATGAAAATGGGCATAAGAATGAAAATAAGTAGTGATGAAGTAAGGCATGGTTTAAGAGATTGATATTGACGATGAGATTCCCAGTAACTTAAGAGTTTTTTGCTCTATATCAAGATTCCTCATGACTGAAATTCTCTCTTTATGCATATTTTAATTTTTTATTTAGATAGCAAGTAACAGAACACTGTGTTTAAGATACCTGTGGTATTTCAGGTTAAAGTCTTAGAGCTTTTGCTGCTCAGTTGCTGATTTTTTTAAAGTTTAGAAAATATATACATTTACAAAGCAAAGTAAAAATACAACTACCATAAAACAGCAGTTCTGTTACGAGCAACATCCTCTACAAACCACAAGCAACAAATAAACACCACAAAGTATTAAGCTTTGTGCTGGTTTGAGGCTAATTGGAATATTTTAATAGAGAAAATTATATTATAGGCTGTGAAAAGGAAAGAATGGTTATGTCTACGTCACTCATAGGCTTGCTGAGATGTTTAAGAGAAGAACCCAAAATAGATAAGTCAGTCTGTAGGGGCACAGCATCTTGGGCGGTCTAGCTTCTGGCTTCTCTATGCCGATTAATCTTCACTAACCACTTTTCTTCTAACCTCCCTGGCCAAACCTCCAAACTCACCTTGTGCATAAGGCAAACCTTGGGGTAAGGTACAGGGGTGGGGAGAAGGTGGAAGGGTGGTTGGGAGCCCCTCTTGGGGTCTCTGATTTCTGGGAGGGGTGTTGTGTTTCTGTATTACCTTTAACTTGTCTATTTCTGCAAATATTCCTGTATATAGTGTATATATCTGCTTCTATATTGTGCTGAGTTGTAAATAGAGCTTCAGTCCTTAACTTCCAGCCGGCTGAGTTCTAGTCTGGGTCATTTTACAAAGTGTGGGGCGGGGGGGAACTCCCAAACCATCACAAGCTTCAATGGAAGAGCGACTTTTTTTTTTTTTTTTTTTTTTTTTTTTCTCATTGTATAATAGCATCTAGGAGGCCTCCACACTGAGAGGAAGGGGCAAAAGCTAAGTTTTCATAACTCTGCCACATAGTATGAAAATCTGCTTTGTCAAAGTTAATTGTTTTATTGCCAAGCAATTCAACAATAGGTTCATCTGAACTGGTAATTACACTAGGAAATGTGCTTCTGTTGTGGCCTTACACCTGAGTGTTTTAACACTGCCACCTGAGGCTTAGTGCTAAACAAAGCTTAGCAAAGGAAATTAGTGAGAGACAGCAAATTATTAAAAGTTAGATGATGATCAAAGGGATGCTTATAGCAAATAGAAAACGAAAGGCAATCTTAGTTCTTCTCCATTTTTGCTGCACCATAAGATAATCTGAATGTGTTCAAAATTTATTGTGGATAAATAAGTTAAAAAGTGTTTGTGCTTCTAGGCCCTAACACACATATTTCTTTTAGAGGCACCCTTTAAAAAATTAAAACTAAAACAAAATCCCACCCAAACCTTCAAACTTTTCTTTAATTATAGCAAGCAAGTAGAATTTTTAGTGGTTTGCTTCTTCCTTGGTATATTGAATAGACTTCTAGCTAGATTTACTGCATTAGTGCATAAAACTGTTTGGTCATCAGTCTCCAGTTAAGCTTTTAAATAAAGCTTACATAAGGTACTGCAACTTTATAATTTTGGCACATCAATAAAGTCAAGAAAACAGCAGCCACATCTTTCTGATAGCAATTACCAAGATTACATTAGCGGTATTTAGTGCATTTAGGCTATTAGATCAGCAATGCTTATATTTTATATAGGTGGGGCTAGTAATAGGAGCTATTAGTAAGATTGCTTAACAGTTCCTATTTTAAGATACTGGTCTGAATTTTTTAGTTACTCATAACTTTGACATTTTTTTGCAGCCTAAAGTGGAATTTTCCATCCTAGGTATTCTGCAGAAATATAACAACTTTGCTGCCCCAAAAGTGAGGTACATTCTTCTGTCCATTTACAAAATGTTCTATTCATTTACAAAATGAAATCCCTATCCCTCAACTTGATGCACTTGTCCCAAAAACATGTTAGTGTCTTCAAGATTTTTGAATTGAGATTTTATAAAGGAAAGAGCTTGATAAATTCTCCTCCTGTTCAGTAGAGATTTCTTAGGTTTCAGCAGAAGTTGCTTAAGGAAGACATCTCCTGTACCACTAAAGCCAGATGTAGGAATTTAAGAGCGTATGCCCTGTGTCTCCACAGATGTTAATGAGCCATTGCCATATTCAAGTACAGAAGGGACAAGAGAAAGATGACAAGGCTATAGGGAAATGAGGATAGAATCCTTTAACAAGAAAATATGGATTGATGCGCAGCATGCAGACTGGGGTAGCCCTGTGAAAATGGGAGAAAAAGACCAAGAATGCAAAAAGCAGGAGGCATGAGAAGAGATATATCTGATAAGACACTAGCATGCAAAGGCAAAACTGTGAGTTACTGAGGCAAAAAAACGGTACAAGAGAAAGGACCAGAGTCCCTGGGGCTGCAGGACATTCCCCAGAGGAATTTAACTGAGAAGCCAGCAAATATAGAGAAAACATTGAAACGCACGTCTGGGCCAGGATTGAGACTGGACAGAGACAACATATGGATGAAATATTAGCCAGGAGAAAGAGGCTGGAATTTGGAGTTAGTATTACTGAATAACCCAATCATCAGTTCAGTGTTTGAATTTATAAAGAATACTGGAACAGAGTGAACAGTGTGGGAGTTTAAAAAAAAAAGAAAAGCAAACACAGAGCAGTTGCCTTCACAGGTACAGTCCTGCCTGTGGCCTAGCTGATGTAGGAAACTCACAGAATTAAAGGTCAGATCAAAAAGGCACAGGATGTTTCCAGAGATCAGCTTTGCATTCTTACGAATGTTCTTTAAATAAAACTTACGTGAGTGCACATGCTCACATGCTGTTAAATGCACACACACTCAAGAATCCTTTTTTTTCCCTCTCCAAAATGGTAGAATAAGACCTGTCAGTTTTATGCTTTCCAATTTAAAGATCTTTTTTTTCTTTAACGACCCTGAAATCTCACTTGAAATATCAGAAGCAATAAAATACACCAAATTAATCTCTAAGATTTCCATTCATTTCTGACTCAAGAACCCTTTCCAGTCCATTAAATTAGTGCCACTCACTGTAAGGAACACAAAGATGGAAAACATCTGAGTATACTTTCCTGTGAAGCCTCTTCTGATACACTCTCAAAAACAAGACAGACATAGAAAGAGATCAGTTCATGTCCCTGTGTAAACAGGCTATATAGACTGTAGCTTTACAGCAGCTGAGTAAATACAGCTGATAAATAATATTACTAAGAGCTTTGGCAATTGGTTAAAATCATTTCCAGTTTCAAAGTTGTTCCACTACTGAGTGAAAGAGAAATGTATTTAATTTTTTTATTTTATTGTAGTTTCTCCATCTGTGTATTTTCTCCAATACATCAATCTAAAAGAGAAAAAAATTTCTAGGTATATTAGTCAGTATTATAGTTATCCCAACATGCATTACACTACCAGATCTCAATGTCAAAATGTATAAATAAGACTGACAATTTAACATAAATCAAGAGGTTTATAGGATCTATATGGGTCATCTGTACTACATTAATTCTGCAAGTTGATCCATTCACCAGTATAGCTGGATAGGGATCTGTATCCTATTAACTTCTATGTAAGAAACAGGGAATAAAAATAAACCTGTTAGGTTTTGCCAGCATTTTTCTTCTCACTTCTTGGCTGCAATCACCCTTCTTTTCTGGTATCTTACCCTTGGTTGTTCCTTTGTCTACTTCTATTCCAGGGCCAGAAGAGTAAGGGTGAGACTCAGCAAATACGTTTTGGAGTTCATGAGGTTTTACCATTGTAATTCTTTTACACTTGCATTAAATAGCAATAGCGTCTGCATTAAAGAATAACAGAATAAGGCACTGAGGCTTGTATTTATGTTAAATACTTAACTTGCAGTTAGTTAACATTGTAGAAAATTTAGAACAAAATTCCAAATATTATCAAATTCAGAACATTACTTACATTATTTGTCAGTAACTAAGAATGGAATTAATTTCCAAAGGAATCACATAAACTATGGCATTCTAGAATCAAAGAATGGTTAGATGGTAAAATAAAGAATTAATAACAATTATTAGAAAAATTGAAGATCCATAAGGCATATCAATTCTTACTTTTTGACAGTAGAAACAGATTCCTGATATTGAGGAATTAG
Organism: Eubucco bourcierii; assembly: GCA_013396675.1. Taxonomy (NCBI): domain Eukaryota; kingdom Metazoa; phylum Chordata; class Aves; order Piciformes; family Ramphastidae; genus Eubucco; species Eubucco bourcierii. The sequence continues at coordinate 507,242 of VWZE01007091.1, read as the reverse complement.
AAAAGTTACTTCCAGTTATCTCTCAGAGTGAGTGGAACCAAACTACATTATAAAACCAGTCAAATTTTCTCAGAAACAAGTTATCTAATAGCTGCCAAATTTTGAGAATTTGTAAAGTATTTCACTTTTTTCCTAAATATTATTAAAGAAATAAGATCCATATATCTGAAGAATAACAGTTTAGCTGGATCACAAGCCTACATTTGGAGAAATTCAATCCAGAATTTATATAACCTTTATTCTTGTCTGAATCTTCAAGATTTTAAGGACAATGTGTTTGTGCACATGACAGAATGAACCTGGGAAAAGATCTAGTTCTTCATGATTTCATCTGAAATCTCAAAGGGTTTGAATGTCATGTAATAAAGTTTAAAATGAAATGAAAATATAAGAAGGTGAGAATGGTATGCTCAGCAGATCTCAAAATCCTTGCTTTCAGCACCTTGCCTTCTAGAGCAGAACCCAATATCTATAGTTATTTGGGTTAGTTATATCCTGCTGTTCAAGATCTCTGAGACAAAGCCATCTGTGTCATCAGGGCAACTCTGCACAGTACACCATCAATACACAGTGACAATAAATCCACAAGACTCACAAAGGACATGTGTAGAAGCAGCTATTTTCCCTTGTGCCAAATACATAGACCAAGTCCTCAGTTCTCTGTCCGGGGAAAAACTTTTTGTGGAGAGAGATCTCAATGAGGTTGACAATTCACCAGGAAGAAAATTCAGCAAATTCTTCACTGATTAGGAAGCTTGTAGAACTATGCATTAATTTTTTTTTTCTCCTCTATAGTGTTGGTGGGGTTTTTGTTGTTGTTGTTTTTTGGTTTTTTTGTTGTTCATTGGGTATTTTTAGGGATTTGGGTAGGGTATTTTTTCCTCTCCTCCTCTATGAATCCGAAGGAAATTAAGTTGCAGGTATCCAATTTACTGTCCTTTGGAAATATTAGGATTTGTATTGCAGACAGGCATTCACTACCTATTCAGGTACCATTTCTAGATTTCTGAGCCATGGAATTTAGGTATACACTGAAGGGATAGATAGGCATGTAGGAATATGTATACCACAAATTTGAGTATGTTCCTGTGTGAGGAGGACAATAAGAGTCAAAGGTTAGATTATTGTAATTTGTAATTAGACATCTAAAGTCTGTTGGTATCTTGTTTCGAAGGTCTATGTCCTTTTCAGATTCCCAAGTAATCAAAAAGTACTTACATGGTTTCAGCATTGACAGATACAATTTCAAACACTGGTCCTGAATTCATCTAAATTAATCTCTTAAACCTAATCTAGATTTGGACATTCCTCCTTGACTTAGGCCTTGTTCACTCTTCTCTAATTAGTAGTGCAGTCATGCTATTGATGAAAAGCAGGTTCTTTCTGCATGTTAAGACCATCTGCTCTTGCCAGCACATCACTATTCCTACCCCAGATGGCAAATTCTTGGTAAGGCTAAGAGGTGCAATTATTCACTTGTTCTATAATCAGACACACACTTCAATTAATTACTGGTGATTAAGATTCAGCAGTGTTTCTGCTATCTACATTATCAAGACATTCTATGCAAACTTTGCAACCATTGCATTTTTAAGGCGTGCATTTTCTTTGCTGTGCTGGTTAAACGTTTTCAAACACACTGTAGAAAGAGTTTTATCAGCTGAGGAAGTCAAAACAGTTTCAGTGTGTAAGTACTAGCTAGTCCTGGTATAATGGTAGGCACTTTATTGTCTGTAGCTAAGAACAGAGCCAGAGTTCTCAATTTGAAATGATGAGTGGCCTGAGGAGAGAACTATAACAAAGCTTAGCAAACATCTGTGTGAGTCACACAATTGAGAAGGGCTGAAACAGATCTAGATGGGGTTTAGAAGTAGTAAATCGAAATTACTTCTGCTTCAAATACACTTTTAATCCACTCTACCATCACTTTCACCCAGTCAGAGTGCTTAGCTGTTATATTGATGAAGAGGAGAAATATCCATTGCCTTGTTATCTTTGACATTCTCCTGCACTACTGTTTCACAGTCAAATTGCAATTTGCTCTTTTTCTGTGAGTTTGAGAGAGAGAAACAAATCCCTGTTTCAGGGCCATGACACAGGGACATGAATGCAGGGACTCTAATTCATTTAAACATTCACCATGAAAAGTAAGAAAACAAACAAAAAAACCACAAACAAACCAACCAAAGCAAAACACAACCAACCAAAAAAATAAAACTCTACAAACAAACAAAAAAAGCCAACCACAAACTCACATTAGAAGCCTAATAAATTGTCACAAGTTTGTAGGAGGCTTGTGGTTCAGCAAAGGTATACATAGTACAGGAGAGGTGAACAGCGGAACGGTATTGCTGTTCACCACCACATGACACTGGTAAGACAGAAAAGCAGAGAAGTATTTGAGAGAGGTTTATAAGTTGTGTTAAGTGCAAACCACACCACTCTCTGGGTAAGAGCTGCCACACAGACAGACATAGCCTTGGTGTGATTTCTCCTATTCTGGTAGTTTAGAGGAGAATGTGCAATCTGTTATATTTCCTATTTCCCCTTCTTTAAGAATTACCATTACTTCATTCGAAAAACTGATGTTACTCTTATTTTGAGGTTACATATGCCTCCGGTTGACTTTTTTAGAGTAACAAACAGATTGCAACTTTGAGTGGCTAATTAGGGCTCTTAACCCATAAAGTCTGCTTTCAGACAGACCTACCAAGCTCTAACGGCTTATAGCAAGGGCTACCTGGATGTAGCTGAATATAAAAGCAGGTCATATGAACAACAGGAAAGGCCTAAGATTATCTTGTATGGATTTGCTGGGTGAAAAGTTGAAGGGTTGGGCTCTCCACTACTCCTCTCACCAGCTGCCCAGCATGTGTTGCCACATTGAGTGACACAGTAGTGTAGATCATTAGTTCACACTGGAACTAAATTTTGCTTGGCAGCAATTGATTTTTCAAGTGTCAGCCTTTCAAATACTAAAAAAAAATTCCAGCAATTTTACTGTAATTGTATTTTTAACATATATTAGCCTTCTCTTAAATTCACATATAATCTACAGGTGAATTTATAACTCCACAGATATGAATTTATCGAAGGTTTATATGTAAAGAATATTGAGGCTGAAATGTATTGAGACTCAGTGACACAAAGGAGAGATTGAGAAATCCATGGTTGCCGATGTAAATAATTTGGGTTTCTTGTGCTGTTCTCTATGATACAAGTCTGAGTGATTGCTGGTCTCCCAGTTGTTTTTATGGAAGGAATTGCTTCAGTCAGCTCACCACTAGTCACCATGTCTTTTAGTTCCACCATGCCTTCAGTGTCTTAATCATTGTATACGACCCAAATACCAGTTTGGCTAGAGAATTTGAATTTTTTGTGGCTTTTCACAGGGATCTTAGTCCCCACAGAAGAGTTTAAATCTCACAAAAATCACATTTCTAGGTTTATTCTCAATATCCTCCAAAAAAAAAACAAACCAAAAAACAAACCAAAACAAACACAAAACAAAACAAATACAACCACCAGGACTAATGTTACTACTCTGAGTAGTTAAAGACTATGTCATAAAGATAACTTCAAATTTAAAACCTGATCCTTTTTTTTTTTTTTTTTTTCTCCAATGTAGGTAGTGGGTTATAAACAGTCTTGGAAGAAAGTGAACATAGAAGTGACCAGAAATTTCATTCCACAAAATAATTACAGAAAACACGCACAACTGTGACTACAGGAATCAATCTCTACCTTAAACAGAAATGCATACAAACAATGTGTCTAGATTTACAGCAATAACTTGTGTTTTTAAACTCTGTAAAGACATCCATAAGATTTACGTTATGAAACCCACAGATTTTCTCTTAGTAGAATCTCAGAAGCTTAAATCAATAAACATTATAGTCATTTTTAGGAGCTACCAATGTTTATTAAACTCCCAGTGGGAGAGAATGTTTACCATGGCTCCTATCAGTCTGTGCACTATTTATGCTGCTAATGGACAAGGAAGACTGGCAGAAATTGCAGTCATCTGAAACAAGTTTTCTTTCTACTATTTGTTGTCAGCATATTGCTCTTACTTAATCAACACTGTTATGCATTTTTAGGCAGTAGACAGCTGCTGGACCAGACAACCTCTGGGCCTGGTGTCACTCATTTACTTCCTTCCTCTAAGTCATCCATTATTGTTTGCTTAGCCTGTCAGTTACAAGGTTTGTCATTTCTCCTATTCCTCCCTCTCTCAAGAGTTTGTCCTGAGGACCTTCAGGAGATGAGTACCCTTACATACTGATATATTATTTCTGACACAGAAGCCACACGAAGCTTCATGGGAAATCATCAGGAAAACCACAAACACAGACCATCAAATACAAATGTCTTCTCTAGTCCTTTAAGGAAGGTTCTGTAATCTAGCTGATCTTTATAAATGCTGTTAATCTCTTTAGAGGTACTCACTTGAAACACAGCCTTAATACCTGCCAGGATCCACACATACTCAAGCACATACACCATGGAGGTTCCCTACAAGGTTCAGTCCTTTGAGCTTGCTATTAAAGACACAACCTATCAATCAGATTCACTAATCTCCTGTAAAAGAGAAGGTTGACATATACTTATGACAGTTTGCAACTACCATTTCCTGTATGGATTTCTCTCAAATCCACAAGGCAATGACAGAAGTTGTTTCACAGTTCTGCAGGAAATAATTTCAGTGGCAGTTTAGAAGATATTCAGCAGTGCAGAAGAACTGGACTCAACAGTTCTATTCCACCAATGGTAACGAATACTTTGATTCTATTGCGAAGCTCAAGTTTGTTTTTTTTAAAAAATATCTCAGTATACTAACAGTAATACATCTGAAGTATTACACTAACAGTAATAATATCTGAAGGTTTGAGAGCCACAATAATAATGACAATAACAATAGTGATGCTAAGTCTCCAGAAAGTGGGTGAGGTCCCTCTTTCCTTCGAGAAGTACAGTCCAAAGGAGCAGAGCCCTGCACAGCTCATGGACTTCATTTCCCCAAACCTAGTCATTCCAGCCATGAGATAACTGGAGCCAACTACAAAGTAGGGATATCGGGACAGCAACAAAGCACCATTCACAAGAATCACTCAGTCATCTCCTTAAAAACATGACCCAGAAAAAAAACCAGGGGCTATTTTTGTCATATTGTAGAGCGTTGATGAGGAGGTTGAGAGGGTCTTCCTGCTGCATGGTTTTGGACTTAAAAGATCCCCTCTTGCTGAGCTCAGCTGCTGAAACAGCAAAAAGTTGTTCTAGATGCAGTAAGCATTTATCATTGGTTTCTTTCTCCTAAAGGCACTACTCTTTGGTCTTTCATTCCTCCTTTTTATCATCCCCTCAGATACTGACCTTCCCTCCAGCAGCCATGATCTTGTGTGATCTTTCTCACTTGTGTAGAGTGAATTTAAAATGTAGTTCCATGAGAATGGCAGCATTTATTGGCTCTTACTCATAGAATCATAGTATTGCTTTGGTTGGAAAAGACCTCTAAGCTCATTGAGTCCAGCCATCAACCTAACACCACCATGGATACTAAACCACATCTCAAATTGCCACATCTGTGCATTTTTCTAACACCTCCAAGGCCTGTGACTCCACCATCTTGCTGGGCAACCTATTCTGATGCCTGACCAAAATTCCTAGGCACCAGATGAAGGGGAGGGGTAGAAGAAGGTTTGTGTGTTTTTCAAGCAGTGATGCAGCCAGATGCAACACAGTAAAGCTCTTGTTACCCTTAGCATGTCATGGCTTTCTAAGGAAGGTCAGGGCATTGAGACCATCAGATGTGAGAGATGTTACAGTTTGCTCTCTCCTCTGCCATGCATCTCTGATAGCCTGCCCTGTTAGGGCACTTCTCTTTGCCATATCAAACTCATAAAACCAGATATCCAGCTTCTTTTCACCACCAAAGCTAAAGACCTAGTATCTAAGGCTGAGACCTGTCCTGATTTTGACAAGTGTAAACAACAGTTCATGCTGCAGGGCAGACACTCTCCATAAGAAGATCTAAGCAGAAATGAAAGTTCTAGTTCAAATAATTTCAGCTGCTTTTTTTTCCACCCAGTGTTGTTTCCCAACCTTCCTTCTTTTAATAGACACTTGGTAGCTTACAGCAGGTAGCTAGGTCTGAATGTGTTGGTTTTGAATCATGTTTACTTGGCAGGGAAGCTGAATAACCAGGAAAAGCTGTACCTTCCCCACCTACACCAGCTCGGTATCTGTCCCAGCATATTTATCACTTCTACTACTTTTTTTCCCACCATTTCCCAAACAGGCACTGCCAAGTGCATGTCTCTGTAAAAAGCCCTTCTTGTTCTATATTTGTCTGTATTGAAGTGTCATTGTCTTCTATTGATTTTAGCTCATCCAAGTCTGTAAATAGCTGGCAATTGTGTTCTTCATTATTTACAGTTTCATCCATTTATAGTACCAACCATCTGTGATTTCTGTTTTCCCTTTCTTTTTTTTTTTTTTTGACTTCCTTGAACCAATTTCCTTCTTATTCTATGAACTCACAGAACTCTGTTAAAACAACAATCTGAAGATAAAATAACATTAAATTCACACTCCGTCTTTTAAGTATTCCTTATGCATTTTCTACACCTACAGAAACTGCAGAAAGCCTGGAAGAACTTCCTCAACTTCACATAGAGTATTTGTTATTAAGCTGATTAAAGTATCAAGTCATACACACTGCTTTTCTTTTGTTCAAGCCTCCAAATGCTCGTGCCGTGAGATACAAAAAAGCTATGGTCTCAAGCATTGATTTAATCCTTGACTCATGCTGGTTTGTAAGGCAGTACTCTGTGGTATTCATCAGCATTTTTTTGACCTGCAAAATATTCCTATCAAAATGGGATTTTGAAATTCTTAGTAGCTTTTAAACCAAGTTATGTATATCTTATTTACAGCTTATTTACTTATATATATCTTATATATACTTTTTTAATATATATACTTTTATATATATAGTTACATATATCTTATTTATTTTAATAAATATTTAAAGCAAAATAAAATAAACCCAAAATGTTACTCCTATACAGTTTTTAAAGCACTGTGAGATCATTAGTATTCAAAAGTATCTCTGTTGACCTGCTTTATGAGGAGCTCCCCAATAAGACTGAGAAGTTTACAAGAAAAAAAACCCAAACAAACAAAACCAAACAAACAAATGAAAAAACAGGTTCCTCAGAATGAGAGCTCTGATAATTACTTCATCATTTAGGAACAGAAGCTATTAAGCAATCACAAAATTACGAGCATCTGTTCCACAATCCCTCACAAACTGTCCTCACTGCACAACTTCATTTCAACCTGTCCCAGTTTGGGACCAGGAGCTACCTGGGACCCAATGACAGAAACAATATTTACTCCTTTTGGAGAGTAAAAATGCAGATCCATTGGAAGTTTGAAGAGAGATTCTATTTACAAGTACACATGTGCAGATGGCAATCAGGTAGAATGAATGCATTCACAGACTAGGCCAAGTCTATCGGACTAAAACCTTCTAGAATCCTCCACCCCATCCAACGTCAGCAGGCCTGAGAGTAGGCCATAACTGCCCTCCCACCTCAGCAGGCAGCACGACTTACCTCAAAATGCCCTGCCAGCTAGGAGCCATCTGCCCCACACCAAGCATGAGGTAAGCAGGGATGCAGTCTCCTTGAAGCGAGAAGTGAAGCATGGAGAGGCAGGGAGGAGAAGAGAGCAGTAACAGCCAGACACTGCCTTATAAGCTATGATACTGGAAAGCAAAATAGAATAACAATGTTACAATATCCCGAGACAACCAGGTCCATCCCCTGGGGCTCTATCTCTTGGAGGACTCTGTCTCTCTGATCTTCTTAAGGGAACCTGGGATCTAAGCAAGCCTTACCATGGCTCCAGTGGGCCTTTCTAAGGCAGGAGAATTGGCTTCCTCCCCACCACACCTAGGACTCCTGCTCTGTCCTTCCCCTGCACCACCTGTAAGGCAGCTCCCAAGCTCAGGCTGTTCCTGGACCTGTAGCACCTGCTCACAAGCACCTCCCCAGCCTTTCCTTAGAGCAGAATAACAACATTTGCAACCATGGAAGTAAAAATAGAAAGTATCTCTATCCGAAGGAGAGCAATGGTTTTGTCATTCTGAAATTGAAGTATTTCAAAGATTTTTTTTAAGTTTCAATTCTCCCCTCACTAACCATAAATATGATTCCAAAGACAATTTAAATTATTTTTATTTTATTTTAACAGATCTGTTCACTTTAATTTATGAAAACTTTGTGTATGTAAGAATGCCTCAAAAGGGAAAATAATGCAGTTTTGCAACTTGAGGAACTATTAAAGCATTTCACCAAGCAAGGAACAAACTGTATAAAAATCTGTTATGTTCAGTAGTTTAAATAAGGAATTGGAAGGAAAAGTGTGAAAACAAAAGTTTACTGTCTCTTCACTAAGAAATTAATTGCCACGAACTGAACTTTTAGTTACAGGCTCACAGGAGATGTACAACACACCAAGAGATCTAGTTACACAGGATGACTGGCCCATTGATTCATCGCTTAAATGACAACACAGAAACTATGGCCCATGCTTTCCCTTGAGGTTGCTTGTCTCTATGGCTCATCTACCTGAAACACACAGAGAAATACTTCAGCACGGGGGCTGTAGCTAATAAGGACCTGTTATTATAATGCTATGGGGTGTAGCTAAATAGGACCCTACATACCCTATTTAAACCAGGCTGGCCCCGTAGACCAGCTTTTCTTCTCCCTGAAAAGATTAACACCTGAGCAGAGGCACAGCATCAAGCACAGCTATGATGTAATTCAAGAGCTTATAGAGTCATGGAATCATAGAATGGTAAGGTTGGAAGGGAACTCAAAGATCATTTAGTTCCAACCCCCTGCCATAGGCAGGGACACCTCCCACTAGAACAGGTCACTCAAGGCCTCATCCAGCCTGGCCTTGAACACATCCAGGGAGGGAGCAGCCACAACCTCCCTGGGCAACCTGTTCCAGTGCCTCACCACCCTCACTGTAAAGAACTTCCTCTTGACATCCAGTTTAAATCTCCCCTCTTCCAGTTTAAACCCATTGCCCCTTGTCCTGGCATTGCAAGACCTTGTAAATAATCCCTCCCCAGCCTTCCTGTAAGCCCTCTTCAGATACTGGAAGGCTACTATCAGGTGTCCTCAAAGCCTTCTCTTCTCCAGACTGAAGAGCCCCAACTCTCGGTGCTTGTCCTCATAGCAGAGCTGCTGCAGCCCTCTGATCATCTTTGTGGACCTTCTCTGGAACAATGAACAACAGTTCAATGTCCTTCCTGTGCTGGGGGCTCCAGAACTGCACATGGTACTCCAGATGGGGTCTGATGAGAGCAGAGTAAAGGGGCAGAATCCCCTCCCTTGCCCTGCTGGCCATGCTGCTCTTATCTGAAAATCATGTGAAGACCAGGGGGAAAATCATAGCATGTATGGGTTTTACAACAAGGAGTTTTATGTTCAGTAATGGAAAACACTAAATGTTTCTGTTGTCTTGTTAAAAAGATGCAGGTATGAAGATTGAAAACAGTAGTTTTCTTCAGTAAAATAAATTCCTTATCATTACAGAAAGTAGAGTTCCAGTAAGCAAATCAACATCTTTCAGTAGATTAATAAAAATGGAAAACAAAGCACACCAAAATCACGCCTCAGAAATTAGTCTGTTCTCATTATGTGCAAAGCAGGTTTCTCTCTCCCACACATTGTATAAAAGCCCTAAATTTTTCCAAGCCTTCTCTAATGCTATGGAACAACTTCCTGAGAAACAAATACATCAGTCCAACCAGTACCAAATGAAGCAGTCACTTCTCCAACACTGGGGATGTGGAGAGGAGGATGTCTGCAAAGCATGCAGTGAGCGCAGAGATGGCCACACAGGCAGGGGTTGCATGGGTTGGCCGCAGACCTTGGAGCCTGGCAAATAACCCTGGTTCTCCAAAGCTGGCTCTGTGATTTATCCCATTGCTGGTGCATCTCCTCACGCTTAGGTGAATAGGAAACGTGGCTTAGAGATCACTCTGCAGCAGCTGCTCTAGGTTTGGAAGCAACAGTCTTATCTATTATTCATATAATGGACACCCTGCTAAAGACTAGAACAACCAGAAGAGGATTGGTTTGTCAGCATTTTGAAATGGCTTTTCGCTGTTGTGCTGTACAAAGATGTATTACTTTTAGAAGCCGGAATTTTACTCCTTGTCTTCACCTGAAATGGTTAGTCACTGCTGTGCTGTAACAAAAAGTTATTTTTGGAAGCCAGAATTTTACTGCTTAGTTTTATCTGTTGTTTATAAAGACCACGTAACACACTTCTATTATACTTGCACTGACCCTAAACTGTCCTCTGCTTACAAAGATATTTTTAATAGGTATTTATATAATAGATAAATAAAACAAAAAAAATGACAGTAAATAGATAAATTATAAATGAGATTTAATCATTAATATTCACTTAACTAAATGAATCTGTACGCTGTGAACATCATTATTTACTGTTCAGCATTTATATATGACAGGAATTTAGTTGCTTGCGTACTTGTGCCTACAGTCCCCAGCTGAGTTGTGGGGTTTTACTTTACAGAATGAATAAAGACACAGAAAAAGACAATCTCTCTCCTAGGGAGGTTACAGTCAGAAAATACATCAAGTGCAGAAAAGAGGTACCCAGTGTACTCTCATGCCTTTCTAGCACAGGAAGAGTAGCTAAAAACTTAGCTGAAAAACTCATGAAGCTTCAAAGAGCATCTCATATGTCATGGGGTGCATTTCTGCAAGGCAACTGTCCACGGAAATTGGCTGCAACCCGGGAAACCAATGCTTACAACCACAACATCTCTACAGATCTATTGCATGTCACATGTACAGGACCTGTTACAGATGAAAGAAGGGTCTCAGCTGGTTCTATGGCCTGAAAGCATGGATGATGCAAAGGTTAAACAGAGAAAGTGTTTCACGTAGAAGTCTTGGTTACTGATCTAATCTGAAATATTTCAATAATTATCTTACAGGCATTTGGAGAAAGTAAATAACTCAGACTACTTAATTTTCCTGAAATGGCTTATTTTTCCATCCCAAATAAATATTAATCATTTTATTAAAGTTATACCTGACCAGTACTTTTAATTACATTTGTTTTACATATAGCTATATTCAAGGCTTCACCTTCAGAATGAAATACATATTTTCTTTTCTGAGCTATATCGTGGTTTTTAAAGAGCCAAACAGAATGAGACTCTTAAATGAATTGGAGAGAAAATAAAATTATATTTGAAAAGAGAGATACAGAATGAAATTACAAAGCAGATACAAAATCTGTAGCGACCCCCTAGGATTTTCCCCAGCCCCAAACTAAAATCTATAATGCCCAGTGCTCCAATCCTTCCCCCCACCCAGCACCTCTGCCATCCATAGACCTAAACAAAAAGCCTCTGGAGGCCCCAAAACAGGTCTGCTCCTTACGTGTTTGTCCTGATAAAGCAGTGCCTGACAGACACAGGGCTGGAGGGAGAGGAAAGGAGGGAGAGTTAGCCTCACCACTAGTTTATAAAGAGATAGCAGAATGATGGGATTGAATAACAATCTTCTAGTCCCTAGAGGATTTTTAACCCAATAGTTCCCAACATAGGACATAATCATAGAATCAGAATCACAGAATGCATTGGGTTGTAAAGAACCTTTACGTATTATCTACCAAAACTCCTTGCTGTAGGAAGGGAACATCTTTAACTAGATCAGGTTGCTCAGAGCCCCATCAAACCTGACTGTGAATGTCCCCAGAGATGAGGTCTCCACCATCTCCCTGGGAAACTTGTTCCAGTGTTCCACCTCCTGCATGGTATAAAATCATCTTCCTAATGTACAATCTAAAGCTACCCTTCTCTAGTTTAAAACCATTGCCCTCGTTCTAGTGCTTCATGCCTTTGTAAATAGTCTCTCCCCAGCTTTCTTGTAGGCCCCCTTCAGGTACTGGAAGACCACTGTAAGGTCTTCCTGGAGCCTTCTCTTCTCCAGGATGAACCACCCCAACTCTCTCAGCCTTTCATTGCAAGAGAGATTCTCCAGCCTTCTGAGAGCCTTCTTGGGCCTCTCTTCCCCAGAGCTGGACATAAGACTCCAGGTGAGGTCTCACTACAGCAGGGAAGAGTGGCAGAAACACCTTTCTCAGTCTGCTGGCCACACTTCTTTTGATGTAGCCAAGTATGCAATTTGGCTTCTGAGCTGGAAGTGCACAGTTTTGGCTCACGTTCAGCTTTACATGCCCCAAGTCCTTTTCTGCAGGGTTGCTCTCTATCATACCCTCTCCCATCCTGTACTGATAATAAGGATTGTCCCAACCTAAGTGTAGGACCTTGCTCTTGTCCTTATTGAACCTCATGAGGCTCATCTTGGCCTGTCTCTCCAGCTTGGACGATATCGCATCCCTCTGGCATATCAACCATATTAGAAGCATATTGGCTTCTAATATTGTATTTATGTTTGGCATTCTGTTGGCATTATACTGAATACTATGTAAAATTAATATAATCAAGAAGCAAGAAGAAGGGGTTTCCTTGTCTGTTTAAACAAGATTTTAAGGTAATTTTGCCAAAATTATCTGCAACTGCCTCTTTGGTAACTTTGGAATTACAAAAGTATCATCAAAGCAGTGTTACCAGACATACATGGGCTCAAAAAAGGCACAATACAGGAAAAAAAAAAACCTAATGACAACTTCAAATCTCTTGATACTTGTCCCTTCAAACTCTGAAAGTCCAAAACTCCAAAAGCTGATGTTAGTATATAAGTTCAAAATGTAACTTAAGAGAAAAATATTCTTATCCAATGCTTCTATTTGCACAGATATTTTGTTAATATAAACCAGTTTTCCACCTCTGTTTTTTTAGCATTACTTTTTAAACAACACAAAGTGGGTAGCAAAAATAACCCTGGCTCCATTATGCAGCAAATGTAGGCAGACCTTTAACTTCAGCATGACTCCACAACAGAAACTGTCTACCAGTGTCCCTACACAGCCCTTTTTGCACAATCAGGTTTAAATTAGTAAAGACATATGATGCATTAAGCCATGCACATTACACTGTTCAGGCTTGAAAGTGCCTAATGTTGAGTAAAGTTTCCCATCAGCTGTTTTCATGTTATTTGTTTTGTGCTCTCATTTGAACTATTATGTAACATGGTGAAATGAAAATTGAACACGCAGAGGTATAACAGTTTATATTCTAGAGGGAAAGAAGTGTATTTTTTTATTTCACAGAGACAGGATAAAACAGATGTAATGGTTTGGGAGTTCCCTGTCCCCCACACACTTTGTAAAATGACCCAGACTAGAAATCAGCCGGCTGGAAGTTAAGGAATGAAGCTATATTTACAGCTCAGCACAATGTGCAAGCAGAGATATACACTATATACAGGAATATTTACAGAAATATACAAGTTAAAGGCAATACAGAAACACAACACCCCTCCCAGAAATCAGAGTCCCCAGGAGGGGCTCCCAACCACCCTTCCACCATCTCCCCACCCCTGTACCTTACCCCAAGGTTTGTCTTATGCACAAGGTGAGTTTGGAGGATCAGCCAGGGAGTTTAGAAGAAAAGTGGTTAGTGAGACTACTCAGCAGACAGGAGAAAAAAACAGAAGCTGCTAGACCAAGATGTTGTGCCCCAGAGACTGACTTATCTATGTTTTGAGTACTTATTCTTAAACATCTCAGCAAGCCTGTGAGTGAAGTAGACATCACCACTGTTTCCTTTTCACAGCCTATAGTAAAATTTTCTCTATTAAAATATTCCAATTAGCCTCAAACCAGCACAACAGATCTTTAATTCAAATTGAAAAGCAAAGAGAAGTATGCTAAATGATAATGTAGCACCATTGATTGAAATAAGTTTTACTATATACTGTGAAGATAGGTCTTCATCGTGTCAGTGTTATAATTATTCTAAATCAACATTCTTCTATCTGAATTATCATAGCCTAAAGTCATTATATACACTGACTTACTGTAACATACCAAAAGCAGGGCAGAAAAATTACAATTGATATATTGCCACCACTTTTCACGCCAAAGATATCTACCAAATGCTACCAAATGTCTGTAATACATGAATAGAATCAAATCAAATGAGTGTGCATGCACACAGACAGAGGATTTACTGCAACAGTACTAATGGTTTGCCCATTGCACACTTGCATACACACAGAAATGCAGTCTCCTCTGAGATGGCAAAGAGAAGCATAATAATTAGTACACATGACAAGTGCCCTAGTCATTAGGTTTTCACAGAGTTATCACAGAAATGTGCTAAAGTAACACCAGCTAGTTTTGAAAAGCTTTGCTGATGTTTGGGGGAAAGGTTGAGTATACTCTTCTGAGGGAACAAAAAAAAATAGGAAAGGGGTGGGGGTGGAGGGTGTGGCAAGATAGCATCAGTAAGCCCAGTAAGTTTCTGGGAAAAAGTACCTCTCCTTTCCATGATCTACCAAAAGTGGGTTCCTTCTCACTATGCTGGCCTTTGTGGATTTCCTTCTTCCTCTGCACTGTAAAAGGAATATCAGTATCTAACCTCAGTATTGCAAAATTCACTAGTGACCCAAGTTTATGTGGTAGCAGACCTGACATCAGAAAGTGTTGGCTACATCCATGCCATAAACTGTGCAGCTTCCATAGTGGTCCCACTGTAAGAGATGAATACACAATTTTTAGTTGGAATTACCTGAGTATTTCATCAAGAAGATGAAGTAGTTTTCAGCCTTTGGTCACTGCAATGGGACTTTCATCACTGTATATTTCCATTATGTCCATGGGAGACAGATTGCATACATGTTGAAAACTGAAACGTATTTTTAATAAGAGGTAAGTTCAAAAGCTAGGATCTTTACTAAGTAGAAAGACCTAAGGGGGTGGAGCTGTTGTGATAAATTAATCTTACTACGTCACGAGTGAAAAAACAAAGCGTTTTTTTTAATGCTGGCTAATCTCAGCATGTATGTATTTTTCCTAGAGGTGAATGTGAGCTTAGTCTCAGAGTCTATCAGTGCGCATACATAACACAAGGTTTTGGGACATGGAGAAGAAAGTAAGTCATCCAAAGTTATGGTGGGGCTCAGCTTAAGCACAAAGCAAGTTAAATGAGATCCTTGGAGCTGTGTATCCCTCTGACAAGCCTACCAGGGACAGGAAAAACTCGCTCGCTCCCAATTCGCAGTCATCTGAGCATAGCTTTTAAAGTGAAACAAAAACAGTGGTTCCATTCCCCTCTGTCCCTCCCAAGTGTGGAGCCCAAACGATCTGTGTGATTCATAGTTGTGTGTAGTGATACTAACCTTCAGTATACCTAAAAGCAGTCACCAGTGGGAAGCATGCATTCGAGACTCAACAGGGAAACATTATCCAAGTAGAGACTATCTGTAACCTCATTTGCAGGGAGTTATATTTTGTTTCAAATCTTTGAGCATTGGTGGGAGTGAGAACATTCAGAGCAAGTCAAAGGAGATGATACTTTTTTAAAATAAAGAGGTCAGAAATCCTTCAACATCAGTTTCTATGTACTCAACACCCTCTTTTCTATTTTTAGAAGAGGCAGGCAGGCAATTTTAGTGGTAACACATCCACACAGGTTTTCTTGGCATCCCTCAAATACTGGCACCACGATTATATGTGAATGTTGCACTTTTCCATCAATGGACAAACTGCTCTGTTTCCACTTTTTGTAATATTACACCCTCAGAAGACACTTCTGTTGACCGACAGACATCTCTTTCTTCTTCTTCCTTTTACTGCACTGAGATTGGAAGCCTGCACCTGATGAGGGTTAATATTTCAGATTTTTCCGCTTACACAATTAAGAAGCAGTCCCATGGAAGAACAACTTCATGCAAGGAAAGACTAGTTTAAAAATGCAAAATCCCAGGGAAGAAGAATATGAAGAAGTACTTCAGCATTTTAGTTTAAATTCAGCCCTGTAAAAGTTCACATGAAATATTCATACTTTAATGTCCACAAAGTAGTTTAATCTGATCTACAGAATCACAACTCTGGCAGTATAATATGTCCCATGGCCATACAAAATGCTGAAGCGAGCAGAATATGTCCATATTCCTCTGCCAGAAAAATTCTGGCCTGCAGGCTCTGCAGCAAAGCATTCACTAAACACCCTGTATAACTATTTCATATATGTGCCCTCTGGATATGCTGAAGGCTTTTTTCCTTAGGTGTCTGTCTCTGATCCTAGCAACAGACATTGTTTCTTTGTTGAGTGACCTTATAAATAGAAGCACTAAGATCCAGAAAAATTGCTAGCAGTATCATGATCTTCAGTGATGGCCAGTGACTCTCCAGATTTCACCCTAAACATAGTTGTGTGGAGAAATCCAATTACAGAATTTTTGAGTCCCTCAAAACACTACATCTGTCATCACTCCATTGAAACGACTCTATAATTATTTGCTTTCAAAAGCGACTCTAATTGATTTATCTGTTGCTCAGCATAACACCACGATAAATAAATTATCACTTAAACACGGTGGATCACTAACATTTCCTTTTCTAATTATATTTATGGCATATTACTAGGTCTTGCTTCATTTAAAAGCTTGTTTATGCTTTCCTCATCACTATAATCTAATCTAAGGTGCAAAGCCTGGATCTGTGCCAGTGAACCCCTTTGTTAATATACTGTGGCACTAGCAGAGTCCATCTGGAGTTACTGTTCTGCTTGATGTCACATGGCAGATCCTACCTGCACAAAAGATGAAAGGACATTCAAGGCACGTATCTAGGGATGACAGTTTTCTTTGTGATGAACCACAGAGTCACAGCTTGTTAAGTAAGACTGTGACAGTGATAAAAGACAAAGCCATCATTTTGTAGCAGAATATGGCCTATCTGTACATGACAAGCCATACTATCTCTGCTCACACATGCTGATATCTCATAATGCATTCTCCCAAGTGCTGGACAGAAATAGTCCCTGAAGACAGCACCACTAGAGAGTAATAGCATACTGCTTATCTAGGAACAAATGAATGGAAAAAAGCCTGAAGTGTACAATGTGTCCCTATTAACATGACAGATAAAGGGATCTTTAAAGTATTTTCTTGTCTCATTTGAGGTTTGAATGGTTTAGAATCAAACAATAAGAAGTAGCTCCATTCACTTAAAAATTGAAGGAGTCTTGTTTGTTTGTTTGTTTTTTCCCAGCTGTTGAGAGTAAATTAGCAAAACTCTACTGGGAACCCTCATTTTTGGAGGGCCATGTGTCCATCTGTGTGAACAGCCTTACACTGTGCTTAACATTCCTTGCACTTGGCGTCTTCCCAGACTTGCAAACAGCCTCTCAGGCTGCCCTGCAGATGAAAGCCCATGGGAATATAGGTTACATAAAGGGGATAACTGCCAGGTATCTCCCAAAACAGGTGGCAAAGGAGCACAGAGAGGGAGCACTGTCAGCAAAGGTGGCAGTAGGGAACTTCAGGCTGGTACCTTGTTATGGGAAATGGGAAGGTCTGGTGGCTTTCCTGGCAAGGAGGGATCAAGGAAGAGACATTAAGAAGGAAAAGATTTAGATTGAAGAAAGAGATATGAAGAAGAGCTACAAACCAGTAGGGGAGTGTAAAGAAAAAGAAAAAAACTGTCTGTAAGGGTACTTCCCTGTTAAGTCAGGCCCTTCTCTTGGTTTTAGCCCAAGCAATTTTATAGTCCACTAACAAAAGCTTTAATGATGTATTGACCCTGCTAGTGGCAGAAATTGCAAACCATCTGAATCTGGGCAGAAATTAATCCATCTGCTCTAGTAATCCATATGGAAACTTCTGGCTTCCTACATTCCCACAAGAACTAAGTAGCTCTCCTGCACATGCAGGTCATGGGGCTGGGGGGGAAGTAGTGTGACATCATGAAAAATAAAGAGATATTAGTGATGACGCACTGGAAGAGGTTGGCCAGGAGATGGTGGAGTCTCTGTCTCTTGAACTCTTTGAATAGTTATTCAAAGTCCACCTGGATGCCATCCTGTGAACTGTTCAAGGCAAACCTACTCTAGGTTTGCTCCAGAGGTGCAAACTACTAGGTGAGCTCCAGAGGTCACTTCCAATTCCTGTCATTCTGTGACTCTATGATTCTGTTATGCTGCCATGCAATTGTTCCTTATCAGCAAGGTGCCACAAATCTGGTTAATATGGGTATTCAGAGTGAGTACCGATCACATGGGCTAACCTGAGAAGCGTCTAGTGCTTTTGTACATTTGAGTCACATTGGCAGCAAAGGTCGGGGGTTGTAAGTCTTTAGAAGTGACAGTGAAAACCTGTCTGCCACTCTCCTCTCAAGCTGCAGGATCACACATCTCCCTTTCCTACTGTACATGCAATCATCCCCCTCACTGAATCCCTCTGCATAGAGCAGCCAAACTTCTTGTTCTCACCCACACTGTAAATATCTGCAAAAGTCACTAGTTAACCACCTTCAAAAATTTCCTGTGACACTTACAAAATGTTGACAAAGGTTAGGTAGCCCATGTCTCAAAACTGCTGCCTGTCACACTGAGTAGCATTTACTTGTACCCTCCCCATCTGCTGACTGAATGTCTCTTGTCTTCATGCAAAAATAAATTGTTTTGTATAGCTGTAATATAAGTAAGTACAATTAATAATAGTAGTATTAACCAAAGTATTAAATAGTAAGCCATTTACACTGCTACTATGGCTAGCTCAGCATTTCTGATTTGTGCCATGACTTTCATTATTATTATTGATTTTTCTTTTCCCCCATAGTCAAATAGACTTTTTTTTTCAAATTTCCCCTATTTGAGGCTCTGGACATTAATACCTCTATTGGTATTCTGGTCTCAGTACCTTTATATTCATTTACATATTTACAGTATCTTCCTCACTTACCTTCCTGAATGCTTCCTGAATCCTCTTTTTCTTCTTATTTTCATAGATTCCTTAATGGGACTTCTCAGATATGGAACCCCTCTGTCCATCCTCTGATTTTGTTTTGCAGGAATCTACCACTGCAAAATTATATGAAAACCCAAAATGTTTTGATAAATAAACAACCTCTAAAGTACTTCAGGCACTTCATTTGATATTTGAACATCACAGAATACCAAGTTGGAAGGGACTTGGTACCAAGGAGCATCTAATCCAACATTTCTTGGCAGAAGACAGCCCAGCACCCAGTCCAACCAAAGCCTAAAAATGTCCACTGTTGGGAAAAGTGTCCAGTGTTGGGGAAAAAAAAATATTTGAGTGCTACAGAACATATATACCTTACTTAATGGACATGACACACAGAGCCGTCACAGTAACCCCTTAAAAAAGGTCACATAATGCAGTGTTGTTGAAGTCCCCCAGTCTACTACACCTCAGGTAATAAATGCCATATGCTAGTGTAATATTAGCTTGGACAGTTTCCAGTTCAAGATTCACCATTACCACTCACAACTAATTTAGTGTCTCTGCTCTTTCACTAGTACAGTACAGATATAGCTATAGTTAGTGGGATTTTGGTCTCCATCCTGTAAAGTCTCACACATGCATTTACCTGGCTATTAAGGACATGCAGTATTTTATCTCTTCTAACTTTTCTAAGGGTAATGTCCGTGTTTTTGAAAGCTTTTAATGCTGAAATCCTATGTGATTCTATAAAAGTTCCAGTATTCATTTGAAGAGAAACGTTTTAACTTGTAAATAAGAATGTTCAAAGGTCTGAATTCATATAGAGAACTCACTTTTTTCATATACCTATTTTTTTCCTGATTTTTCAGCCATACTACTGATTTTTTTTATACCTTTTTAAAATGTTTTACTGTTGGATTCAGCTCTACTAAAGTACTTTGTTGACTTGAAACAGAGTACATTTTGAGCTTGCAAACATTACGTTTTTATTCATACATTCTGACCATAGGCATAAATTACAAAAGTGTCTTCCAAACAATAAATTCTCAAGAATCTGAGGGTTTTGATAATCCATTTTGAAATGTTATGGCTTATCCATTTTCTTCTAGCCAAGCCATCATATGATTCTGAAACTGGGGTGAAGAATTTGTTTTATGAAGACAATCATTGTTTCACCTGAAAAAGAATCTTCTTTAGAGATTTTAAAGTATAGCTAGCTTTTCCCTGGAGCTTTTATACTTTCTGCACACCATGGTTCCAGTCTGGATTACCAATGCCACAAGAAAAGACTGCTCCTTCAGTATTTTTGGTTTAGCAAGAGATAGAAAGCACTGGAATTTTTCTAAGATAAAAAGCTTTAGTGAGAAGCCCTGCTCAGCTTCTAGATCAAAAGGGCTGATTAAGCACTGGAGGTTTGGGAAAGGTTTCAAACTGAACTGATGCTAAATCTGTCTAATTTTGCTGATCAGTTTAGCAAACTGATTGAATACTGTCTCGAGTGCAATCAATTTTGATATTTTGAGAGTGCTTTGTATATATTTAGAATAGGACAGCCTGGGGCCTAAATCTGCCCTCAGTGACCTCTGCTGTTAGGCTGGTATGAACATGCAGAAAATATACCTATGGGTGGCTGAATGCTGCCATTGCCAGCTTTACATTTGTTTATTTTAGTCATGAGCTCACAAAGGTACACAGGAGAGTGATAAAAATTAGAAGCGTTTGCCATGCGGGCCAGGAGCTCCAGTCTCTTTCTGTGCCTCTTGGTGATGCAGAGGCTGCCACGCTGCTCAGGTTTTACTCTGCCTGACACAGCAGAGGATCTGAGGGTCTGAATTTCCCACAGCTTCTATGGCAGGATACAAAGAAGCAATATGAAATATGAGAAAGCCTCGTTTAACAGAGTCATAAAGTAGAAGCAGCAGAAGAGTTGTATTAGATGTCAAATCAAGGTAAAATTTCCCACTTTCCTGATGTTTCTTCACACAAGGTGTTCCAGGTTCACTGCTGACTGCGTAGGTCCAATGCTGAATCTCAGAAGCAGTTGCTACATGCCTCAGAAACAGCTACTGGAATGCGTTTAAGGTGACTCTGGTCATTCCTTTACTTTGATCCTGATTATGTAGGTTTTCTTCCCAAAACATGTCTGAATACTGCAAAATGCACACAAGGGAGTTTTATACAGAAACACTGATCAGAGTTTCTGGTTACTCACATGGGCACTCAATACACAGTGAAAATATCCTCCATGTCAAAGCTAAGGTGTGAACTCACAGATGCTTTTCCTAAGTAGAGTAAGTTACTTCACATGGCGCCAGCTAAAAGAATCTGTAAAAAGAGTTATTACGGAGTAGCTTATGAGCTTTAAATTCACAACTTGATTTTTTTTTTTTTTAATGTTAACTTTTCATTTGGAGAAGCATTCAAACATTTTACTTCTGAGAAACTTGGTTTAGAAAATGTTTGCTCTCAAAAAAAAAAAAATCTAATGTAGTGCTCTTTTATTTTGTTGCAATCTCACTCCTCCATGAATTGAATTACAGGTAGTTCTGATACAAAATAACAGATACAAATAATACATGTATTCAGACATAATAGAATTATGATCTTCTCATCTTGAAAAATAAATATCACAGAATCACAGAACTTTAGAGGTTGGAAGGGACCTCCAGAGATCATCAAGTCAAATCACCCTGTAAGGCAGGATCACCTAGGATAGTTTGCTTAGGAACACATCCAGGCAGGTTTTAAAACTCTCCAGAAAAGGAGACTCCACAACATCTCTGGGTAGCCTGTTCCAGTGCTCTGTCACCCTCACCGTAAAGTAGTTTCTCCTCATGTTGAGGTGAAACCTTCTATGTTCCATAGTTGTAGCCACTGTTTCTCATCTTATTGCTGCCAACCACTGAAAAGATATTGGCAGTGCTGTATTACGTTGCCATAGGTATGACACCCTTTAAATATGATCACATATAGAACTTGAGTTGCTTAACTGAATATTGATCAAGTGGTACTCTTTTAAAAAGCATTCTTTGCAAGTTACTTGATACTTGACTTTCCAAAGTGCTGAGCACCTGCAGTTCCCACTGGCTTCATTTGCAGTAGCCACAGTTACTCAGGAAAGCAGGTCAGATGACACTCATGTGGCAAGGCCACAGTCTTCAGTGGAAAACTACACATTTTGAAAACTAGAGTGTTTTTCACTTCGCTACACCTTCTGCTAAGATGTGTCTATTTGTCCACAGCAGATGCTGCAGCCATGTCCTGTTAAGCTGCCAACATCTCAAAAGAGTGCCCAGGCTCATCAAAATGGAGAAGAATGAGAGTTGCTATGCTGAAAAACACCTTTAAAATAGGGCGTTGGTACAGGGCCTAAGCCCAGCTCCCATTTATTCCCTTCTGGAAGCCATCAGCAAGGAAAACTTAAATATGAATAGATGCTTGTTTCTGTCCTGCTCTGGCTTCTGGCCAGACTTTCTGAGATGGTGAAATATAAAGAGTCACCTCTTTCTAGGGGTGCAGACACTTATTCACAGGAATAGGAGGAATGAAGGAAAAAACATAAGACAATTAGGACTCTGAAACAAATGATCTCTTAGAGCTCCCTACAAGATAACACAACTTTTCACCTATACTTATGCAGAGGTAGCATCTAAAAATCCATACTACTGCTACGTAATTTGAGGCACCTGGACAAATCAGGGTAATGCAGATAGGTCCTTATTTCTGTGACTGTAGAGCGCAACTGGAGATTAGAAAAATAATTATATCTTGTAAAAAGAGTGTATATGACATTAATTGAGATAGTAAAAAGCTAACTACATCTGGGGCTAAAAAAAAGTGGTATCCCAAATTCTCATTAATAGTATCCAATTACCATTGGTGGTTATATAACTGTTCATCTCACTATGTGGCCACTTATTGCTGAAGTCTGTTGCTGCTCAGTATAAATCTCACAGTGTATAAATGGTATTTACTCTGCATTTTGCAGTACAAGGATAAACAAAAACATATTCTGAAGTAAAATTAAAGCCGAGAGGAAAGGTTATTGCAAGCAAAGCTTGTTAATTTTGTATCTTGTAAAATTAGCTTAGTTTTGGTTATGTAGCAAAACCACGTGACTGCCATGAGGTATACATGAAATAAATGTTTTCCATTTTAAACATTTGGCAAATCCCAGTATCTTATCAGGTAAAACATACCATTAGTTTTAGATTTTTTTTTCTCCCTGAATGCTACACAAATCAGAAAACCCAACAAATATCAAAGTGGCCATCATTAGAATATGGGAACTTTTACTGAGTAGTCTGTGTGTGGGCACTGACCAAACAAAATGTCAACCAGTCTCTGCTAATAATAATGAGCAGAGATAAAGTAGGCAGAAAGATCTCTGTCAGTGAATACTACAAACAGCAATCACAACAGCCAGGCAATTACCAGAAGAATAAAACACCTGTAAGCCCAGCAAATAAAATGTGATCCCCTCATAAGCCATGGACATAAGAGGCGATGGTGGTAACCTAAAGCTGCAATTCACAGGATTTTAACCTTACTGAAAGGAGGGATAACGATTGCTAATGCAGCAAATCCAACTAACAACCTGATCCTACAGCCAAATACCTATTGTTTTTGTAGAAAGAAAAACAAACTGTCTCAGTAGTAAAGCTACTGTGAGGACCACTAAAGCAAAATCAATGAGCTAAAACATGTGGGAGCAGTTGCAAACTGAAACAATAAACAGAAGTGTTACAAAAGACCAAAACCATAGGCTAAAGCAATGGGAGGAAAAAAAACCAACAAAAAAAAGAACAGGCTGTAGTGACTTCTGAGAGGATGAGTTTTCATTTCCTTTACAATTAATGCAAGATTTCATTGATCCTTGCTGGAGAAAAATCAGGCTTCTTAAGACAGAAACAAAAAAAGGCTGAGAAAAAGACAAAAATACAAGTAGTGAAAGGATTCAATATGAAAAACAGAGCAGACATAAATCTAATTCTTTCTCTATCAGATCCAGAACTTCTGTCTGCATTGGAATGGAGATTGCAATCCACTGTTGTCTACTGAACAATAATAATTCAACGAGAAGCCACCACAGTGTGGGTTGTTTGGTTTATTTTTTCATAAAGAATAAAATATCCAACAACAAATTCTCACACTAATAACAGTTCTTAATCCACAACACACTATCTGCAGTCTGAAAGTACACTGATAATTCTCAGCTCCTTTGGAAGTATTTGTGGAACACAAACTCCTTCCCAGAATGTAGTACATGAAGGTAATCCTAAGGAAATAGACATTATAATATCTGCTGGTATTTGCTCGCATTAAGTTTCATTTCTGAAGGGAAAAAACCTGCCTCCTGCTTTATGAAAATGAGCAGCAATAAATGGGTAGTCAAAGTGAGATTTCTAGAAACAAACCAGACATTGTATTTTATACAAAATACTTGTTTGATGATCCCTAGCAAAGTAATAACACAGTTTACTTGGATAAAAGCAGCATTTTCAAAATCAGAATTAAGTCTTGTACATTAGCTAGCATTTTGCTTTACCCAAAAGAGCCCCAGTGCATAATTTCAGTCTTTTTCATCAAATATTCAACATGTGCCTTTCAAAATGCATATTAACTGTACGAGGATGCTATTATAAGGCATATTCACCGCATGCTTGCAAACAACAGATTTATCAAGTTGATTATTTTCTTTATAGAATTACATAATTAATAGAGGTAAGTGAGGCACTACTTATAATTCATAATATATTTGTTTTTTTTTTAAATTTATAC
This sequence comes from Eubucco bourcierii, assembly GCA_013396675.1. Taxonomy (NCBI): domain Eukaryota; kingdom Metazoa; phylum Chordata; class Aves; order Piciformes; family Ramphastidae; genus Eubucco; species Eubucco bourcierii. Next base: position 482,517 of record VWZE01007091.1, on the reverse strand, counting down.
CTTAACATGTGTTACAGATAAAATGACCTGAAGTGACTTGTGTGAAAGTATTCAAGTAGATTAGTCATAAGTGAGAGTTACCAGTATGCATAAAGTGTTATGCAGGAAGATGAAACATTTATTAATTAAAAAAATATAATTAGATTTTTAAATTGCAAGTTAATCATCTCAAGTAAAGCTTCAGATATATATGTCAGAAAAAAGCAAGAAATGTGAAGGCAACCATTCATGACAAGACCAAATAACAATTCAAATATAATTACTGAGTGTAATAGAGAGATACAGTAAACAGGTACATACTGCTCAATTTCTGTTAAACCTCAATAACAGGTAGACATACAAAAGCAAGAAATTCCCCAGAAAAAGACGCCTAAGCATGATCAAAGTCTCAAAAATAAATATTCTATGTGTAACACTGACTAAAATGTTCAGAACTAAACCAGAACCCAAAAAGAAAAGAAAGAAAATGTTTCTCATACAAATTTTCCCCAAAATTACAGTTACATTCTTAAAATCTGAGATGTTTCCAGAGGACCAATAAAATAAATGTGGGTAAAAAGCAGGAGATAGACTAGCTGAAGGGCAGAGACTAGCCACACAGATAACAAATAAACATTTTGGGTACCTGAAACTCATAATGAACCCCCAAGTTTACATTTTGCTTCCCTTGGCTTCTGAAATAATAGGTCAGGATGATTTGTAAATGCTCCATCTGGAACACTGCAGGCTATAGCATGGCAGTGCCTCCTTGGCAGGAGACTCTGGCACTCCTTGCCACAGTGGCATGACTGTAACCGAAGGTATGAGGATCTGTCCTGTCTTTCCTGATGCAGCTGATGGCCTGGACAGTGGTGAAAGCATTTTTGTTTGAGACAAAAGTTGTGTGTTTATTGTCTTCTGAACTCGGACCCTACTTTGTGAGCTGGTGTACTCTAGAATCTGACAGAAAAACTGAACAACGTCATTTTCTCCTTTAACGCAAAGGAAGGTTGCAGAAAGAGGCAGCCTGTTTCTGCAGAGGTGCTCATGGCACGCTGCAAAGAACACTCCTAGGTTAAGTCTTGAAGTACTTTCAAGCAAAGGTTGTATGCCTACTTCTGGGATTCCAGATGTATTTTGAAGGAAAATAAGCAATAAGACTGATACATAGGTACCATCTGGTCTGAGCACCCACAGAAGCACACGTTTGGGTTCTTAGGGGGTTTAAGATGGAACAGGGAGTTCCTTATTGAATTTAGGCTCTCCAAAGTTTAAATAGAGGCTGAACGATTTTAGATAATTTGTATATATTCAGCTGCTGTCTGAGGTGCCTAAATCCTTTCCTGGATCTGGCCCAGGAGAGAGCAGAGTGTTGTACAGTTAAGTGCTCTGCTTTTACAGAAAATCAATGCCTAATTCACTTTTTTCTTTTTTTTTTTTTTTTCTTTTTTTTTTTTTAGAAGAACCTCCCTCAGTATTTGTATAATTTGACATTACACAACTAATTGGAAACATTATAAATGCTTGAAGATATTGAAGGACGTTAACAAGGAGGAAAATACAATTTTTTAGTCTAGTATAAGAGAGTATGAAAATCAGAAGAAAATTCGTGTCTGTAGGAATTATTTGAGAGTGAAGCATATTCAGGTGAGCCTACTTACTGAAATGGCAGAAGCTTCAGCATTTCCATTATTTAAAACTAGAATAAACATGACACTAGTAAGTAGAGGAGACATGGTACCGAGAGGCAGGTTAATGTAGCATGTCATCTCTTCTTCTAATTGGTGTCAGTCTCTGAAGTCAGCTCTCTTTCCTGTTTTGAGTATATTATTTTGAAGCAATTACTGATTATCAGAGGAGGATGTGGGAACATGATGTGGCAAGGGGGTGCTGTTTGCTTGACAACAGCTTCTGAATTACAGGAATTTACCCACATGATTCAAGTTGGTGAATCTCTGCCTGGAAGCCTCTGAAGTTAATATTTCTTATATTAAATATATATATAATTAGATAGAATTATAACTAGTAGGGGAGGAAGGAGACTTGCGTGGATAAGAAATGAGCTGCTAGAAAAATTCAAATGGAAGAGGACAATCTAACATAGCTGGAAACAGTCTGTTCCTTGACCTTATCACATTTCTTCTTTTATATTAATATGAAGAGAGGTGAGGTCTGTGCCTACAAACAGTGTTGTTTCCTGCTCTTCCATGCCACTAAGGAAAAAAGATTTCCCAATAAAATATTACATGAGTAAAATGTGTAGTGTAGCTGACCTTCCAATATCCCTCATTCATTCTTAAAACACAGTCACAGAATCACAAAACATTAGAGGTTGGAAGTGGCCTCCAGGGATCATCGAGTCACATCCCCTGCCAAGGCAGGATCACCTACAGTAGTCTGCACAGGAATGCAACCAGTTGGGCTTTGAAAGTCTCCAGAGAAGGAGACTCCACAACCTCTCTGGTTATCCTGTTCCAGTGCTCCAGAAGACGAAGCTGAATATGAGGCATCAGAAAATCT